>OY744539.1:25856712-25986712 GCA_963556195.1 Sepiola atlantica | reverse complement strand
GACCTTCTGACCTTTCCTCATCACATACGATTTGTATCTGATATAATTTTGGACAACATTTCAGATTCTTCCTTCTGACACACTGTTCTTTTGCAATCGACATCCCGTTTCTTACGGCCCATTTTTTCACAGAAGAGATGTGGTTAGTCTCTCTCTACTCTATCGTTATTTTCATAGAAGGTGCTCGACTGAGCTCCAATCTCTGGTTCCTCCTTGTAAGACATTCACAGCAAGAACTCGTCTTATTGCCACAACGAAAGAAAAGTTTTTTTTTCTTCCTCAGTGTGCTCAGCGTCAGGCGAAATTTCTCATGAACCGAGCTTCTTCACGTCTGTGGAACACATTGCTGCGGGACTGGTTCCCCACAGACTACACTTGGTCGTCTTCAAAGCTAATGTCAACAGATTCCTATCTAGAACCGTCCCCACAAATATTCGGACTTTATTCTGACAATCATTCCATCTCATTAACCCTGATCCTTGAGTGGAATCTGGCCTTGATACGTGATGACTTCTTTTAGTAAAAAATAAAATAAAATGTTAAGATTACTACCAACGGTGTGCTATACTTGCCGAATAAATTCAGATGTTCTAATGCTATCGGTGTGTCTAGAGTATGTCTTGAGTTTTGATAATAGGGACACTTTTCCACTGTAGGCATTAACTCTTTGCAAACTTTGTAAACGAAAGAGTAAGCAACTTTTAAAAAGGTTTCTATTTCAGTCTTTAGAGTTACGATAACTATGTGCCTATATATAGTAAATCGTATCCGGGCACTTATAACGACAGCTAATAAATAAATGTTACGAAAATAGGCAACAAATAAATGTTACAAAAGGCAAAATAAGTTACTCATCTACTAATCTTAATAAGTTTTTTTTTTGTTCAAAACACACCTGGTGTTCACCTGTTCAATTAGAACAAAAACAAAATGGCTGAAATTATAGAGTTTCGATAATCGCTATAAAAACGAAAACAAAATGACTGAAATTACAGAGTTTTGATAATCGTTAAAAACGAAAATTAAGTAAAATACGTGTAGATCATTACATTTTCCCATGATTGGTAACATTTATTGGATGTGTTTCTAACACTATTTTGTTTATTTTTCGATTTTTCACCAATTATCAAGGATCCCCGTGTTGGGCTCATGAACAGCCATTTTTTTTCCATTCTAACTGAACAGGTGGACACCAGGTTTGTTTTGAATATTTTAAAATAAACGCTTTAAAATAAGTTAAAACACAAATAAACTTATCCAGGTTAGTAGAAGAGTAGCTTTCGTAACATTTATTTGTTGCCTATTTGTTTTTTTTTACCCCTTTTTCGTGTTGTTAGCTGTCGTTATAAATGCTCTCATAGCCAGTTGAGATTGGTTTATTTGCTGACAACACCATGCTTTACTCTCGCCATGTTGGCAAAACTGACGCGATCATATCCGAGGCAATGGCTGAATCTTTAGAAAATGACCTCCAAGCTGTAGTGGATTGGGGTCATAAATGGTTGATAACTTTTAATACCGCAAAGACAAAGCTCTTTTCTTTCAACAACTACAAGAAACCTCTCCAAAATCCGATTACCATGGCAAATAACACCCTACCTGAGAGTTCATCATTCAAACTCCTCGGCCTAACCTTCACAGGTAACATGAATTGGAATAAATACATTGAAGCCATTGCCAAGGCTGCCGCAAAGAAGGTTGGCTCCCTCTACCGTGCTAGTAAACTCCTCACACCTGACATTATCCTGTATCTCTACAAAGCCACCATCCGCCCATGCATGGAGTATTGTTGCCACATCTGGGCTGATGCATCATCTACTAGTCTCTCCCTCCTTGACAAGGTCCAAAAAAGAGTCGCCAACATAATAGGTCCCTCACTGTCAACCAAGCTCCAGTCGCTGTCCTATCGCCACAATGTAGCATCCTTATGTTTGTTTTACAAATACTTCAATGGATTATGCTCCGATAAATTGGCTACTCTGGTGCCCCCTTGACGTAAATTCACTAGACTAACTCGACAATCAACTAAATCTCATTCATTCACTGTGGAGGTCCCCAGATGCCGGAGAGCCTTCTACTCAAATAGCTTCTTTCCTCGTGCTGCTGGCCTCTGGAACTCCCTCCCTGTTCCCTGACAGTACTGACATGCAGAAATTTAAAACTAATGTAAACAGTCATCTCGCTGCGCAGATCCCAATTTAGGCTGACCCCCCCCCCCCCCCCAACCTTCTCCCCCTTTTTTTTTCTCAGTAGCCCCTTACGTCTACAGTGGCGGCCTGCCTTGTTTGGGGTGAACCATGTTAAAAAAACATTTTTTTTTTTTTTAAAAGAAGTGATTTCCAGAATACAAAAATATAAATTCTAGACTGGTACTGGGAAATTCCAGAAGTGAATTCTAGAACCACAAGATTGAAATATCACATATGAATTGGAAAATCTGATAAGTGAATTTTATAGCAAGCGAATGAAATTCCAGAAAGGAAATATTAAATTTCAGAATCACAAAAAAAAAAAAAAAAAAAAATTGGAATATACAAAAAAGTAAATTCCAAAAGTGAATCATCGAACTGCAAAAGTGCATTCCGAATAGGAAAATCTGATACCCACCCAAAGTCAAAGAAAAACTCTGTTTAAAAGAAACTGTTACAACAAAAAAGAGGCTAAGGTTAAACTTAAGTAAAATAATCTACCATTCAGACATGATTAAGAGATTACTGCAAAGATCTACACATGTTACATGAATATTGAAACTGCTTCATTGTTGGATTTAAGGTTTCTTGGTTTAACTTCTAGAAGATTTCTTGGTTGAAATACTAAATATACTTGGAAGCACAAAAACAGTGAATACATTGTTTTGAAGGATGGCTATGTGCACACACACACACATATATATATATATATATATACATATATATATATATCAACAAGTATCTATGAAAGCTTTTGGTAAGCCCTCTTTATACATTCCATGAACAATTACTTCCACTGTATCGGTGTTAATATATTTATTTATTCTGTCAGTCTAATATATATATATATATTAGAGTTGGGCGGTTTTGAAATTTTGGTTTCGGTATCGGTTTCGGTTTTTTTCCCTTAAAACCTCGGTTTACGGTTCGGTTTTTCGGTTTTTTTGAAAAAAAAATTTTTACTATGGAAGCTATTCATTCTCTTGTGTGATGATTAGTTATTATTCAACGTTTAGTTGAATTATGCCACTGTTTCGATAATTTTGTGACTGAATCATTCTCCATGATATGAATCATAAGTTTTAGGAAACGATTCCTGCGTTATTTTGCCGGTTCATTTTTTTTTAAAACCTAATTTTTATGGCCTTGCGAAAGAAAAGGTAATGAAATAAATAAGGGCACATATTTAAAAACAATTTGTTTTCATCATCAGTTGTGTCGGTTAAAGAAATAAAAAAAAAATCGACCTGCCCTATTGTGTCGGTTAAAGAAATATCTGCTTTTAATACAAAAAACATTAAAAGTAAAATAATTAAATGAACGGAAATATTAGAGACAATTAGATTATTTAGTCGGATTTCATTTGCTGTAAAGCGTATCTGATGTAATTTCTTTACGAATTGCTGTTTGCAGACGGGAATATTGGGACTCCATTCGTACACAAGCATCTGAAATCCGGCTAAAGAATCTAATTGTCTCTAATATTTTCGTTCATTCAATTAATTTTTATTTTCAACTGCTACACATTTTAATCCAAGGTTGAATTGTTTTACAAACAAACATTGTGAAGCGGCAGCACTTTTTATACCCGCCACGGGAACCGGAGATACCACGGGCACCAGTAGGCGTGGCTCAAATGAACCAAACAATCGCAATCATTTTAAAATAGATATTTTACCTTTATTATTAAAAAAAAATACTATTTTTCTTTTCGGTTTATTTTTATTTAGTTACTTTTCATAATATAATTAATGTTGATGAATTTTCCCAACATTACTAAGTCTGCTCTCGATTTAAGTAATTGAAATTAAGGAAAGTTATATATAAAGAAAAAAATAAGCAACAGATAAATGTTACCAAAGGCAACATAAATTATTCTTCTACCTACCTGTATAAGTTTATTTGTTTATTTTATTATTTATTTTGATAAATAATTTTTTTAAATAAAAATAAAAAAAAAAATAAACAAATAAACTTATACAGGTAGGTAGAAGAATAATTTATGTTGCCTTTGGTAACATTTACTTGTTGAATTAACTTGTTAAAAATGTTCTTTAATAGGTGTTGCTTCGTAATCCTTGAACCAAGGCCAAACTTTTAAAAATAATGAAGTTATTAAGTTGTTGAATTAACTTGTTAAAAATGTGCTTTACAAAGGAAAGATTTTAATGTAAAATTCTGATTTTCTTTATGAAGAAAAACTTCGATAATGTTAAAATATACAGAAAATCACTGGATTTAAACAGTTTCTATTTTAAAATGTTCTTTCAATGAAATCATAAAATAAGTCGTAATTTTGAAGAGTTCACTCCTAATCGAATCAACCGGAAGTAAAAATTAATTTTATCGTTATTTTGAAATATATTGTCGCTTAATAAAGTTTTAAATTATACAAAAAATCAATCAGGCAAAGTTTAATTAAAAACAAACGAAAAAAATCAATCAGGCAAAGTTTTAAATTATAAATAAAATTTCGTTTGATAAAGTTTTAAATAATACAAAAAAATTAATTTAAATAATAATTCAAAAAAAGGTAATTTATAGTTAAATAAACACGAGCCGGCAAAATGACGTAAGACTCATTATTGTGCCGGGCGTCACTGTATGTTTAACAATTTAGTTAAATATACATGAACAGGCAACATAACGCAGGAATCGTTATTTTGCCGGGACCGGCAATATAGCCTATTCGTAAGTTTTAAGGTGTTGACTGTTGTAATCAAAGTTCTGATACCTTTTCAACAGTTAACTCGTTAAAACAGTGACCAAAGTTTCATGAAAGATTTCTGAAGAATAAAACTGAGTTTGAATATACATTCTATCTAATTCTTTAACCCATCAGAAGCTAAAATATAACTCAAAAATGCAAGAAATTAAAAAGCGAAAATTTATTTAAACAAAATAATTTTACAAAAAAAATTAAGCAAAAATGATGATGAAAATGAAATATTGTGAATCAAATAGATTTTCGACATCATACGGAACGCGTTTGATTTTTTCTTTTTCATTTGAAAATGCTAAAAATACGATGTCATGTTGTCTGTCGTATTTCTCTTTTTTTCATTTGAAAATTCAAAATGTTAATGATAAACAGACTGTAAACAAAGATTTCTTCCTACAAGTAAATTAAATGCTTTTATCATATATTTGTTCAATCTGTCCTCTTACTAATATAACATTTTTTGGTAATATTCAATTTTATTCAAATCGGAAAGTCTTTTCAACCGTGTTTTCTTTGTATATGGTGGCTTACTGTAGTAAAAACACAATACCGAACGGTTACGGTTTAAAAAAAAAAAACGATTCGGTATTCGGTATGGAGACGAAACCGAAAAACCGCGGTTTTTCGGTAAAACCGCCCATCTCTAATATATATACTAGCAGTTTTACTCGAGATCCTAATTTCTGTAAATTACGTAGATTATAGAAAAAATAAAAGTAAAACTAAAAAAGTCACTTAATATTGTAATTTGAAATGCTTAAATTTATTTGGGGGATAAAATCAGAGAAAAAAATAATTATGCCTGTGTTGAGGTTCGAATACACAACCTCTGTCTATAAGTACGGCATGCTATTCAATTAAGCCATTTCAGCAATTAAAAAATGGCAATGCTATTAACAACATAAACCAGAACAGTTAAATGCTTTTTTCTTTCATTCTTTTCCCTTTCTCTCTCTTTATTTTCTCCCTTCCTCTATCTCTTTACAGTCGAATGTGAGTTAGCAGATTATCAGAAAATAAGGCAAAGTAATAGCCAATGAAAACGCTTGAAATAGGATTTATTACTGGTGAATCTTGAAAAATTATCTGTTATTAAATTTGTTCCTGGTATTATGGGTGACAATGGGAGGACTTCTGAGTGCGAGGATAAAAGCTCCTCCGCCTTCCTTTTATTTATAACTAATTAAAAATAAAATATTGATCACGATTAAATATTAAAATTGATCGAAAATACCATTTTTTTTTTTAAACACAGACCAATATTTGCCATATATAACTGACGAAACAGATTTAATTATGTACCTTGTAGTAAAAAAGCTATTAATTCCAACAATACAGAGGAAGCACTGGCTCTATTTTATATATAAGATATATATTATACATGCATATACATTTAAATAATATGTAAATTACATAAAATAAATCATATAGATTCTTAAACTTTGAACAAATTTTGATCATTTTAAGGCCTTCTATGTTCGCAAAATTAAAACTTTTCTAAACACATAACTTCAGTCGTGTAATCTCTATTTTCAACATAACAGTATGTTTTAGATTACTTTAGAATATTTTCAAGTCCCGACTTTACTTATTAAAGAGTCCAAGTGTATCGTGAACCTATCCTGAGATGGCTATTTTCCAGCTCTTTTGAATCTCAGGGTTTATGCACTTGCTACCTCTAGCTACACTGATGAGTAATTAAACAATAAAATAACTGTCTGTCGATGACTATATATATATATATATATATATTATATAATTATAATGGAGATTATGTATCTGTCTGAAGCTAAAACTATTAGTTTTGATCACTCTCTTTTTATATCTACTTATCAGCTCCTATATATACCCATTCCAAAACTTTCCTAAACATCACGCGTCTTTCAAATTGACATAATTAATTTGTTTTAAATTTTCTAATAAATTAATATTCGCAAATATACACTCATGATTATTGTTTTCAGATTTCCAAATGTATTTAAAATATTTTCCTCGATAGTAAACTTAATAAAAATTATAAATAGAATTAATTAAAAGACATTGTTTGTTTTTTTATAATCTATATAATTGAGTTACATAATTAAATTAGATTGTAATGAAATATGATGGAACAGCCATCGGCCATTCCAACATTTGGTTACCGCCCTCTGATTATTTGAACGCACAGAAAGTTCTATTTCAAGAGAGAGAGAGAGAGAGAAAAAGAGAGAGAGAGAAAAAGAGAGAGAGAGAAAAAGAAAGAGAGAGAGAGAAAAAGAAAGAGAGAGAGAGAAAAAGAAAGAGAGAGAGAGAAAGAGAGATCAATTAAATAAAACAACTAGCAAAATTATGTGACCGGAGGGAGCATAGATTTGCTAGTATATATAATATAGATCTAAGGTGAAAAAATTTACGACATATTCATTTACATACGTTTCAAACAACGATTTTGTGTACGATTGTTTCTGATACGATATGGGTTTTTATTAATATCAAGGCTAGTCATCAGCACAGGCTATAGACCCCAACTTTCAAGCTAGAACATAGCATCAAGACTAGAGTATAGTTCACTCCCAGTTATACAGCAAATTCGATGGGATGAGGGAGAGTTGGGATATGGTAATTACAATCTACTTCTAACAGTGTAGAAATCAATGAAATTGAACATGCAAAGCGGCCACAATAGAGGAAAGAAAGACTGTCAGGTATAGGAAACACACACCAAAAGAAAAATGAATTTTTACACAATCAAAAAAAACAAATTTTCAAAAGGAGAATCATACAAATATATGAATATTTACAGTGAAAAAGATAAGTAATAGTTAAGTTCAGTATCAATTAAAAAGGAGAGAAATTATTTTAATAAACTCTTACGAGGAACATTACCAAAAACATATCTCAATAGAAATTTTTTTTTTTTTAAATTTCAAAATTAAAAAATAGCAGGAAGACCCAGCTTTGCCCGGGATTGAACCAGAAACCATATTTCCTTTTGCACCCAGCTTGTAACACCATTTTACCTATTTTATTCTTATTTTAACATTTCATTACATTTAATTTTGAAAGTGGGGCCCAAGAATGCACTCAGCATTGATTAGGTTGGATAGGGTGTAAGTGACCATAATTTAAATACATTTTGGTAAATTTATAGTCTTTAACCCCTTGAGGCACACCTGGCATTCTCTGGGAATGAATGAGAACCCATGGGTGTTCCTACTCAATAAAAGTCTGGTAGCCATGTTGGATAGGTTCAGAAGTGAAGTAACAATTGGACCAGAAGGACTGTTAAAGGAATTGGATTACCAGTGGATGGTATGAGGATATTTAACACGATCAACATTTCTATTCTTATTTTTCAATTTGTATAATTTGCAAGCTATAAATAAAATAAAGTAAAATACATGTTCTCTCCAACCTCTTTCTCACAGAAGAGATGTTGTTAGTCTTTCTCTGCTCTATCGTTATAATCATAGGTGCTCGACTGAGCTCTATCTATGGTTCCCCCTGTAAAACATTCACAACACAAACTCGTCTAGCTACAACCAGTGTAAATAATTTTCTTTTTCTTCCTCTGTGTACCTAAAACTAAACAGAACTTCCATGAACAAAGTTTATTTCCAAGAACTACCCATATGACGAGCTGACTACAACATGGTCGTGTTCAAGTCCAATGTTAACAAATTCTTTACGTTTCTGAATTTTTTAAATGAAGATGGATAATTTGTATAATTTGGATTATTAGATTACTGTTCTCATCTTGAGTGTTATTCTCACAACGTTTCAGCCGATGTAACCTCCGACCTTCTTCAGGTGTATCTTGTCAAACTCGGGAATCTTTCTGTCAAACTTGGGAATCTGCACGGAATTTCGAACGGAATCCTTTATTTAATGCACAGGGGTAGCATGCTCTTATTCCGTCAGCCATGACCAGGTAGAAGTCTTCAGTAATTCGTAATTCCTAGTATCACCCGCACTGAGGATTGAACCTTCAACCTTCAGAAGACTGCATCTAGAACTGAATTTTACTTAGTACTTTATCCGTTACGGTACAGGTCCTTGCCTATTAACCCTTATTCTCGAGTGGCCTTTGGGCCTTGATAAGCAGTGACTTGTTAGTACATAAATTTTTTTTTTAAATGGCGTCAAAGTATTTTTCACAATGAATTAAATTGAATTATATTTTAGTGTTGTTAACAACATGCAGCAACGATCCACCAAAAGAACCGATTGACCAGTTGGTTCTAATCAAAGGGAAGTAACTCTGTATAGACAAACACAGAGTTACATCCCCTTTTCTTTTTTAGATGGTGTCTATTTGAAAATAATTCCGACCAGGACAAAGTATTTTCTGGAAGGAATTAAATTGAATTACATATTATTCTTTTTAACAACATGCTGCAACGATCCATAAAAAAAACTGACAAACCAAAATCAAATATTGATCTTGTAGGAAGAAAGCTATCGATGACAAAGAAACGATTAAGAGACTGACTTTACCTTATATATTAGATAAACTTTAATTCTAATCGCATGAGTATAAAACGTAGGTTGCAACTGCATAAGATAGTAAAGTTGAAAGTAAATTTTACCAATTCATAAAACAGAACAAAACTAACAGAAATTATCCGAGGAATGGTTATGCCTTAAATCTGGCACTGATCCAACACATGAATCTTCTGACAGGAGAAATTCTTTGTGGAAAACCTACAGTTGAGAAATACTCCTGAGCAAAAAGGTTTGGTTGTTTTTACAGCATATCAACCATTTTTTAGTTATTTAATGCCTAATCCAGTTATTTTCGGTAAAAGATTTTATGCTTTGAATTCTTAATACACGTTCAACACCAATTTTCCGATACCCTTGGTTCCAGAGCCGGATTAACCGTTTTTCCAGACCATCCGATTTCACCTTAATAACAATCCATCAACACGTAACTAAGACATTAATTATACACCTACCATGTCTCTAAACCACCAGGGATTGCTAGAAACTTAAACAGCAGAATCAACTAGTCCCCCCCCCCCTGTAAAACATTCACAGCAAGAACTCGTCCAGCTACAACCACAGCAAAGAACTTTCCTTTCTTGCTCTCCTTACCAAAAACCAAGCAAACTTCCATGAACAAAGTTTCTTTCCTAAAACATCTCATCTTAGGAAAAAAGTACCATGAGGCTGCTTCCTAACCGACTACAACATGGTCTTCTTCAAGTCTAATGTAAACAAATACTTGTTGAGCCGTCCTCTTAGATAAAAATTCCTCTTCAGTAATCTTTTGCCCATTCCACCCATTGTTTCTAATCCTCTTGTAATTTTTACATTGTTCTGGCAATCTATTTAACCCTTATCCTCGAGTTGTCCCTGGGCCTTGATAAGTGGTGACTCATTTGTAAAAAAAAAAAGTTTAAATTAAAATTTTTCATTGATGGAAATAGACCGGTGTTTATGTTTAACATTAGAGCTGGCACTTGAATTTGCCCGTAAAGTCATAAATTTAAGCGAAATAAGATATAATCTCAAAATGTAGGGAGACTACCACCCAGACGACTGCTAATATGAAACATTTTTAAATAATCACCTAAAAATAAAAATCAGCAAGAATATAATAGGAGTTGTCTACCTTAAGTTAAAAAATGTGCCAACAAATAAAAATTAAAAACTAAAATGACTGCATCCCGGGCAATGCCGGGTAGGGACGGCTAGTACATATATAAAGTGACTAGCGAGCATTTCAGACGAAAAGAAGAGAACAGAGGAGAAATGAAATTTACATGCGGTATTTGCAACGCGTTTTTTCGTCCCAGATTTTTAGGCATGTGGTTCGGATGCGACAACCTACATTGTTAGAAGCGACAGATTACTCAAGATAAGGAATCTATTTGAAATCAGAAACCTTGGCCTCCCCCCACCTCTCTTCCCATTCAAATAAAGTCATGCTACTTAATTACAGAACAGTAGTCTATATAAATTGCTTTCCAACCCATAACCATGGCACTAAAAGATTACCAAAGCCACTGCAGACGACCTGTATGTATTATCAGATCATTGCATAACCATAAAAAATGATGTGTAATTCTCGATGACGATTTATGTCGGGTAACCACAGTTTCACGACACACATCATTTTATTGGATAGACGATATGCACTAGTTCAAACCTTGTATTATTTTTAAAGATTATGACATGCTGAACGTATTGGCGTTAAAATCAATTTAGTATTACATATGAAATAAGGAAAAAAAAAAAAATTTAATTAGTAAATTAGCCAACATACTGGCATAGATCCAGCATGGTCGATAGTCGATATAAAAATGGGAACGTAGAATAGGTCAAACAAAAAGAAGTAAAGTCTTTTAGTGAGTTATAAAAATAATTTATTTAACACAATTAAAATCGAAGATGTGGTGTTGGTGATGAGGCTTTGATGGTTTGGTCATGTTGCTAGAAGTAGTGGGACGATAAATGCCAGTCACAGAAAAGACTTCTGAAATACAAGACCAAGAGGACGCCCACAAAAAAGATGGTCTGACAGCATTAGGGAACAGTGCGGCGTTCCTCTTCAAACACCCGAGAAATATGCAATTCGGGGACAGAATTTTGTATTCAATACAGCGAGGGGATGATAAGTCGTGTTTTCGCAACATATAAATAATTTACTTCTTTCCGTTTGTCTTCTATGTTCCCATTTTTATATCAGCTAACGACCATGTTGGAGCTATGCCAGTATGTCGGCTAATTTACTAATTTAAAAAGTTTTTTTTCTATTTCATACATAATACTGAATTGATTTGGATACCAATACGTTCAGCATGTCATAATCTTTAAAAAAATACAAGTTTTTGAGCTACTGCATACCACCTTTCCGATAAAATTACATGTGTCATAAAACAACGTGATTACCCTATGTTGTTGTTCGCTGTCATAGCCAGGGTGACAATGTCTCCAGATGCCTTTCTCTCAAACAGGTGTTAGTGGTGCTCATATGAAAAATTTAATGCTCACTGCCCCTGGTGATAACAACCGTCCATGCCAGTTTAAGCACCGCTGACTTGCATGGTGTATCTGAGGTGGAAAGGGGACAGTGGCTATTCCAAACAAGTGGTTTGAGAAAAATAAAAAAAGCCCTCTTACCTGCGTGTTCATGAACAAGGTATGGTAAATCAGTATCCTTTTCCCAAATATCTTGATCACAATGGTAAACCTCCACACTGCCAAGAACTCCTGTCCAATTTATACCCCCAACAGCATAGAGACAGTTGTTTAAAACCCCTAAATAAAATAAACACCGGTATTCATTCATGGCAGCAACCTGAAAAGAAAATAAGAAACAAATGTTAGGCAGATGGCGACAAATGTTAGGCAGATGGCGACAAATGTTAGGCAGATGGCGACAAATGTTAGGCAGATGGCGACAAATGTTAGGCAGATGGCGACAAATGTTAGGCAGATGACGACAAATGTTAGGTAGATGACGACAAATGTTAGGTAGATGACTATAAATGCTAAGCAGATGCCTATAAATGTTAGGCTGATTGTTAAAAATGTTAGGTAGATGACCAAAAATGTTAGGTAGATGACCATGTTAGGCAAATAACTATAAAAGTAACTAGATGTAAGCTATTTGAACTTTACAAAATTTTTTATTGCAAAATAGAAAAAAAATCACAATCAAATACATAAAAAAATGTCAATGTTATCTCTCACAAAAATATGAAGTCAATTCTCATAAATACATTTCTATGTTAACAGTGTTTCAAACAAATAAGTAAGCAGCCTTTCCCAACTGGTAGCAATCACAAATGCCTGAACAATGTTTCACACAGAACTCGACCATACATACACCAACACCAAAGAGCTTTTTCCACCACCGTCTATGCTCAAAAACCTACTGCCAGAAACAGAAAACTGGCCAATTTTATGTCTATTCTTCAGACTCGAGTCTCTCGCTTGCATCAGCCTCGTTTTGGTTGATGACGCAATGCGCCATGTCATTCTTTGACAAGATTCACGCCACACGATTCTGCAGCCCACAGCATAACATGCAAGCGACCATAATCCTCTGCCCCATTAATGTTGGTCTCCATCTCTTCCCTGGTCTATTTATCACCAATAATGCATTCGGGGGAAGACATCTTTCAGCAGATATTTCTTTGAAAGGACACAACACAAAATTTGTTCTGTCCACAGATGAATCATCATAAGCCGGCATTCAACAGTAAATTGCTGATATCGGAGGGATCGCCCGGTAAGCCCGACCCACATAAATTAGCCACTCACTCTCTTCTGAGTGACTCTTGTCACTTGATGATCGATGTGATCCTCGAAAAGGGAGCAGATGTTTAACATGACAAAGTATCCTATCAATCCATACAGACTGATCATTTAGGTTACACACTCGGCCTCAAATTTACTTGTACACCTACTGCGTGGGGTCTTAATCCAGACAACAACCCTTTTTGTATTCTTTCTTTAGTTATCTGTGATTCAAGCAGGGAGGGGAGGCATCAATATCTCCTACTCAGATGTGGTACTTATGCAGCGTATCAACCAACACAGTAACCACGTTCAATTCTGATCAAACTTTTATGGCTGTAATGGTTTTGATGGTTCTATGGCTGTGTTTTACGTCTATCCCAGCCGGAATAAGAATATTCTTCAATATTCTTAAAATACAGACTTGAGTTAATCCGATTTGACTGGCTACATTTACAAAAAAAAATTTTTGTTAACTTTTATTTACCCCAAATAAGGCATACTGCCACCGAGACGTAAGGGCTACTGTGAATTAGGGTCCAGATTTATAGGGGGCATCCTAAGTGGGGAGTTGTGCAGCAAGATGTTTGTTCACATTACATTTACATTTTTACGTGTTGGTACAGTCGGGGGAACAGGGAGGGAATTCTAAAGACAAGCTGTTCGAGGAAATAAATTACGAGAGTCAAAAGTTTTTCAGCATCTGGGGACCTTTACTGTAAAGGGGTGGAATTTTGCTACTAGTCAGATTGGTCGAGGATATTTATGTTGAGGTGGGGGATACAAGTGCAGTACGTTCGTCAGAGCACATTTCATGAAAATACTTGTAAAACAAACACGGAGATGCAACATTGGGCAATGGGACAAGGACTGGAGTTTTATAGACAGTGCGGGACCTATTAGATTAGAGACTCTTTTGTGCACCCTGTCTGAGAAGGCGAGACTAGTGGTTGGTGCACCAGTCCAGATGTGACAACAATACTCCATGCATGGTGAATAGTGGCTTTATAGAGATATAGGATACTGGCAGGTGTGAGAAGTTTTCTAACCCGGTAAAGGGAGCCCACCTAGTGGCTGACTGAGTGAAAAATCTTACTTCCAGTTAAAAGGCACGCGTGATCGTTTAACTGACCTGGTATTAAAGATCACCTTGAATAAAAACCATTCCAATTCCAATCAAACAAAACCATTTCAATAGTGCAACAAAAGAATCCTCATGATAAATCATAATACTTCTTTTATGACTAACAAAAATAATATGTAGTTTGCTTGAAGCATTGCGTGTTATATGTATATAGACGGGTATAATGCAATGCAAGTAATGGAAATATGTTGGTGTTGAGAAGGAAGACAAAAACAAGTGACTTTATTTTATTTCTTTATAGTTAATCTTACTTGATTAGTCAAGACTTCTACACAGTGATCTAATGCGTGTGACCGTGCTCCATAATATATTTCTAGGTAAGACCTCTTTATCAAATGGTAAGGGTTTCAAATCTCCTGAAATCCGTGTGGAATAGTAATGTTGTTTTATTGTTACTACAGACTAAATATCAATGTGGCCTGCAGCGAATGGAATAAAATTAAATTTTTTAACTTTTATTTAAGTCATGAAATAGTTCTTGTTACATTTATTTAAATTATTTTTTTTGGGGGGGGGGTAAGTATGTAATTCTATTAATTTTTTATATTATACATTTATTATTTATTTATTTTAGTTTTTTTATAGGAGGAAGGGTTCAATCGAAAATCATATACTAAGTCTATTATTCTATTAATATTACAATTATTAATTTATTTCATTTATTATTATTTATTTTTTATAATTTTATTTTCTTATTGACGGGTAATTTTGTTTTATTTTGTACCGCAGCAAATGTCAACAAGACCCGCAGCAAAAATATGTTAATACATGGTATTAAAGATCACCTTGAATAAAGACCATTCCAATTCCAATCCCCCCAAAAAATTCAATATTGCATCCGACAAAAGAATCCTAATGATCAATAAAATAATATTTATTTTAGGACTAACAAAATTATTTTAATTCCGCTTTTAAAAAAACTAAATGATATAAACGATCAGACTAAAAGGAATATTTCAATAATAAATCTAATACAAAAAAGAATACTTAACAGAAAAAAAACATCAAATATGTATCAGCAAATGAATATATAAGCTATTTCAGTAAACACTAGGTCACTTTGTGCTTGTCTTAACTGAATGAATGTTGATTAAACAATAAGCCGACTGTAATTATATATTTAATAAGACACACAAATAATCAGATGAAAAGACATTAAGTCAAACGCTTAGTACCAAAACTGCTATGTCTTTTCAGACAGACCACGTCCACACAGATGTGTTCCCTCACGACAAAGATTATAATCTCTCTATATATTAAACTAGAAGAATACCGATCCTTGGACGGGTAGAATGAATTATGTCCCCTTACGAAGATTAAAAATCAAGATATAATGTTACTAAACCTTATGTCTAAAATTCCTATTCCAATTTTGATCAAAATCCATTACATGATTTTCATTCTAGAAAATGTCTAAAATTACAGGGGTTCTTAGAAGAAATTGAAATTCAGGGAATCTTGCTTAATCGGTGTCTAATGACTACAAATTAAATTCAATGTAAATCTGAAATATTTGAATTTTTAAATTGGATGTTGTGTCCCCTTCCCCCCCCCCCCCCAAAAAAAGAAATAAAATCACTTTAAAATACTCCAAAGAAACCAAAACGCAGGGAATATTTATTAATTAATGCTGAATAACTAGCTTAAATTTCACAAAAATCAGAGGTATCTGAATTTTCACAAAGGATTTCCACCCCCCTCTTTGCCCCCTTTGTGTATAACTAAATTAAATCAAATATACCCCACATTACACACTTTTACGCCGAGTAAGTGTGTTTTAAATTTCATATTGATTGGTTTGTTAGTTTAGGAGTGAATCCTGTACATACAAATATATAAACGTATACACATATCTAACTTTACATAAATAGAAATAGCAGCTGTGCTCATCCGGTGTTGCTCGGGAGTCTTTTTATTTTTTATTTACAAAATCATTTTTAATATTATTTTGAAAATTAAATTTAACTATTACAATATAATTTGGTCATTACTAATTGAACTAAATTGTTATAAAACTATAACTAATTTTGTTAAAACTAATATTGTTTTAATTCTTATTTATAAAATTATTACCTTCTCCTTCCTTCCTTCATTCCTTTCTTCCTTCTTTCACACTTCAACAATTCCAAACCGACAATTATTCTAAACATTAAATTTGTACGTTCTGTCGGATGTTGACAAATTTTAATTAATTCTTTTATATTTCTCCCGGGCAACGCCGGTGGACGGGTTCAGCTAGTATATTATAAAATTGAAAATAGAAGACTTTATTAATGCAAGATTAATTTATTATCATTTTTTACTTTAATCTTATTAATTTTGGAATAATATTCCATCATCAGAGTTGACCAGTATTGTGTCATTTTTTTCAAAAAATAAAAAAAATTCTTTTTTTTGTTTTTTTATATAATGTCCTTGTTATGAGTGTATCTGCGGAGATGTTGTTGGCGGTTATGAATTCAAATTCTGGTTGTAGAACGAAGAAAGCATTGGCATGCTCTAAGTTTAAGATGGGTCGTTTATTCAAAAGCATTGGTGGGTCAGTATTTTAAAATTGAAAATAGAAGCCTTTATCAATGCAAGATTAATTTATTATTATTTTTTTCTTTAATCTTATTAATTTTGGAATAATATTCCATCATCAGAGTTGACCAGTATTGTGTCAAATATATATATATATATTTATCAATGTTTGTATTACAGAAGATCAGAACAACATAGGTACCGTACATTTCAAATCCTAACAAGGGTGACCTATAAAGGCCTCTTTATCCAGCTCTCTTCAGTAATAAAGATAAAATTATCTTTAAATTAAATCCTACTTGCTTGACATACACAATAGAGCAGTAGTATTAGAAAATTAATGATGAGAATAAAAATTGGATAAAATACAATACTTATTTAATCATCAATTCATTCAAACAAGAACTATATGAAAAAAAATTTGTTTTCCTTAATCCATGGATTTTCAAAGATATGCTCATCAGAGAGAAAAATTCGAAGGATAAAACAGTAAAGTTTATATTACTGTTTAGCAAACATTTTAAAATATAAAAATATTAATAAATTTTAAAATATATATAATTTACAATTTTTTTTTTCAAAGATCATCTTCATTGAAGAAGCATAGAGTGTCTGTGTAAGCAATCCGAGGAATCAGAAATATAGAGCACATATAGGGTGAAGAGTAGATGGTAATCCAAAGGGATCCGTGTAGTGAAAAGTTCAGGTCTAAAGAGATGGAAGGATTTAAGTCCAAGGTAAAAGATCGCTGGCAATGTAGTGAATCACCAAAAAAAATATAAATATATATGTCCTGAGGAAATTGGTAGACCAAAACTTTTCACTATATGGATCCCTTTGGATTACCCTCTACTCTTCAACTGACATGTGCTCCATATTTATGATTCCTCGGATTACTTACACGGACACGCTATGCTTCTTTAATGAAGATGATCTTTGAAATAAATATTTTTTTAATTAAAATTTGTTTTAATATTTTAAATTAAATTCTTTTTTTTTTTCGAATGTTTGCTTAACAGTAATATAAACTTTACTGATTTGTCCGTTTGATTTTCCTCTGATGATAAGAGCATATCTTTGAAAATCCATGGATTAAGAAAAGTAACAAAGTTTTTTTTATATAGTCCTTGTTTGAATTAATTGATGATTTAATAAATATTGTATTTTATCCAATTTTTATTCTTATCATTCCTTCACTACTTGAAATGGTTTGATTATGGTTGGAAAAAAACACTTTTTTTTACTCCCTAAATTTTGGTTGTTTTGGTTGTTTTGTTTTATGGCATATCAACCCTTTTTGGGTTATTTAATGCCTAATCTGGTCATTTTGGTGAAAGTTTTTATGCTTCAAGTTCTTTATATCTTCAAATGTTTAATCATGGTTTTTGGTTTGGTAGTTTTGTTTTACGGCATATCAACCCTTTTTGGGTTATTTAATGCCGAATCTGGTCATTTTGGTGAAAGTTTTTATGCTTCAAGTTCTTTATATCTTCAAATGTTTAATCATGGTTTTTGGTTTGGTAGTTTTGTTTTACGGCATATCAACCCTTTTTGGGTTATTTAATGCCGAATCTGGTCATTATAGTGAAAGTTTTTATGCTTCAAGTTCTTTATATCTTCAAATGTTTAATCAGGGTTTTTGGTTTGGTAGTTTTGTTTTACGGCATATCAACCCTTTTTGGGTTATTTAATGCCGAATCTGGTCTTGTTTTCTTCTCTTTTTTGTTTCTTTCCCCTTTTAATATCTGTTTCTATTTAACCCATAGTTGGGACCCTAACAGGTACTACCACTCCGGGTCAGGGTGGACCTGGGAGCAATGGTAATTAAGAGGAGGCTCCACATTCCCCAAAGTCCGTAAGCCGGATCTCACCATCGGATGTAGTTTAAGGTCATATCCAGGACCGGGAGTAGGGTAGGAAAAATAAAAATAAAAAAGGGGAGGGAGAAAGGGAGAGGGGCTGTTGTTTTTGTTTTTGGTTTTGTAGAACATAATTAAGTTTTACAAACAAAAAAAAAAACAAAAACAAAAAAAAAACGTCAATGTAGGTGAATTTCGTCTCAGGGAGCCACAGGGCAGCCTGATCTGGTATCACCAGCCTAAATTTTGTATGACAGGATGGATATATATTTATTTATATAAAAATAGAATACCCGTCCCAGAACAGGTAAAATGAATTCCCCAAACAGAACAGTTTTGCGTCATTTTCTGCCCCCGTTACGAAGATTAAAATCAACATATAATGATACTAAACCTTATGTCTAGAATCTTTCTCCTGATTTTGATCAAAATCCCAAAACATTTTATTCTATAAAATGTCTCAAATTTAAGGTTAAAGGGGTCTTATGAAGAAATTGAAATTCAGGAAATCTTCCTTAATTGGTGTCAAATGACTATGGATCAAATTCAATGCAAATCTGAAATATTTGGATTTTCAAATGGAAGGTTTTGCACATATTGTGTCCCCTAAAAAACATTTAAAATACTCCATATTTAAATAGGATGTTGTGCCCCCTAAAACCACTTCAAAATACTCTAAAAGAAACTGATATATGGGAAATATTTATTAATTGATGTCGAATACCTATTGTTGAAATTTCTCAAAAATCTGAGGTATCTGAATTTTCATAAAGGGCTTCCACCCCCTCTTTTGCATCAAACTAAATTTAGCCCACATTACAACCCCTTATGCCCAACAGCTGTGTTCTAAAAGTTATAATGATCGGTTAATTAGTTTAGGAGTGAATCCTGTACATACAAATATATAAACATATACATATACCTAACTTTATATGGATAGAAATATACAAATAAATACACATTGGTCTTTATTATAGAGTGGAGGATATATATAACTAGCAGTACCTATGGCAAACCAGAAAAGTACCCAACTCAAAGTAAGCAGCAAACGGTGTTCGGTCAGATTTAGTTCCTGATATTAAACTTAATCCATAATATAACCTCCAGTGAGAGTTTCAGTTTCCAAATTTATTAATTAAATTGTTAGGTAAAAGTACAGAATAGTTAACAAAGCACACCTTTCCATGTAAAGAATGGCTTTCTAAATAATAATGCTATTATTTCAGCACGGTCCTTAAACTGCAGTAGATTATTTAGAAAGACATTCTTAACATGAGAGGGGGGGGGGGGGGTGTTAACTATTCTGTACTTTTTACAATTTTTTTAACTGAAGTAAACAAAGTAAATTTTAACATGTGGTAACTAACCACTCATTAGACTTAAGAATGTGAAAGTTGTTAATCGTCTCCTTTAGTTAAGAATTTTATTGAAATTACAATCTATATATTAATATTAGAGATGTGCATATTGTCAGCTATGCAATATTACAATCTATATTAATATTGAGAGATGTGTGTGTTTGCTAACTAGTTTTATTTTATTAGACATAGTAATGTGAAATTTGGTAATAAAAAAGTTGGTGCTTCTTTAGTTTCGCTACATGTTAGGCCTCTCTTAAAAAGAAAATAGCTAAATTATTGTATAAACTTTGTTCTGTATTTACGTGGTAAAAGAAGACTGTACATCAAAAATTACGCAAATTCATCCAGTATTTATTAAATTAAAAATAAAAAAACGATTTTGTCTATCGGTCGCCAGTTTTGTAACATTTTGAGTTTTTTCCGAAAAAAAAATTTGAGTTATCGCTCTTGCCTAAATCAGTAAGCTGAACAAGGTAAAAAAATGTCTAACAATACGTAGGATCGTTTTTTATTTCTTTTTCTTATAATTTAATAAATACTGGATGAATTTGCATAATTTTTTCTGTACAATCTTATTCTCAGCTAACACGTAAGTACATAACAAAGTTTATACATTTCTTTAAATATTTTCATGTCGTAGCGAAACTAAAGCACCAAAAAGTTTTATTAAATTACAATTATTGTTTTACGAAAGTTTACTTAAAAATAATCCTGAACCCTAAATTTATTTTATACTTCTCTTTTTTTTCAGTGTTTTATAAGATTAAAATTTTTATTTTAATGTTGGTAAAATGATAAAAAAAAAATTTAGATAATAAATACAGAGCTTATATTCTTTTGTATGTAAGTTTACTTGATAATAATCTTGAATACAAATTATCTTCATACTTTGCATTTTTGTAAGCGTTTTATAAACTTATAATTATTGTTTTCGTGTTGCTAAAGTGACAAAATTATTTTTAAATAATAAATACAGCGCTTAAATTCTGTTGTGTGCAGGGTTTCTTAATAATAATAGTCTCGAACCCGAATTTATTTTATAATTCTCTTCTTTTTTTTTAGTGTTTTATAAACTTACAATTATTGTTTTAACGTTGCTAAACCGACAAAATTGATTTAAAATAATAAATAAAATGTAAATTATGTTGTATGCAACTTTTACAGTTTTATTAATATACAGTTTTATTATTATAAATTGCAATTATTTCAATTTTGTATGACCATGTCTATTTCCTCAACAGGTTATGGGCCCAGCACGCTTTCAATTCCATAAAAATTGATTTCATTCTTAACTAAAAAAACGGCTACCAACTTTCACATTCCTAGGTTTAATAACCTTGTAGCAGCTGACATGAATTAACTATTTTCTGTCAATTTGTGTGAGTTGTGATTCAGTTTGGCGGTTATGTTATCATCGCCTTTTCACCAGGTGCGCGTCTGTGTGTACCGAGATTCACGCGCAATCGATTAAGGTGGATTAGGTGATCAGCAGAGCACCCTGTGTTCACGACTCTTTCCCAACCAGACAAGATGTGATCCTGCGATTCTCTACTGTCGGACCAGCAGAGAATCTACAAACTCCAGGAAATGATTATTTTGCCTTGTCAACATTCACTCAATCCTATGCATTATCTTTCATTTTGTTCTGTTTCTCTGTTTCTCCTACATAAAAACTATTACCCGTCTGTGCACCGCGTTGTTCAGGTGTATTACATCGTAAAGAAAAGTTACACAAACCAATGCACATATCCTTGTTCCTTTGTTCCCGTCTTTATCTCATTGAAAAAAAAATGGGCCTTTAAAGCTTAAACCTAGAAGTGGTCAGTTACTACACACACCTGTCTAATCTTAGTATAGATTGTAATTGCAATTTTGTACTACTGTGTGTATTTACTCAACAGGTTATGGGCCTAGCACACTTTAATTTCCATTAAAAGTCGTCCCCATTTATTACCAAGGAGACAGCTTATACAATTGTAGTCAAAATAACTTTGCTTTGTTTATCATGGTTTAGAAGTCGAAGCTATAACCAATCAATAATTAAGGATTACCTGATATAAGCATGCGTTTTTGAAATGAGCAGATAATCTTCCGAGATTAAAATCATAAGCACTTAGGCTTCTATTATTGCTCTCCGTGTTGGTGGGTTTGTGACAGCGATTTAATGAAGTCCTAATCACAGTCGTTTGAAGTAGGAAGGGAAAACAGAAAATTAAAAATTCTCATAGAGTGTCATAATTTTGTCATTTTACTAGACCATCCATGACCTGTGGGGTCAGTATTTGTTATATACATTTTTAAATATTTGGAAATTCTAAAATGTTTTCATAAATATTTGAAAATTCAAAGTTACGACTGCTGCTGCTGCTTTCAAACAAACAGGTATCTAATTCCTTCCCACAGCAGGAATATGTGACACAAGGTCGGAAAGTGGGGGAAGAGTCAAACCAGCGCCCCCTAAAGAAGGAGCACTGTGGCCTAGTAAAACATAAAACTCCACAGACTGTTCGTATTATATATAGATCAGCAGCAGCCAGCAGTTACGGCTGCTGCTGCTTTCAAACAAACATACAGAAATATTTATGAAACTCTATTGTGATGTCATAATAGACCCTCTCTCTCTCTCTCCTTCCACCTCTCTCTCTAATTATTTTCGCCTTCTCCCACTACTTCTTTTGTAATGTTATCCAAAGTTATTTCATAATAACTTGAATGGCCAACAAACAAATACAAAAGGGTTTATTATTGTAAGTGAATATTTCAAAAGGTAGTTACAAGTTGGGTATTGATTTACTCCTTTCCAGGAGTTAGGCGCACAAGGCCAGTTTTTATCTTACTCCCACAAGTAAGATGTGACCCAAGGTCGGGTCGGGAAAGTGGGGTTTAAAACTTGCCTGGGCAGCCCCGTCGGCATTCCCCGGTAGGGGCGCCTCAGGCAGTAAGCAATAAACTTACTCCTCCCCAAAGAGGGGAGGCAAAGCCTGGGAAGGTGGACCTCCCAGAACTGCACAGGACAGACCCATTGACCGGCGTAAATCAAGACCCGAAGGCCAAGACAACACCAGTCTATGGGGTGCAGTATCCATCGGAACAGATACTACACTTTAATCTAAGCCAAAAGGCCAAGAAACAAGTTGGGTAACTGGATGCTAATAATATATAGATCATCAGCGTCAGCAGTTAAGGCTGCTGCTGTTTCAAACAAACTTACACAAATATTTAAAAAATTCTCTAGTGATGTCATAATAGACCCTCCTTCTTTTCCCGTCTCTCTCTTCCTCTCTCTATTAATTTTTAAAAAATTCATTCGCCATCTCCCATTACTTTTTTTTTTTAACTTAGTTCACCCCAAACAAGGCAAGTTGCCACTGTATACGTAAGGGGCTACTGAGAATCAGGGTCATCCTAAATTGAGAGCTATGCAGCTAGACGTTTGTTCACATTAGTTTTAAATTTCTGCATGTCGATACAGTCGGAGAAACAGTAAGCATGAAGGGAGTTCTAAAGGCCGGCAGCTTGAGGAACAAAGCTATTGGAGTATAAGACTCTTCGGCATCCAGGGACCTTCAGCGAATGGATGGGATTTAGCTGATTGTTGGGTTAGTCGAGTGTATTTACGTCGAGGGGGTACCAGAGCAGTAAGTTCATTGGAGCACATTCCATTGAAGTACTTGTAAAACAGGCACAAGGATGCAACATTGTGGTGATAGGACAGAGGCTGGAGCTTGGTGGATAGTGAGAGACCTATTAGATTAGATACACTTTTTGGGAGCTTGTCTAAGGAGATACTGGTAAAAAAAAGGTGACAGTTTGCTTATGAATTGTATGGTCAAGATAGAAGGAAAAGATCCAATCTTCTTTTTGCATCATCATCATCATCACCACCATCATCATCGGTTTAACATCCTGGCATGTGTTGGACTGTTTTAAGAAATTGACTTCCAAAGTAACCTATCTCTAGCCAGCTAGCTAGTCTTAATTTCTTGCTTCCTTTGTTCCAGCTCATTTGACTCGGTCTAGTGGTCGCCATCAATTCGCTGTTTTAATACCTCATTGTAATACAGCTTCCTATTCCAGTAGCTTATTTCCAAGAATCGTAGGCTTGTGAAACTCTCTTCCTGCTGACTGTTTTCCTTCTTTCTAGAGACTTGGTCTTTTCAAGACTAAGGCCAATAGGCATCTCTTTCCCTCAGGTCTATTTTATTACTTCCTTCCATATTTTCCTTGGCTTTCCCCTGTGAACCGATCCTGCTACCTCAGCTGTTCTACATCTACTCACCCAAGAACTGTCATTAATTCTTCCAACGTGGCCATACCATCAAAGTCTACTCTTCTGCACACATCTCCCTATATTGTTCAGATTTAATCTTCCTCTGAGGTCATCAGAACTAAGCCTTTCTTTAAGACTCGCATTACACATTTATCGTATCATTCTCATATCATTTCTCTCCATGCAACGCATGTCCTCAACTCTCACTGGCCAGGTTTCACTTCCATACAACATCACACTGCGTGCACATGCCTGATAGACTCTTTCCTTGGTCAACATTAGTAACGCTCTGCTGGTTAGTAATGGTTACAATCATAACTGTGTTTCTCCATCCAGAAATTTCTGTACTTCTTCAACCTGACTCATCACTCACTTGACACCACACCCACTGACATAAAAAATATTCCGCTTTCAATCTCCACTGCACTCAGATTACCCGAAAATTGCACCCATGGATTTGAGGTCACATACTTTGATCTTTGTGCATTCAGTCATGAACTGTTATGTTCAGTTCAGATTTGAGATCTTTTGCATGTGACTAGGCTTATTTATCATGTTATCTTCGTTTACATATTCGGATCAAATTGATTCATTTTTTGTTTGTTATGGAGATTAATGTTTATTCTTTGATTTAGATCTAAATGTTTGTAGCTCAATGTAATATTTATTCATTGTAATTTAATAATATATTATTGTTCTAGTCCGGTGTAAAGTCTTATCTATATAATTAGGATCATTTGCTGTTCATTTTCATATCAGGATCAAATTGTTTTATTTAATGGTTTCAGTTTTGATCTGAATCAGAATTTGTGGTTCAATGAAATATTCATTGCCATTCAAACGTCTATTGTTGTTCTATTCTAATCTTTTTTTTATTTAACAAAGATCATTTGTCATTCTGTTCATCTTAATACTAGGATCAGACAGTTTTTGAAGAGGGGGTATTGTTTCAGTTTCGGCTCTCCTGATCAAGCTCTGAATTTATTTATATCTCAATCTAATATAAGAATCAAGATTGTAAATGTATTATATAAAACTTTTGACTAATTCCAATTCCTTTATTCATTGTACTTTAATAACTATGAATTAGACTACAACACTTATTTTTAGTATCACTAATTATAACTACAAGGTGATCCAAAAAGAATGCCACCCATGAAATTGTTAATAGAATCCAACCATATTTGGTACAAATAAACTTCAGTCTATGCCCGACTTATCTACCAAGTTTCAGTCAGGAATACCCAACACTCTTTGTTTCATCATCATTCAATGATATGTGGGGACGCTTTGGTGATCATCTCATGTGTCGAGGAGTAAAAGATGTGATCCTAAATGGGCTTCAGACTCAGTGAACCTTAAACCACCAGATTTTTATTTGTGGGGTCATCTCACAGAAAATGTCTATCAAAACAATCCCCTGACTATTCCTAAATTGAAGAGGGCGGCCATCACAACCCAAATCAGGATAGGGCCAAGAGAGAAGTGTGCCAGAGTTATTGATAATTTTGCACATTGTATCTAGGTGTGCTTATTATTGAACAGCGATAAAACAAAGATTGTTGGACATTCATGATTGAAACATGGTGGACAAGTCAGGTATAGATTGAAGTTTCTTTGTACCAAATATGGTTGGATAGCAAAAAGGATTGTGAATTTTATTAACGATTCCATGGGTGGCATTTTTTGGGGAGTCACCTAAAATTTGGAATCAGCAATTTTGATGGAGTTTAGAGTCAGTCATATTTTTTATAAAACTGACTCTGGAGTCAAAAAACAATTTTTTTAGCCAACTAATAGGGAGTCGGGGTCAGGAATTGACAATTTTTTCAGGAGTCTAAGTCAGGTACTTAAAGCTAACTTCAGAATACAGAGTTTTCTTTTTTCTATCTGATTTCCTACTTCTAGCTACAACTCTGACCGCAACTTTAATTGATAAATAAAATCTATATAATAATATGTATTTCATGTTTGTTTGTTGTGGAAGGAGGTTACTGTTTATTTTTTGTCTCAAATCAAAAATTAGTCAGTCAGTCAGTCTCTCTCTCTCTCTCCAGCTACGAGTTAAATAATATTACTACTCTGCTGATATTCCCTTTTGTTTATAATGGACTATTCCAATCTTTTTTATTCTTTCCTTTCTTTATTATCTGACTGTTAATAAAGAGAGAGAGAGAAGGAGAGGAAGGAAGAGAGGGAGGGGATGATAGATACTGTATAAAATACGAGCGAGAGTGAAGCAACATACAATGAGAGAGGGTGAGAGTGATAGACTTAGTAAGAGAGCGGTAACTTGGTGGGTTAATTGCAGATTGTGGCTAATTTCAACAATTAAAATGGAGGGTTTTTTTTTCAAACATAACTCAATCCCCAAACTGAGAAATATTTGAACATGTATTTTGTATGATGGAAATATATAGGAAAAAAAGCCTTAGAGTAACAAACGTTGATTAACACAGATTTAGTATAATAATAAATATATATATGCATTTCTGAGTGTGACCAAGCAGTTAAAATGCTTGAATTCTACTCAGTTGGTTGCAGGTTCAATCCAGCTTCGCAGTACCTCTGACAAAACTCTGAAAACAATATGCCATGGATTGACTCAGTTTTTATGAGACGAATTGGGTATGATTAAACTGTTTAGAAGCCATCAGACGACATAGATTGGAGAGGAATTAATGCGACCAAGATTTTTTAGCTCAATACATGGTAGATGGTAGATATCTACCATGTGGCATCCCTACGACCCCCTACGACCCCCTACTCCCCTGCAGAAAGGGATTATGGAACAGTTTAAATGAATTCTGTGAAAGAAAAGATAAATAGGAGAGTGTTACCACTGTCGACCAAGAGAAGAGTCTAACATGCATGCGTACGCAGTGTGATGGCGTATGGAAATGAAACCTGGCAAGTGAGGACATCCATTGCATGGAGGAAAATGGTTATTTTGGTTATTTTGTTTTGTTTACGGCATACTAACCCTTTTCGGGCCACTTAATGCCGAGTATGGTCATTTTGGTAAAAGTTTTTATGCTTCAATTTCTATATATCTTCAAATATTTATTCATAGTTTGGTTGTTTTGTCGAAGAAAATTGTTGTTTTTATTTTTGGCTTTGCAGAACATGATTGAGTTTGGCAAAGAGAAAGGAAAAAAAAAACAAGAAGGGATCAGACATTATAGATTTGAGAGGAATTAGGTCTGCCAAGATTCGCTAGCCCAAGACATGCTGCGTGATTGACATACACCATACTTACTAGCAGAGCATTACCACTGGCGATCAAAGGAATAGTCTATATTAAATCTAGACAGTATAGGGAGATGTGTGCAGAACAAGAGACTTTGATGGTATGGTCACGTTGAAAGAATGAGAGTTGTTGGTTTAGTAGATTTTATTTATGTTTAAAATTTTACAAAAATTTCACGGTGTAGTAAATTTTCTTTATAAACTAAGATGTGGCACAAGGCCAAAATTGGGTGGGGTGGGATAGGTGTCACTGTCGTCCTCTCGGTCTCTTCTCTAAACTAGTTTCAGTCACCAAAATACCACATTCACTCTATGGGTATAACCTACTTAACATTATCCCAATGGTTTGACGTTTTTTTATTTACAAAATATATATGTGCAAATTCATTGGTTGGGGGTGGGGGTCCTAAAACAATTGAGATTGCTGAAAAATCAAATGCTAAGTGTGATGGTTAGTAGGACCCTTCCAAATCTATATAGGTATGAGCTGATCACTGTTTTCTAGGTTGTTTCAAGAGCCGAAAACAAGCAAGACAGTTTAGTAGATGTAGAACAATTGAGGTAGCAAAGTCAGTTAACATGGAAAGGCCAAGGAAACATGGGAGACAGCGATAAAAATGGACTTGAGAGAGAGAGAGGGATAAATAAAAACCTGGACAGAGGTAGATTAGTTTGGAAGTCAATTTCTAAAAGCCATCCAACACATGCCAGTATGTAAAACGGACGTTAAACCAAATATGATGATAATGATGTTGACGATGATGACGATTATCATGATCATGATCATGATGATGATAATCATGATGATCATCATGGAATAAAGAATTATTTTTAGATTGCATGATTATTGATGAAACTAAAAATAAAACAATCCAGGTCTTCAATTAAACACGTTCGCATCGTTTGATTTATGTCGAAGTACATAGATACATAGGTAAAGAAACTTGTTCACTTATATTTAGATGAATCTGTTCAAAAATAAAAATGCTGTCTTTGCAATCAGCCGTTTTGCGTGGGGGTTTAATTGTGAGAACTAGACTCTTTGTGTGAGAAAATATAAACATTCCGTCACGTAGGTTTGAAATAATGTTCCTTGTAAAGTATGAATAAACATTTTATGTAAAACAAAAAAAATGCGCCCATTGTACTTTCCTGCCTTCTGAAATAATTGGATATTTATATTATACTAGAAAATAACGTGACATGTTGCGTCACACATTGAGCTCATTTTGAATGGTTTGAATATGCGAAAAAAAAAAACCCTGAAGTTTGTGAAGCCAGTAAAATTTTTAAAATAAAAAGACAAAATCACAAACTATCGTCTTTCTGTTTGCTATCCTTCGGTCCTCTCTATCTCCAGCAATTGCTTAAATAGTATTACTACTATAAGCGATATTACCTTCTGCTAATCTAAATAATGAACTATGGCTATCTTGAGTTTCAAAGTTTGTTTATTAAGAGTTAAAGTTAATAAAACAGAGAGAGTGATGGAAGCGAGAGTGATAGGAATCATATAAAATACGAATGGAGGAGGGAGGGATCAAACAAGATATAGAGCCACAGGGTGAGAGTGATAGACAGAAACTTAGTAAAAAGATGGGTCACAGGGTGTTAGGGTTAGGGTCACAGGGTGTCTATATAAAAGATCTCTCCCTTCACCCCCCCCCCCTCTCTCTGATTTGATGCATGACGCCATAATTTTGAGACATCGTCCATTGTGCCACTTAACTCATGGAATTGTTAATAAAATTCTCAAGCCGTTCTGCAATCTAACCGTATTTAACACAAATAAACTTCAGTCTATGCCTGACTTGTCCACCAAGTTTCAGTCATGAATATCCAACAGTCTTTGATGCACCACTTTAGTTCAGACAAAATCTGGGGATTGTTTTGATCGACATTATCTTTGAAATAACTCCATGGATAAAAAATCTGAGGGATGATGGTCCGATGACTGAAGCTTATTTAAGATCACACTTGCTGATGAGATGATCACCAAAGTACCTCTCATATGATTGAGCGGCGATAAAACAAAATCTGTTGGACATTTATGACTGAAACTTGGTGGATAAGTGAAACATAGACTGAAGTTTATTTCTACCAAACATGGTTAGATTGAAGAAAAGATTATTAATTTTATTAACGATTCAATGGGTGGCATTTTTGGGTGGGTCACCCTCTATTTCAATTCAGTTTTGAATACATTTTAAATATACCTCCTATTCTCTCTTGGGTTATTTAATGTCAAAACAATACATATTGCAAACGGTTTATTGTATGCGATTAATTGAACACAAGTTTCTATTAGACTCATAGCTGGAGGCAAATTGCACGTTTTCTTGATTTTACGATGTACAGTTTGACCCCTCCCCCCAAAAAATAGAATCGTTAACAAAATTTGCAATCCTTTCTGCAATCCAACCATATTTGATAGAAATAAACTTTAGTCTATGCCTGACTTGTTCACCAAGTTTAACTCATGAATATCCAACAGTCTTATGCACATCTGGATACGACGTGCAAAATTGTCAATAACCCTGACACATTCTTTTCTAGGCATTGTCCTTATTTTAGCTGTGATGACCCTCTTCAGTTCAGGAATAGTTTTGGGATTGTTCTGATAAACATCATCTTTAAGATAACCCCATAGATAAAAATCTGGGGAAGATCACACTTCCTACTGATGTAATGATCATCAAAGTGTCCCCGCATATCATTACGAACTGGTGTTGGTATTTAGCCCTGGTCGGGCTATGTCGGCTTCCTCTAAAGAAGGAAGTTTACAGTGAATATCAAATTCATAACCGGTCCCCAGCCGCATGTATATTCTGGTCATGGGAAAGTGACATACAGTGTCTAGCATTCCCAAATGGTCACCCACGTGGTATTGGCCAGGCTCCATGTCGCTTCACTTCAAAAACTGTTGGACATTCATGACTGAAACTTTGATCCCAAACAAGGCATATTGCCACTGAGACATAAGGGGCTACTGTGAGTTAGTGGCCAGATTTATAAGGGGCATCCTGAGTGTGCAGTTGTGCAGCAAGATGTTTGTTAACATTACATTTAAATTTTGCATGTTGGTACCGTTGGGGAAAAAGTGAGCAGGAAGGGAGTTCCAAAGGAAAGCAGTTCGAGGAAAGAAGCTATTAGAATAGAAAGATTTCCGGCATCTGGGGACCTCGACAGTGTAGGGTTGGGATTTTGCTGATTGACGGGTTGGACGGAGGTATTTACGTTGAGGGGTCACCAGTGCTATGAGTTTGTCAGAGCACATTCCATTGTAGTACTTGTAAAATGGGACAGGGGCTGGAGCTTGATAGACAGTGCGGTACCTATTAGATTAGAGACTCTTTTTTGGACCCTGTCTAAGAAGGAGAGACTAATGATTGGTGCACCAGCCCAGATGTGGCAACACAACTACTGCATGAGTAAATGGTGGTTTTATAGAGATATAGGATACTGGCAGGTGAGAGAGGTTTTCTAGCTCGATAGAGAGAGCCCACCTTCTTTGCAGCAGACTTGGCAGTATCTTCTATGTACTTGGTGAACAAGTCAATAATTGACTGAAGTTTATTTGAACCAAATATGGTTGATTGCAGAAAGGACTGAATTTTACTAACGATTCCATTTTGGGGGAGGTCATATCGTATTCATATTATTATGATAATCCTTATTGTGGTTGTTAATGTTTAGATACATAGTAACCTTCATGAATATTATTAAATATATATTAAAAAACATGGCTGCCTATAAGCCCTGCACGAGGACCGTTGAATCGCTCAAAAATCGAAAATTAAACAAAATACTGGAAGAACACTATATTTTCACACAATTAGTCTTCTTCTTCTCGCGTCTATATATAAAGCTATTCAGCTTATATAACGTCCAGCCAGTGCTTGGTACATTGCTGTCTCTTGATGTTGTAGAGGGCTAGTTCCTCTGCTGTTCAGGGTCCGCCCAAAAGAGGACAATGAAGGAGGTGCTCTATGGTCTGGTGTTCTGTGCCACAGTTGCATGTGGTTAGGCCACTAAGATGACCCCATCTGCTTAGGGCCTCCCTGGAACGGCCAACACCTGAGTGAAGTCGGTTCAGGCATTTCCATTTGGGACCATGGTAGAAGCATTCTCGTCGCGGCCCTGTTTAAACTAATTCTACCACCACCATATACGCAGAGGATCTATCTCAACGTAAAACGTCTGATACAATTTGTGACATTTATTGGATGTGTTTCTACCAGTATTTTGTTTAATTTTCGATTTTTAAGCGATTATGAAGGGTCTTCGCGCATGGCTTATGGGCAGCCATGTTTTTCTTTTGTTCTAACTGAACAGAGTAGGCATTAGGTTTGTTTTGAATGAAAACAAAAAAAACATTTTAAAATAAGTTAAAACACACATAAACTTATTCAGAAAAGTAACTTATCTTGCCTTTGGTAACATTTATTTGTTGCCTATTTGTCTATTCACCCCTTTTGTGTTCTGTTAGTTACAGTAACAAATACCCGACCGTTTTAATTATTAATAATTTAATAATTAATAATTAACACATTTAATTTAATAATTACTAATTAACACATAAAAAAAATCAAACTGGTTTTTATAATTGGAAATTTTAACATTTTTTTTATTACAAATAGTCAAATAAAACATTTTGTTGGGGGGGGGGTCTACTTTTTTAGGCGATTATGTGTGGTTTTACGACGTTGCCACTCGGACATAGGGTTAGTGGTAAAAGAAACTTGGTTAACTCTCTTAACGAAATGTTTACAAACTAACGAAATTAAAAATTCTGCCCAAATCAATGGCAGTAGAAAAATTTGAGGGACTGTTTTTTGATAAACACCGCTTGTCAATTGATGAATTCAAACCCTGAAGCCGTCATCAAGTAGACTTTTACTCTTTAACCCTTATACTCCGTAAAGTTTCCAAAGTGAGGCCTCACCAACGGATGTAGTTTTATATCATAGCCAGAGCAAAGTAATCAATTACTAATGGAGATTTGGTATCTGTCTTTTTGAAACCAAAACTATACTATTACTTCTATTACTAATGGAGATTTGGTATATGTCTGTTTGAAACCAAAACTATACTATTACTTCTATTACTAATGGAGATTTGGTATCTGTCTGTTTGAAACCAAAACTATACTATTACTTCTATTACTACTGGAGATTTGGTATCTGTCTGTTTGAAACCGAAACTATACTATTACTTCTATTACTACTGGAGATTTGGTATCTGTCTGTTTGAAACCAAAACTATACTATTACTTCTATTACTACTGGAGATTTGGTATCTGTCTGTTTGAAACCGAAACTATACTATTACTTCTATTACTACTGGAGATTTGGTATATGTCTGTTTGAAACCGAAACTATACTATTACTTCTATTACTAATGGAGATTTGGTATCTGTCTGTCTGAAACCGATATTATACTATTTCTACCTTTTAATGCTCAAATCAGTTTACTATACTATTTCAGACTAGTGTACTATCTTTTAATGATAAATTTTTTTTGGGGGGGGGATAGTGTAATATCTGTTTTGTTTTCATAATACCATTCTCACAGGTATTACCTCCTCCTTTTTATGGGGGAGTAGAGTATTTACTCCTCTCCAGGAGTTAGGCACAAGGCCAGTTTTTATTTTACTCCCACAAGTAAGATATGACCCAAGGTTGGGTCGGGAAAGTGGGGTTTGAAAAGCCAGCGCCCGAGAGGTGAGCACTCTGGCCATTAAAAATTGCCTGGGCAGCCCCGGGTAGGGGCGCCTCAGGCAGTAAGCAATAAACTTACTCTTCCCCAAAGAGGGGAGGCGAAGCCTGGGAGGGTGGACCTCCTAGAACTGCACAGGACAGACCCATAGATCGGCGTAAATCAAGCCCCGAAGGCCAAGACAATACCAGTCTATGGGGTGCAGTATCCATCGGAACAGTAGAGTAGTATCTGTTCTGTAATCATAATACCACCTTTCCAGGCATTACAGTCTCATTTTTTGCGGAGGGGGGAGTAGTGTCATGATAACATCCTCGCAGAGATTAGCTCCTCCTTTTTATTGGAGGGTAGCGCAGTATCTGTTTCATTGCCATGATACCATCCTCCCAGGTATTATCTCTTCCTTTTTTTGAGGAGATGAAGCAATGTAGTATCTGTTCTGTTGTCATGATACCGTCCTCCCAGGCATTATCTCCTCCATTGTAGGTGGGGGCAGTGTAGTATATGTTCGTTCATCATATATACTAGCAAAAATGGCTAGTTTCTATAAATCACCGAACATTGCGTGCTATGTCAAATCAACTTTAATTTACAAGACAACTAATCCTAATTGAGGTCAATTTGTTCACATTTGCCTCCCCATTTTTAAAGCAAAATCATAAATCATCATCATCATATTCGGTTTAACATCTAATTTACATGCTGGCATGTGTTGGATGGCTTTTAGAAATGAATTCCAAGCTAACCTATCTCTGGCCAGGTCTCATCCCTCTTTCTCTAAAGTCCATCTTTATAATAGCCTGAATGCAATGTTTAGATGGCGTACTTCAAACCATCTAAACATTTCATTCAGGCTGCAAACAAAGCAAGGAGCACTCTATTTATCATTCGACTTCTTTCTACAAACTCACTCCTGAAATATTTCTACCACTTTATGTCTCCCTCGTCAGACCAATGTTAGAGTATGATGTCCAGGCCTCTGCTTGATATCTAATATGTGATATCCAGTATTTGGAGAGAGTTAAAAGACTAACTACTTGAATGGTGCAGGGTCTATGGGAGCTGCCCTATGAAAGCCGACTCAAGAAACTCAACCTTTTCTCCCTTGAGCGCCGACGATTATGCAGTGATCTCATTTTGGCTTACAATCTCCTCAATCATCATTACGATATACCTCAGGACCTATTATTCACTCCTGCAACAGAAAGAGCTCTATGCGGACACCACAAGAAACTATTTCACTACCAATTTCTATTAAACTAGAGGTTGGCCGCCTTTTTAATCAGAATCCCTGGACCTTGGAATAGTCTCCCAAGAGAGGTAATCAAAGCGTCAACAACGCAGCAATGCAAGGTTTATTTGGACAAGTGTTGGGCTACTGTATCCTCTTCTGTGTAAATTTCTACCATCTTTTCCCTACATGACAACTGAAACATGCTTGTTTCATTTTCGTCAAATTAATTGAATTGAATCGGATCATTTCCTCCCATGTTCTCCTTTGCCTTCCTCTGCGGGCTGACCCGGCTGCCTTAACTGTTCTACATCTACTAACCCAAGAACTCTCATCCATTCCTTCAACGTGGTCATACCATCAAAGTCTCCTATTTTGCACACATCTCCCTATAATGCCCAGATTTAATCTTCCTCTGAGGTCATCAGATCTAAGCCTGTCTTTAAGACTCGTATTACACATCCATCGTATCATTCTCATCGATAGCAAAAAGGAATCATATTTTTATGTATTTAAAAAAAAAAAAAAAATTGTTCACTTACGAATTTAAGACTTAAATTTTTCATACAACGAATGGAATTTTGTAAATGTTCACACACAGTTCATTTAGTTCTCACAATCTACACCAAAGAAATCTGACCGTATATCAATAAAAAAAAAAATGCATTTATTTTTAAACAGACAGATCTAAATATAACCGAACAAGTTTATAGATTTATTTTTACACGACTTAAGAAATGCGTACGTGATTAATTGTAGACATGAAATTTTATTTTTAGTTTCATCAATAATAATGCAGTCTTAAAATAATTCTTTATTTATTCATCAGATGTATTTTAGTTTTTATGCTTCATTTATCTTATTTATAAAGAATAATCGTTAGAGCATTCGCTAATGGGCCGGGAGACTTGTGTTCAATCCTTGTTCAAGTCATATCAAAGACTCAAAAAAAAAAAATGTACTTGATTATTCCTTGCTAAATACTCAGCATTATTAAGGGTAAATGGAACAAAGTGTAGTATCTGTTCTGATGGATGATACATCCCTTAGACCGGTACCATCTTGGCATTCGGGCTTTGATTCCGCCTGTCTTAGGGATTGTCCTGTGCAGTCCTAGTAGATCCATCCTCCCAGGCTTTGCCTTCTCATCCTATGAGAAGGGGTTAGTTTATTACTAATCGCCTGAGTCACCTAGAGGAATCTAGATGGGGCTGCCCAGGCATTTTTTGTAGGCCAGAGTGCTCAAATTCTTGGACGCTGGCTTTTCAATCCGACTTTCCGACCTTGTGTCACATCTTACCGCTGTGGGTAAGGTATGGTAAGATATTGCTTAATGGGATATCAATACAAAGGGTCATTTCATGCCATGAATGTAGAAGGAAATATCCTTCATTTAAGTGGGTCATTCAATGGGTCATTTACAGTCATTAGTTAAGAGCTTTGGTATTTTGAATTGTTGTCATTTTGGTGAAGGTTTTTATGCTTCAAGTTCTTTATATCTTCAAATGTTGAATCATGGTTTTTGGTTTGGTTGTTTTGTTTTACGGCATATCAACCCTTTTCGGGTTATTTAATGCCGAATCCGGTCATTTTGATGAAGGTTTTTATGCTTCAAGTTCTTTATATATTTAAGTATTTATTCATGGTGTTTGGTTGAGTGAAGGGGGGGGGGGAGAAAGAGGGAAGAGGGAAAAGAGGGGGGGGGGATTGTTTTTTGTTTTGGACCTGGGAGTAATGGCACCTAAGGGGCAACTCCATATTCCCCACAGCTCTCAAATGGAGGCCTCACCACTGGATGTCTTTTAAGATCATACCTAGGACCTACCGCTGTGGGAGAGAGATAAAAAAAAATGGAACAATCCAGGGAAAGGAGCAGTATTCTCCCTTACATTTACGTGTAGTAGCCAATAAAAAGGGTGGCTTTGGGTCTCCCTCAACTATGGTCGTTCCATTTATTATTTTTATAAAACAGTTGTCTGTTTAGTCCAAAAAATTCCATCAACTAGTAGACAGTGACCCTTTTAGTGGAGGCCCGTTGTGGTTTGTGCTATGTCAGCGCTAGGAGTTCATTGGACCTTCCTTCCCTTCCCTCCTCTATCCTCTCAAATCTATGAAAGTACCCTCTATAAAACAAGCCAATGTTATTGGTCAGAAAACTATCTAAATTTAATGAAGTTTCTAGAAAACTACCCAAATTTAATTAAATTTTCTAGAAAACTACCCAAATTTAATGAAATTTTCAGAAAACTACCCAAATTTAATGAAATTTTCTAGAAAACTACCCAAATTTAATGAAATTTTCTAGAAAACTACCCAAATTTAATGAAATTTTCATTTATTCAATGGCATATTTATTTGCAATTTAGATTTGCTTTTCGTCTTTTAAACTATGCCTTTTTTCTGTTATCTTTTTTTTTTAAATATTATTTTTGGGTTCTCATCAAAGGTAAGCAACTCCATGTGGACGAACATAGTTAAATCTCTTTTTTTAAGATGGTGGCCATTTGAAAATAATTCTGATTCGGACACAGTATTTTTTGTCAGCATTCCCCGGTAGATTAGTAAATTTAATTAGATTTTATTCTTTTTAACAACATGCTGCAACGATCCACAAGAAAATTTGATGGACCAGAATCAAATATTTATTTCATAGGAAGAAAGCTATCGATGACAAAGAAACGATGAAGAAACTGACTTTACTTTATATATTAGATAAGAAATACAAGTTTCAAATTTAACATTTTAACTATTTTTAAAAGACTGGATGTTTGACGGAATTTAAGTTTGGGCCAGATGTGGGCTAGTGATTAAAAAAGAAGTAAATAATGTTAAAAGCAACTCTATAATTTTTTCAGACAACATTTTAAGTACAACAAAAAATAAAACTATGGATGACTCCAGAGCACTACTGAAACTATTGCTTCTAATAAAAAAAAATATATATATATTCTTGACTAACTATTTTAACCAGTTTATGGCCCCCCTCTCCCCCCCCCCCTCCAAAGAAAAAGTCACTCATTGAATCGTTAAAAAGTTTACACTCCTTTCTGCAATCCAACGATATTTGGTACAAATAAACTTCAGTCGATGCTTGACTTGTCCACCAAGTTTTATTTATGAATGTCCAATATATTTCATAATATATAAATTGTCAGATTTATAGCTGGACCTTTTAAAATTTTGGTAGCCGAACTATTTAAATTTTCAGTAGCTGAAGCCAGACTTTTCAAAATTTCAGTTGCCAGAGCTGAAGCTTTAAAAATTTCAGTAGCTGGAACCAGACCTTTAACGATTTCAGCAGTCTGAGCCAGACCGTTGAAAATTTTAATAGTTGGAGCAGGACCTTAAAAAATTTGGATCAAGGGAAGAATAAGGACCCCAGATCATTAACACAAGACGCGGGACATATTTTCAAATCACCGGTTGACCTCGCAATACACGTGGTCTCTATTTACAAAACACTTGTAAATAGATCTTTTATTTATGTTAATATTTATTTTAAGGCAGAGAGTTCATAAATAAAACAAATAAATATTAACATGTTTTCTTTTCTTTTAACATGTATACGCTTTTTTAAAAATCGGCTGACTTGTAATCTGTCGTTTTGCAATAAACAAAACAATTTATCATTTTTTTTTTTACTTTTATTTACTAAATAAAAAACAAATTTTAAACGCAATTCTATATTTCGTGTTGTGTACTTTTTTTTCTTTTCGTAGGGAGGCGAGTAGCGAAGTTTTATATATTTGTTTGTAATTGTTGCTTACAGAAAAAAAAGGAAAAAACTTCATAAATTTTAAATTGCTTCCGTTTGGAAACTGATTTTTGAAGTCTAACTCCGCCCTCGTGGGGAAGCAAAACGAAAGATTACAAGTCAGCCGATTTTTTAAAAGGCGTATATATTTCGTTTATTTATTAAAATAACTTGCGTAATCATCCGTTTTGCCTCCTCGGGCTAGGAGCAATGTGTAGTATGGAAAAATCCTTCTAAACTGAGGTAAGATCCATAGTGCCCCTTTTTGGGAAGCTTGATTTTTCCCTACAAAACGAAAGATTACTTAAGTACGGTGATAAATATTTCATACCCCCCCCCCATTTCTGCCCTCGTGAAGTTTTTTCCTTTTTTTTCTGTAAGCAACAATTATAAACAAATATATAAAACTTCGCTACTCGCCTCCCTACGAAAAGAAAAAAAAGTACACAACACGAAATATAGAATTGCGTTTAAAATTTGTTTTTTATTTAGTAAATAAAAGTAAAAAAAAAAATGATAAATTGTTTTGTTTATTGCAAAACGACAGATTACAAGTCAGCCGATTTTTAAAAAAGCGTATACATGTTAAAAGAAAAGAAAACATGTTAATATTTATTTGTTTTATTTATGAACTCTCTGCCTTAAAATAAATATTAACATAAATAAAAGATCTATTTACAAGTGTTTTGTAAATAGAGACCACGTGTATTGCGAGGTCAACCGGTGATTTGAAAATATGTCCCGCGTCTTGTGTTAATGATCTGGGGTCCTTATTCTTCCCTTGATCCAAAAATTTTAATAGTTTGGAGCCAGACCTTTTCAAATCTCAGTAGTACGGAGCCAAAATCAGAACATTTCAAATTTCAGTAGTATGGAGCCAAAATCAGAACATTTTAAATTTCAGTAGTACGGAGCCAAAATCAGAACATTTTAAATTTCAGTAGTATGGAGCCAAAATCAGAACATTTTAAATTTCAGTAGTATGGAGCCAAAATCAGAACATTTCAAATTTCAGTAGTATGGAGCCAAAATCAGAACATTTCAAATTTCAATAGTATGGAGCCAAAATCAGAACATTTCAAATTTCAGTAGTATGGAGCCAAAATCAGAACATTTTGAATTTCAGTAGTATGGAGCCAAAATCAGAACATTTCAAATTTCAGTAGTACAGAGCCAAAATCAGAACATTTTAAATTTCAGTAGTACGGAGCCAAAATCAGAACATTTCAAATTTCAGTAGTACGGAGCCAAAATCAGAACATTTCAAATTTCAGTAGTATGGAGCCAAAATCAGAACATTTACAATTTCAGTAGTATGGAGCCAAAATCAGAACATTTCAAATTTCAGTAGTATGGAGCCAAAATCAGAACATTTCAAATTTCAGTAGTATGGAGCCAAAATCAGAACATTTCAAATTTCAGTAGTATGGAGCCAAAATCAGAACATTTCAAATTTCAGTAGTACGGAGCCAAAATCAGAACATTTCAAATTTCAGTAGTATGGAGCCAAAATCAGAACATTTCAAATTTCTGTAGTATGGAGCCAAAATCAGAACATTTACAATTTCAGTAGTACGGAGCCATAATCAGAACATTTTAAATTTCAGTAGTACGGAGCCAAAATCAGAACATTTCAAATTTCAGTAGTATGGAGCCAAAATCAGAACATTTCAAATTTCAGTAGTATGGAGCCAAAATCAGAACATTTCAAATTTCAGTAGTATGGAGCCAAAATCAGAACATTTTAAATTTCAGTAGTATGGAGCCAAAATCAGAACATTTCAAATTTCAGTAGTACAGAGCCAAAATCAGAACATTTCAAATTTCAGTAGTATGGAGCCAAAATCAGAACATTTCAAATTTCAGTAGTACAGAGCCAAAATCAGAACATTTTAAATTTCAGTAGTATGGAGCCAAAATCAGAACATTTTAAATTTCAGTAGTATGGAGCCAAAATCAGAACATTTTAAATTTCAGTAGTACGGAGCCAAAATCAGAACAGTTCAAATTTCAGTAGTAGTGAACATAGTCGGATCTTTGAAAATGTCAGTAATTAGAGAGCCTGTGTCAGACATTTGAGGAGCAGGAGTCCAGCATTTGGGCTGCTGATCTCACAGCTCTTCTTCCACAGGTGCATAATTTCTGAATTTGAAATTCAGCTCTTTTGTTTTTAATTTGAAGTTTATCTTTTTTTAATTTGAGTTTAATTTTGAGTAGGTGTAGTTTCTTTCATACTACATCATACAGATTGCATAAGTTTTGAAAATAAATTTCCTATGTTCATTGTTCACATACTATTTACAGACATCTTTACATAATGTTTATCACTCATAGATAAAGAATGCAAAGTATTTCGATAAACAACATTTTCTAAAATCGTAGAATATCTTTATAGAACTCAAAACAATTCTCCCTACAAAAACAAATGACGAATGACGACTTCAATGAGAAAACAAGGAATTGTGAAGCATTATTATTATTTACTCACTAGGAGTTCACACACGTTATCAGCAGTGATTTCTCACAGACTATAACCGGTGGTGCTCCCTGGAATCTGAGTGACGACAACAACTCCACTTCTTTCAATAACCATTGCCAATGGGTTTTGTATTATCGCAACAGCCGCTTACCATTGATTTATCACTGACAATGACTATTGGTCTTCTCTGGGATTTAGGTGGCAATAAGCCTCCCCAAGGTCGCAGTACTCTACGCACCATTTTCATTAGAGGTTTGCTTAGTGCTCCCCCTTTCCTTGGTCTTTCTATACTCCTTGACAGTTCATGACCATTTTTCTTGCAACTTCAGTTCCCTTGTTTTTGTTTGAGTTCTATTGCAACTTCCATATGGCTGGTTAGCGTTCATAGTTTATATGTTTTTTTTTATTATTATTATTATTATTATTATTAATAAGTATTATTATTATTATCATCAGAAGTACTGGCCCATTAGCGACGCGTAGAACGAGATATACATATGCATCAAGCATCAGTCATGTTTATTTTAATCTGAGACCACCAATCAAGGTGTGGTGTCCGAATTGGGAGAGTAGAGGAATGAAGATAAACAGTCTATGGGAAACATGTCAAGGAAAATGTCTTGAAAGTTATGTACAAACAAAACACACATGTGTGTATACGCCCACACATTTTATATATGTTGACAGCCAGTCTTCGGTTAACCCGGGCAACCTTTTGTACCTCACTAATTTTTTGCACTTTTAACTGAGCTGTGCTACAAAGGCTTCTACCCACTTTTAGGTCCATAAAATATCGTAATATGGACATATTTAGCAGTTAAGCATACACTCATTATATACTATATATTCAAATCGTTCGCCCGGCAGTACAGTTATATAAGCCAGTTAGTGAAAATGGAACATATGTTTGTGGATAATAAATATTTATTTATAAAAAATAATTATTAAAGCTGTGTTCAAGTCAAGCGTTTTGAGAGAAATATGAAAACGTTTGTAATTAAGCAATATTCTCTTGTGGCAAGACTTACTATGTTTATAAATAAAATATAGGGTTTTATTCTCTCACATTTAAATATGACTATCATGGTGGCCGAATGGTTAAGAATGTTGGACTGGAGTTACTTGGGGTCAGGGTTCAAATCGTTCGACCGGCAGTACAGTTATATACACCACACTGATGATTGTTACACTAACACATGAAACATATGTCTGTGGATAATAAATATTTATTTGTAAAAAATAATTATATATATATGTGTGTATTTTGACGATTTTAACCATTTTTCAAATCACGTTCCAAATAAAGACCATACACAAATGTATTATAATTATTTACAGCTGTTTAAAGGTAGTGTTTATTTGAAGTCATACAATGAATCATAAATGGTTTTTTTCAAACAAGACTATCTTTAGACAAACATTTTCGTAGGTGCCCTATACATACACTAGAAGAATACCTGTCCCAGGACAAGTTAAATTAATTCCTCGTAAAGAAAAGTTTTACACCACTTCCATGTCCTCTTACGGATATTAAAATCTAGAATCCTTATTTCAATTTTGATCAAAATCCATTACGTGATTTTGATGCTAGAAAATATCTAAAAATTTAAGACTTAAGCTTAAAAGATCTTAAGAAGAAATTGAAATTCAGGGAATCTTTCTTAATTCGTGTCTAATGGCTATGAATCAAATCAATGCAAATCTGAAATATTTTGAGTTGTGCTTATATGATGCCTTTATAAAAGAAACTGAAATTTGGGGAATATTTATTAACTGCTTTAGAATACCTGTTGTTAAAATTTCACAAAGATCGAGGGTATCTCCATTTTTATGAAGGGCTTCCACCCCCTCTTTATCTCATTTGCATTAAACTAAATATAGTCCAACTTAACCACCCTTAAGCCTAGCAGCTGTGTTCCAAAATTCATAACGACTGGTGAATCCTATGCATATAAATATATAAACATATACACAACCCTAATTTTATATAAATAGAAATATGTGTGTGTTTGAATCGTTGTATCAACCATTGAGCTTAGGTTACATTGTTTGAATTAAAATTTCTGAGTTTGCAAAACCAGTAAAATCTTTTGAAATCAAAGGATAAAATCCCAAATGAGTCTCTTTCTGCTCACTATATCTCCCTCTCTCTATGGCTACGGGTTAAATAGTATTACTACTTGTGGTTGCATTCCCTTTTGTTTATATATTTGTTTATTACCCTCGGCTATTAATAAGCAGAGAGTGACTGAATCGAGGGTGATAGATATTATGAAATACGAGCAGGGAAAATCAAACAAAATATAGGGTGAGAGTGGTATATGGAATTTAGTAAGAGATGCATCACTTGGTTAGTTAATTGCCAATCGCAGTTAATTAGAATAATTAAAATGGAAGATTTTAGGGAACAAAACGTTGATTAACTCAGCTTTAGTATAATGATATATATAAGTTCATAAAATGAATTTAGAACCAATACTTTTTCAGTTGATCTTGCAGTCCTGACGACATGTATTAACATTGAAATGCTGGTTCACTGTTAGGCTGTTCTAATGTTTACATAAGTTTATTTTTATATATACATACATACATACATTATATGTTTCAAATATTTTGTACTTGTGTGTTATTTCTTCAGACCAATCATGCTGGGTAAGTCTTGAAACAAAGACGAAACGTTGATGAATACATAATATTTTTTGTTTTCCTTTTTTCATTACGTAGGAATATTAGTTCCATTTTTTATCACACACACATTATTATATATATATATATATATATAAATATATATATATAATAGAGAGAGGGGGAGGGAGCGAGAGAGAGAAATAGACAACAGAAAATTAGATTCAAGTGATTATGTCTTTATCCATTCTTAAAGCGATCCAGTTCTTTACGGTCCGTTCCATCATCACTCAGACAAACAAAATACAGTGTTATATATCTTGGATTTTCAATGGATGTGACTCATCGGACAGAAAGGCCAAAATCGTGGCCAAACCATCAGAAAAAGAATAAAAATTAATATATATATGCAGGTTCATAGGTTACCGTTTCCTTTCATGAATCGGTGCCATATTCAACACTGACAGAGCTAGCAAAAATGTGTATATTTTTACCTAAAGATATCACTTCTAAAGCAGATCGTCAACAAATCGAATAAAATCACTTTAAGAATGAATACTGAAATCTAATTTTCTATTATTTATTTACACATGCTCTGGAGTTAAAAATTAATATCTATTGAGCTTAAACCTTCAAAATCTGACTATAAATAAAAATGTATACATATATATAGAGAGAGATGTACATTTCTATGTATATACGTGTAATCAGTCGACGGAAAATGATAAGCACACAAGTGGATGAAAAAATAAAGAAAAAATAACAATGAATAAACAAATAAACATGTATTACTATTCCGTGTTGAGTGTATTCTACGATTTTAAGAAGCAAGGTAAATCCCAATTTTTTTTTATTTGTTTTTATTTTTTTGTTGGGATATTCTGTAGGAAATTTTCTGGAACCATTCCCTTCAATGTAGTGTGAACAGAGTCCTTGAAAACGGTGAACTAATATATATATATATATATATATATAGCAAGATTGTATGTGAAATATATTGGATTATGTAAGAAGGAAATTTATGCTTCGAAGTTAAGGTTAAAAAATTAGTTAACGGAAAGGGGGGGGGGGAGGTCTATCAGGCATGTGTACGCAGTGTGATGATGTATGGAAGTGAGACTTGGTCAGTGAAGATTGAGGACATGCGTTGCATGGAGAGAAATGACATGAGAATGATACGATGGATGTGTAATACGAGTCTTAAGGACAGGCTTAGATCTGATGACCTCAGAGGAAGATTAAATCTGGACAGTATAGGGAAATGTGTGCAGGAGACTTCAATGGATACCATTGAAGTCTTCTGTTCTGCACACATCTGGCTACGTTGAAAGAATGGATCAGAGTTCTGTTACCAACATGTTAATAACACAGCTGTTTATGCATGCACCCCTATTGTTGCATGCATAAACAAATGAATATTCGGTCCAGCTGTACAACATATATATATATATATATATATAGCTTTATAATTTAAGAGAAATAAACACAGCGTGTAAGAGAAATATTTATTTACAAGTGTCAAAAATGACAAAAACAAAATCATGCTTCACCAGGGTTCGCACACATATTCATATAGAATAATGTCTCAACCAGTGAAGTTAAAAACAAAACATCTCAAAGGAGAAAGTTATAAAAAAAGACAAATAGAAAGAAAAACATATCAATCGATATAGAAAGAAGAAAGGGAGAAAGAAAGAAAACGTCTCATTATGGAAATAGAGCTTTGTTATACGATTTGAAATAGAATACAAAAGGTTACTCACCTGCTGCCATGTTTTACTATAAGGAATGTATCGATAAACAGTTTTCTTAGCAAACTTTCCAGTAATGGTATACCTGGATTGTCCACCAGCTACGTACAAAATATTGTCCATTGTACATGACCCACACTCAATAAGAGGTACAGGAGCAGATTCTATTGAGTCCTGACACTGTAGAATATTTAAGTGGTCATACTCTTTGTCCTTGACAAAGTTTTCAAGTATTTTGTCGATACAGTCAAAGGCAACGTAACTTACTGCTGTCGATACACAGCATCCCCCAATGCCTCCACACCGAAACACAGATTCCCTGGGTTTACGGAATTTGTGCGGTGATAAATCCTTTTTGTCGCGGAGATACTGGTGAGGAAATTTCTGGAATTGTTTTATCCGATTTTTTAACTTGTCCATCACATGCTTTGCGCACGGAAGCTTCTGGATGCTATGGTGGAGCCGTTCGACATGAATCAGCTCGAGGGCCGGCGCGAAAATCAAGTCGATGGCCTTGTTCACGTCGGCGTGGTTCGGCTCGTTGAAGGCAAGCCACTTGAAGACCAACTCGACAATGTCTTTCTCTTCAGAGTTCGGTGGGAAGCTGTCATGCAGGAAGATTTCATTCAGGTACTCTGCGGGTAACTTTTTCAGCATTTTTGCTTTCCACGAGAGGGGTTTTACGATGTAGAGTTGGCACAAAAGCTGCAAGACGGCCTCTTTCAAAAGGACGAGATTAAACTTTTGGATGAGTTCGTAAGCCTTGCAAAGCTGCTCGCTGTTCTCAATAATCAGCTGGTTGGTAAGGTTCACTTCGCACATATGCATCGCGTCCCGCATGCAGAGATAGTCCAAAGTACTCAGAACGCTGGCGGCATTATCAAAAGTGAGGACTGGCCGGTCATCTTTCGCCGAATGGCCGACGTAATCACGTATCCATCGCAGCTGCTCCAGAGACAAGTATTCGAATTTCACCTGTAGACTTTTACTCTCGGACATGCGGCTGCGTAACATTGCCGCAATATACTCGGAGTGTCGAGCGAGCATGTCTGCATTGCAACACACAGACTTTCCGTCGGCACTAGTCAGTGTGACTTCCATGGCAACACAGGCGATGTTGACTGGATGAAAATTTAACATTATGCTGAAAGAAAAAGAAAAAGAGAAAATAAATAAAGCAAAGAGACATCTTGGAAATTAAGGAAAAAATAAAATTAACGATTTGGAAGATTAGAAATTCAAAAGATTGGACTGGATGGTTGCGGCACTACACAACATTAAATGCTTCGTAGCCACAAAGACAAGGGTTGTGTTCACTTTTGTTTTAAGATGTTTATTTATGGATACTTTAAAACCTGGGCAAGTATAAAACAAAAAAAACAAGTTTCAGAATTTTTGAGACGTTTTTATAATATAAATAAAGAAACATATATTGTCCACAAACAAGAGATTATTTTTTCAGATTTTTTAGATGAGGATTGATAATATCATGTAAGTCGTTACAAAAATAATGGCCGCCTGAAGCGGTGGGTTTTAAAAAGTAATTTTAATACATAATTTGTAATTTATTTCTGGTAAATTTTAACATATATAATAATTAATGTGTTCTTTCTCAATAATAATTTTTAACTTTTTTTCAGATAGAAAATATTTTTGAAGCATAGAAGACCCTCGATGATTAAGAAGCCAAAACATGACCTTCACTTTCTTATGTTGCATGAGTTCAAACTTGGGCACAATGCCTCCAAAACTTCTGCCAATATCAATAGAGTATCTGGAGATGGATCCACAAGCGATCGGACAGTACGAAGGTGATTCCAGAAATTCCATAGTGGAGATGAGAGCCTTGAAGATGAAGAAGGTAGAGGACGGCCGTGTAATCTTGACAATGAGCAATTGCAAGCACTTGTTTAGCAAAATCCACGTCAAAGTGTAAAATAAATGTCTCAGACACTTTCTGTCAGCACTGCAACAGTTTCACGTCATTTACAGAATATTGGAAAGGTGAAAAAATCTTCATGAATAAATGTATGTTTCTGGAATCGGCCATTTTTTTTGTAACGACCTAATTTTCTTTGGAATATTCGGACTACTATTTTCATCTTGGTTGTTGTGGAGCAACGGATAAGTATGTTCATTAACAATCAGTTCTAAGTGACAGTCTTCTGGAGGTTGAAGGTTCAATCCTTACTACAGGCGATAATTATTAAGAATAACATAATAATCAATTAACACTTCTACCCGGTCATGGCTGACGAAACGAGAACAATCTACCCCCCATGGATTAACTAAGAGGTTCAGGTCAAAACTCTGTATCGGTTCCTGAGTTTAACATAAAAATGATCAAGTTTGAAAAGATGCACCTGAAGAAGGTCAGAGGTTACATCGGCCGAAACATTGTGTAAATAACAAATCAAGGTGAGAATAGTAGTCCGAATGATTCAAATACCATAAGAATATATAAATTTGACATTCATTACAGAAACAAGGGACACAAAAAAGAGTTACATATATATGATGGTCAACATGTACTCACCCCTTCTGCCTACTTGTGGTTTAAGATGGCAGCAGGACATGATGGAATACAGAAGAGTTACAAAACACAGGGTGCGAGTCAGAAGTATCTGGGCAGCCAAAACAGTTTTAGTTCAAACTAGCTGTACGTTGCCTGGGATTCATTAGTTTCAAAATGTGTTTTATAAATATGTCTATGTTAAAAGGAAATAAATAGCACTAAATAGTTAAGGTAGATAACTCTTAATCTTTTAGTAAGAGTTATTCCTCTCAGCTTAGTTTTCTTTGAAGGTGATTATTTAAGAATGTCCATATATTACCACATTTCCGGATCAGATTAAGTATTATTTTTTTTGATAACGTGTAGCAAAATATGTTAGTCTATAGCCAATAACATGGTACAACAATAACAAATGAAAATTAGCTAGTCAGAATCAAATTTCGATTTGTCAGTTTAAATGGTATTTAGGTCCAACTTTAAAAAAACAAAGTAACAATCTTATATATTAAATAATAAAATGTATTGATACTTAGCATGATGTAACATTTTCGCAATTAATCTTTGAGAGATGTGACACTCACCTTGTGGATTTCCACGGACTATGAGCAAAAGCAGCTTCAACAACGTGACTCTAAAAGTACAAACAGACTTTGGTCTTCCTGGTCCAGGAAGATCTTTGCATGAAGATGTGTATTCAAAGCGCTAAATGAGACTAGCTACCGTGTCTTTTTTTAATACTCTTCGAAATTTACTTGAAAGCGACGGCATGTCTCAGTTGTAATAATAAATGTTTATACTTACTCAGTGTCTAGCGGTCATTTGTCAGAACTGTAAGGCGCATGATTGGGGTAAGGATTATATGCTGATACATGATTTTCATATTAGGAGACCCTCCTCCTTGAAAGGAAAAGTATGGCGACGATTGCCGAAAGAAGAAAGCGTACACGTCGAGTGGCAGAGCAAAAGCGCTGCTAGTTAAACGTGGAATTGTTAGGAGAAGGAGGTAAAGAAATCAGAAAATAAAAAAATAAAAATGGCTGACAAACCAAATCACTCTTCTTGCCCGTTTTGCAAAAACGATTATAAAATAAAGACACGTTTTTTGGTTATCAATCTGGGATTAATTATCTTTATCCTTTCGAATACCAATTTGCAGACCCCACGATTTTATTGTTCGCTTTTTCATCAAAATGAAATATATTAGTCCAAGTACCATCGGTAATATACTTTAAGAAACATTTATTATTATTATTGGGGTCAATCTCTATTTTCAAGTTATGAATACAATAAAATAAGGTTGTACCATGCAAATGCAGACCCCACGATATTATTGTTTAACCTTTCGATCAAAATGAAATATACTTATCCAAGTATCCTGCATGATGTAGTTTCAGAATTTAAGTGGTTATGGGAGTCTATCTGCAAAATCCTATAAGGAGTTCTTGAACAAACAGACAGACAGACAGAAACCACAATATGTGATGATAAATGTTCACCCATACCCAGTTCAAAGCATCTGCGGCGTCTGGTGGCGATTTCTTCTTAAGACCCCTTAAGCTTAAGCCTTTACTTTTAGACATTTTCTAGAATCAAAATAATGTAATGGATTTTGATCAAAATTGGAATAAGGATTCTAGATATAAGGTTTAGTGACATTACATCTTGATTTTAATCTTTGTAAGGGGATATAAAAGTGGTGCAAAACTGTTCTTCTTGGCGAATTAATTTTACCCGTCCTGGGACGGGTAGTCTTCTAGTGTCATATATAAGTAACTACAAGTTACAAACGCACAATTATAAAAGTGCACAGTCACTAAGTTTATTTTATTTGATGCCCTGTCACCCAGAAAAATAAACGTTAATTCTTGAGGTTGGAAAAAAGAAAGAAAAAACAAAGAAGAATTTGTGGATGCTTGAAGTTAAAGAAAAAAAAAAAATCACCCAAGACATTTTTTTTAACATTTTTTTTTTTTTTTTGCCGTTCGTTTTGTGTTCAGTTATATCATGTTCAACACGTGCGGTCTGCATTAACACCAAACACTAGCAAAAAAGAAAAAATAGACAATCTTCAAAAGATACGTACAGGATGCGGACAATATTTGTTCATAAGATTCTCTACGAAAAAATATCAGTCAGTTTATTTTCATGATTTGTTTTGTCAATTTTTTCATTTTATTTCTAAAAAAATGTATTCACTTAAAAACAATGAATATTGCCATTGAGATGTAAGGGCCTACTGTGATTAGGGGCCGGATTTATAAAGGGGAAACCCTAAGTGGGGAGTTGTGCAGTAAGATATTTGTTAACATTACATTTAAATTTCATTTATCACACCTATCTTACGATTAAAACGGCGCATGATTACATCAATAATACAAGATAACCTTTTGAAATACAGCATATATAGGAGAGCAACAAACCAAACGCAGTGATTCGAATTCCTAATTTGCATGACTATTTTTGAAACAGTTTATAATAAATTAATGTTTGGTGTTATTCATTTGTAATTCTATTGTGTTATTTGCTATATATATATATGTATATATATACTTATAAATAAAATAGTTATTCCTGGACACGTATTTTGCCGTTACTGCGGCTCATTTTATCTATAAGTAAATAAACAACAATATATATATATATATATATATATATATATATATATATATATGTACACGTCCCTAAAAGTGGGGTGACATTGCGTACGCAGGAGAGGAAACTCGCATGCGTAAGTAAAGGGAGGAAACTTCCAATTGCTCAGAGCAGCAAATATTAATAGTAGTACAATTATCGCTGAAAACAATAACCAAAATAACAGCACATCATATATATATATATATATATATTAGTAATTAATTAAAGTGATTTCATAAAAAAGGATTAAATTAACAAAACACTTAAAATATTACATTCATTAATTTTCAAGGGCGGTAATTGAATGAAAACTATTAGTTTTTAAAATTACAATAAATTTTTATTAAAGATATATGTAAAAGTGATATTTAGAGCCGGATGGCGGGTAGTTTTTTTGCTTGTATGAAAATAAAACTATTTTTTAAAACAATCCACAAAGTCATTCCGTTTATTCTCATAAAATGTCAGTAAGTAGCTTCAAGAGAAGCAGTCACTGATGTGTAAAAACAATGAGGTAATCAAAATTTAAGCAGTTGATTGACGACACAAAAAAAGTTCCGAGTTCAATTCCTGGTCACAGCATTCTTTTTTTTCTTTTTTAACTAGTGTTGCCCAGTGTCTTAATTTCTGTAATTTACATACATTACAGAAAAAGGTATAGTAAACACTCTGCTCAATGTTATAATTTTAAATGTCTGAATTCAATCGCGAGTAAAAAAAATACTTATGCCCCAAGTGAGGTTTGAACTTATAACCTCTGCCTGTAAGTATGGTGCGTTTACCGATTCAGCTACCGGAGTAATTAACTACATAACCCAGAATTGAATTTACTCTGCACACGACACTGGCCAGCGATGACAAAGTGATTTCAGATATTTTCTTCAGAAATTAATCGATTCATATAGTACTAGCAGGGTTACCCGATGTTGCCCGGGGCAAAAGAGTAACATATTTCTATTAAAACTTCTATCTCTTTACCCCTCTCTATCCGTCTGTCTATATATTTTTTTTTCTCATTTCAACCTCCCTCTCCCAACCACTCTCTTTCTTCTCCGCCCAGCTCATTCCTCTCCCTGGACATACACACACATGTACACACGATTCCTTGAATAATAAATGAAGTAACTCCTTGCTTAAAAAATCAGAGTTACTTCACTGTAGTACATAGAAATGCTTGAAAACCCCTAACAAAATCTGTGCCGGTTTAGAGTCAAAGAATACATAACTTTTTCTAAATGTCAGATATTATTCATTCCGGGCAACACTGATCAAGAATATACCAACTTTGTGGGTGTTTCTACTGTAGTTCTAGAGTTTTGGCTAAACATACACACACATTATTGTTTTCGACTATAATTATTTTAATCATCTGTTTTTAGCTTTATCAGTTATAATATTCCTTAAATAGCTAAAACAAGTCATTATTGAAAAATGTTTCTTTAAGGAATTCACTTTATATTAGCCAATGAAAACAAAATGACTCAGGGGTTTGTAGTTGGCCTAATGGATGCAGGCATGGGTTATGGAAGCAGTTCAAATCCTATCAGATCTAGCATGATCATTTCTATAGGTAAAATAAGAACTTGTGTTAGATTAATTACATAAAATGAAATATGAATTTAAAACGAGATAGCCTCTTTCTGGCTGGGCCTTCAAATTCATCAGATATGCTTCGTTGCTATTCTTTCTCTACACTATCGTTATTTCATTGGAAGGTTCTCGACTGAGCTCCAATCTCTCGTTCCTCCTTGTAAGACTTCCACAGCAAGAACACGTCTTATTACCACAACTGGAAAAAACTTTCCTTTCTTTCCCTGTGTGCCAAGAATTTCCATGAGTTTCTTTCCAAGGATTTCCCATCTGCGGTACACATTACCAGGGTGCTTCTTCCCTGCAAACAACAACATGCCCATCTTTTTTTGTTACTACCGAGTCACTACTTATCAAATATAATCGTATGAACTAAGTTTTATTATTATGGGGCGGTTTATGACAAGTATTTATTGATGTTGGATTTGAAGACAACTATGTTGTAATCTGCATGGAAGTAGTTCTACGGTAATGTGTTCCATAAATAATGGAAGTTTATTCATTCCATTAATCATTTCCAATCCTCTCATATTCTTCATCACTAATTCTTTTGGCCTTAATAAGAGGTGATTCCTTAGTAAACGAAACAAAATGTTGATATTCCATAAAGCAGATTTGTTATTATACTTAAGTCTTAAATAAACCTGAAAGGGTTGATATGTCATAAATACAAACAAAACAAGTATTTTATTGTGTTTCAGCATTAAATAAACCCCAAACGGGTTGATATGCCTTAAAACAGACCAGACAAGCCAGTGCCACTTTGGCTTGTCATCTATAAGCCTTTCTACAAGTAATAGATCACCGAGCCTTCAGCGACTTCTCGTTGAATAATTAGCTGAAGTGTCGCATGGTCTCTTCTTTGAACGTTAGGGTTAGAGATAGGGTTCCAGGCTGTTTCGAAACCAATTAGAAGCGTTTTCCTTGCTTTTGTACCGTTTGCAATATGAGGCATACATCACATAACAAAGTACATTCATGAGACGTAGATTGCAATGTGAGCGTAGATATCATACCAAAGTAGATTCATGGTATGTCGATAACAAGCCAAAGCGGCACCGACACGCCTTTATTGTGCTTAAGGCATAAATAACGCCAAAAGGGTTGATATGCCGTAAAACAGACAAAACAAGGATCAATATGCAGTAAAACAGAGTTGTTATTGTATTTCAACCATAATAAACCAAAAGTGTTGATATGCCGTAAAACAGACAAAACAAGGATCAATATGCAGTAAAACAGAGTTGTTATTGTATTTCAACCATAATAAACCAAAAGTGTTGATATGCCGTAAAACAGACAAAACAAGGATCAATATGCAGTAAAACAGAGTTGTTATTGTATTTCAACCATAATAAACCAAAAGTGTTGATATGCCGTAAAACAGACAAAACAAGGATCAATATGCAGTAAAACAGAGTTGTTATTGTATTTCAACCATAATAAACCAAAAGTGTTGATATGCCGTAAAACGGACAAAACAAGGATCAATATGCAGTAAAACAGAGTTGTTATTGTATTTCAACCATAATAAACCAAAAGTGTTGATATGCCGTAAAACAGACAAAACAAGGATCAATATGCAGTAAAACAGAGTTGTTATTGTATTTCAACCATAATAAACCAAAAGTGTTGATATGCCGTAAAACAGACAAAACAAGGATCAATATGCAGTAAAACAGAGTTGTTATTGTATTTCAACCATAATAAATCAAAAGCGTTGATATGCTGTAAACACAGACAAACCAAACGTTAAACGATCGTCTTCCTTTTGATTATTTTTACTTTCATCGTTACTGTTTATCTTATCGCTTATTCTCATGGCTGTTTACAGTTAGAAAACCACATCCTGGTTTGTTTCTCATTACTTCCTGCATTCCACCCAAACCCATGGCCAAAACGGCTCTGGAAAAATTACTGTTTCCAGTAATTAAAAATATCAGATCGCCATAAACAACCCTGCGGCTGTCGGGGCATCACCTAGGAATGAAATTTTTAAAAAATAAATAAATGACGTTTATTTTATTTGTTACAAACAGAAATCTTGAGTTCTCGATTGAGGCTGCTAACTTGTGAGAAGATGAAATCATGCAACAGAAAACTCAAGGTCAAACTTGTGAAATTGTGTCTTTAAATAAAAGATACTAGTTGGTTTTATTTACTCCTCCCCAGGAGTTAGGCACAAGGCCAGTTTTATCTTACTCCCACAAGTAAGATGTGACCCAAGATCAGGTCGAGAAAGTGGGGTTTGAAAAGCCAGCGTTCGAGAGGTGAGCACTCTGGCCATTTAAAAATTGCCTGGGCAACCCCGTCGGCATTCCCCGGTAGGGGCGCCTCAGACAGTAAGCAATAAACTTACTCCTCCCCAAAGAGGGGAGGCAAAGCCTGGGAGGGTGGACCTCCTAGAACTGCACAGGACAGGCGTGCAGTATCCATCGGAACAGATACTACACTTTGATCTTAGCCAAAAGGCCAAGAAGCCCAATTTAGTTGGTTTTATTTACTCCTCCCCAGGAGTTAGGCACAAGGCCAGTTTTATCTTACTCCCACAAGTAAGATGTGACCCAAGATCGGGTCGAGAAAGTGGGGTTTGAAAAGCCAGCGCTCGAGAGGTGAGCACTCTCAATTTAGTTGATGTGTACGCGTCTTGGGACGAGTCCATTATAATGAGACCCACTTATTAAAGGTTCTAAGTGAACGAGACCAGACTCCAAAATACTTAAATGCTGGTGCTACCAGATCAGGCTGTCTAAAGATATCGGCTTCCTGACTGAAAATGCACCAAACATTGGTGTTTTATTGTTTTGTTTTTTTTCTCTTTGCGAAACTCAAGCATGTTCTGCAAAATCAAAATCAAAAATCAACAATTTCTCTCTTTCTTCCTTCTACGCAACCAAACATTTTGAATAAATACTTGAATATAGAAAGAACTTGAATCATAAAAACTTTCACCAAAATGACCGGATTTGGTATTAAATAACCAGAAATGGGTTAATATGCCGTAAAACAAAACAACTAAACCAAACATTTTGAATAAATACTTGAATATATAAAGAACTTGAAGCACAAAAACTTTTACCAAAATGACCGGATTCAGCATTAAATAACCCGAAAAGGGTCGATATGTCATCAAACAAAACAATCAAACTAAAAAAAAAGAACCCAAAATACTTAAAAGAAATTTTTTTTTACTCATATTAACCCCAAACAAGGCACATTGCCATCGAGACGTAAGGGGCTACTGTGAATTAGGGACCATACCTACAGGGACACTAAGTAAGGAGTTGAACAGTGAGATATCTGTTCACATTACATTAAAATTTCTGCATGTTAGTACAGTCGGGGGGGGGGGGCAGGAAACAGGGAGAGAATTTCAAAGTCTAGGGAAGAAACTATCAGAGTAAAAGGCTCTCCGGCATCTGGGGACCTCTACAGTGAAGGCATGGGATTTTGCTGCTTGTCAGGTTAGTTGGAGGTATTTATGCCGAAGGGGCACCAATGTTACGAGTTCGTCGGAGCACATTTCATCAAAGTACTTGTAAAACAGGTACAGGGATGCAACATTGCGGTGATGGGACACGAGTTGGAGCTTGGTTGACAGTGCAGGACTTATTAGATTGGAGACTCTTTTTTGGATCCTGTCCAATAGAGAGAGACTAGAGGTTGATGCACCGGCCCATATGTGGCAACAATATTCCATGCATGGGCGAATTATGGCTTTGTAGAGATATAGAATACTGTTAGGTGTGAGTATTTTTCTAGGATGGTAGAGGGAGCCCACCTTCTTTGCAGAAGCCTTGGCAAATTAAAAACATTTTCATGATAAAAAGCGGGGTTGCAGAGTCGGAATGTATAAGGTCCGATTCAAACTCCTAGAATTCAAAACTATCTAGTATTTACCCCTCCTCCCACATACACACACATCGCGGGAAGATGTGACACAAGGTCGGAAGGTAGGGATTGAAAAGCCAATGCTCAAGAGGAAGAGAACTCTGTCCGAGCAACCCCGTTGGCATTCCCCGGTTGGGGCGCCTCAGGCAATTAGCAATAAATTAACCCCTTATCAAAAAGAGAAGGTAAAGCCTGGGATGGTAAACCTCTTAGAACGGCACAGAAGCATACCTCAGCCTGACAGAAAAAAAAGAACAACTAGATCAAATGTCTCAGAATCTGTCGGACTGATTGTCGAGGACGTATCCTTGGTATGAAAAACACCATCACGGGTTGATCTGACTCCAACTCCTTATTTTAAAGTCTTCCAATGTTCAGACTGCCTGTTGGTTCTTCGGATATTAAAAACCCTACGCTGACTCCCGGTATTCTTTTGAGCCAGACTCCAACCAAAACCTTTTACTCCCCCTCCCCTGACTCAGATGCTGCACCCCGATAATACTAGCATATGTATTAATTTAAAAAGTGTTTAAAAATAGAGATCACACAAACGAAGTAGTTTAATCTTATACACATCTATAAATTCCTTTGGATTTTGTCTCCGTGCACAATGGATGACGTCACAAAGAGATGACGTTATCCACTTATACAGGTGAAAGACACCTGGCAAAAATCGATTTACTAACACTTACAGCGACCCTTAATCCATTTTATCATAGTCGTCTGCATCTGTCTAGATTTCAAGCTTTCCCTCGATACAACAGACCAACTATTGACTTACATGCATATGCCATATGCTTGAAAACAAAATTCTGCACCCTTATGGTCTCTGACCAGTCTTTCAGCTGTCAGAAGTGGCACACCAATAGCAACCTTTATCTGGTCGGCCCATCTCTTTGGTGGTCGTCCTCTTGATTTTTTTTCAATGAAATTTTCTTTATATGATTTCTTTACATAGCTCTCCAAACTATATTAATCCCCTTTTTTCTTCTGAATAACGTTGTTGATGGATCTTTTAAATATCAAGTTTGTTTCTGATATCTGCATTTGTTCATCTATCTCGCAGAGTTTTTCCAAGGATAGTTCTTAAACATTTCATTTCAAAGACATTGAGCTTCCTCTGATGCTCTGCCAGTATAACCCATGTTTCACTTGCATATAAAGCAACTGGAACTTCAGAGGCGTTAATATGTCCTTCCTGCTCCATATTTTTTTTTTCTTTAAGACGTTTCTATTCCCATTCTTCTGCTAAAATCAGATGAGGATCAACTGATCCAAGAAACACAAAATCTTCAGTTTTTTCAAAAGTTAAAAAAAGGATCCATCTTCATCCCAAGCTACGGCAGGGTTTGCAATAAAAAAATTTTTTTAAAAGATCGATCTGGCATAAAATATGTTTCACAACATAATTCTTGTGTTTTCTCAATATATCAAAATTAAAATATTTATAAAAAATATTTGCTTCTTTTCGTTGAACCTAGTTTCAATTCCCGTTTTTAGCGACTATTGTTTATCCAATCAAATATGTCGCCATATTGAAAATAAGTCGATAATACTAGCCTATTTACTAATTTAAAAAGTGTTTTTTTCCTTTTACATACATAATAGTAAATTGATTTTAACTCCAATACATTCAGCATGTCATAATCTTTTTAAAAAATACAATTTTTGATTACTGCATATCGCCTTTCCTCCAAAAATTATCTGGCCGTAAACTTCACGTTTGCAATACATTCAGCATGTCATAATCTTTTTAAAAAATTATCTGGCCGTAAACTTCACATTTGCAATACATTCAGCATGTCATAATCTTTTTAAAAAATTATCTGGCCGTAAACTTCACATTTGCAATACATTCAGCATGTCATAATCTTTTAAAAAAAATTATCTGGCCGTAAACTTCACGTTTGCAATACATTCAGCATGTCAATCTTTTAAAAAAATTATCTGGCCGTAAACTTCACGTTTGCAATACATTCAGCATGTCATAACCTTTAAAAAAATTATCGGGCCGTAAACTTCACGTTTGCAAAAAAAAAAGAAAAAGAAGATCCTCTTTTTCTTATGCATTAATCCCTAACCCAACGGCGGGATCTGCAATAAAAAAATGTTTTTTTTAATCCATCTTGCATAAACCACTGGATTTGAATTTGGAACAACTTGCCGATGTTCCAAAGAACTACACGTAAAAAAAATGCTACAATCTTGATTTATTTTTTATTTAGCTTAGTTCACCCCAAACAAGGCAAGCTGCCACTGTAGACATAAGGGGCTACTGAGAATTAGGGTGAAAATTTAGGGGGTCATCTTAAATTGGGAGCTGTGCAGCGAGATGCTTGTTCACAGTAGTTTTAAATTTCTGCATTTCAGGGAAACAGAGAGCAGGGATGGAGTTCCAAAGGTCGGTAGGAGGAGGGAAAAAAGCTATTGGAGTCGAAAGGCTCTCCGGCATCTGGGGGCATCTGGGGGCATCCACAGTGAAGGGATGGGATTTAACTGATTGTCGGGTTGGTCGAGTGTATTTACATCAAGGGGGCACCAGAACAGCAAGTTCATCGGAGCACATTCCATTGAAGTACTTGTAAAACAAGCACAAGGATGCAACATTGTGGCGATGGGACATAGTGTCATAATTGTCAGCAAATCAAGGATGCGAAAATTCCCATTTTGAATATTCTAACATTTACTAGTTATGGCTATATGTCCTTTAATGGGGCATAAGCCACTCAATATAACATCACAAAAAAACCTTGGCATAAAAAGTGTATCAAATATGTGTCAACATTTTAATGATATTACTTCAACAAATAAAAAGAAAAGCTTTTAGACTAGTGATGCACACTGACACAAAGTTAGACAGAAAATCAGTATAATGTGAAGGTTAATAAAAAAATTTAAATTTTGAAATAATAAAAAAAAAAACTTTCAAAAACTAAATGAGCACACAAAACCAAACATAAAGACAAAAGTGTGCTACAAAAATGTCTACAAATTCAGTAATGGGCCAAATGTTTTAAAACTTTTTTAATCCGTTATCCAGAATTCTCACCCGTCAATGTGCAATTGTCAGCTCAGGTTGAGCGACACACTTTGAAGAAACCAGGTTAAGTATATGCATTCCCCAAAAGTCAGCAGTCTTAAATAAAGCATTGTTTTTTTTCATTATATTTATTAAAAAAAAAAAAAAAAACAGGCTTAAAGGATCAGGGGGTTCGTGATTGGCCTAAGTTATAATCATGGATTATGGATTATGGAATCAGTTCAAATCCTATCAGATCTAGTGTAGTCATTTCTATGGGTAAAATAACAACTTTTAATCATCTCTATACTCAGAAAGTTGGGCCATTTGTTGCACTAACAGTGAGATTAAAAAGCCAAATTCATGTTCACAACAGTAGAACGATATTTTTCTAAGATACTGATTATGTGTATAAGAGTAATTTACTCCTCTCCAGGAGTTAGGCACAAGGCCAGTTTTTATCCTACTCCCACAAGTAAGATGTGACCCAAGCTCGGGTCGGAAAGTGGGGGTTGAAAAGCCAGCGCCCGAGAGGTGAGCACTCTGATTATGTGTATAAGATCAGCGTCAGAAGCTTAAATAATTTGTATATTGCTTTGCAAAAGGACATCTCATAAATTAACTAATTTACATATTGCTTTTCAAAAAGATATCTCATTAATTAACTATACACTTTTATTGTTTTCTTATCTGATGACTGTTTTAATCTTAATATAACAGTTCTATTTACAAATATTTTTTATATCATGGATAAATACTTAGCATTTTGGATGAAAAGAGTCTTTCTGGTCAATTTACATCTAGGGATTGCTATTCATTGTTTCCGCAGTTTTCCCCTGGCAATGCCTGAATACAGGCCCTGCTGGTCTATTATATAAGTCGGATGTGTGTGTCCGCGATAATTTTGGAAAATACACCAGATACATTTATAAAACTTACATATACTGATTCGGCGTGACCGCGGTCAAGTTAGGGTAAAAAGAAATTCTCACCGTAAAATTTATATCAGTAAAGAACTGTGCAAATAAAAATTATGTAATAATAATGTTAAACTATAAAGAGGCCATTTTCAGAGTGTCTAAAAAATTATGGAAGACCAAAACAGAAAATATTTACTTGTTTTGTCCATTTTAATTCAATAGATTCTTTTTCATAAGTATTTCATTTAATTTGTTCAAATTGATAAAAAAAAAAAAAAAATTATTAATTTGAACACCGTTAAGAATTAGTCAAATGAAAAATGATTGAATTAAAAAAAAAAATTGCTTTGGTATAATTACTACATAAAAATACACCATCATCTGTGGTCTGGGGTCCCGTGGCGGTACTCAGAGTTGTATCATGGTCTCACGGCACCAAATGAAGTTTGATGCTACAAGGACCCCCATGCATTCCAGACGGTTGTCTGTCAGTTGTTCTACGCTTACGCTGTGTTAGGAAGATCTGCAAAACTTTGGGTGTTAACACAACTCAACGAGACTTCAGTAACTGGTCGGTTGGCAATTTCTCTGCGTTGGTCTGAAAAAGTTGTGTCTTAATCTATGAGTAGGTTTTTTCAATAAACGTTTGCAGACAAAAAATGACAAAGACATTTTTGTCCTTAAAAAAAAATACTTCATTATAACTTAAGTAACATGATCGATCGATTCCCTAATTAAAAAATAAGACACGCTTAGGATATCACATTCTACGTCCTTCTCCGTTCATAAATATCTCTCATACTCTACCCCTGTAGTTTCACATGACCAATTCAACGAAATACAGGTATGTGGAGACTCACACTTAACATTAACGTGTTCATAATTAAAATCAATCTTTAAATATTGATTTATTTTGATAATTCAACCGAATTTATCCAAAACTCGTAGCTAGTAGCTCAAATTATTTTTAAACAAAACTCATATTGGTAGTCGTCGTCTGAAACCCATCATGGTGTCATATTTGAGACAGAACTACAATTGAACATCTGAGTCCAGTAAAACTCAAAATTACCATGAACAGAGAATTGTACATTGTATATAATAAAGAGTTAAGATATATAGAATAATCCTTAAATAATTCGGAAAAAGTTTATTTCCTGCCAAAAAGAGAAACCAACCAATGCAGAAAGCTGGGATAAATGCTCACATACAAAATATGAAGTAGACATTTTTCTCCTTAAAAAGTACACTTTATTATAAATTAACTAATTTATCGTTGTTACTTCTTTGAAGTTATTGTTTATTGGTATTTAGTGATATGCTGTTTTGAAATCTATTTTTGTATAAACGCTCATTCCTGCCCATGCATGACATATTGTTGCCACAACCACTAGTCTCTCCCTCTTAGACAGGGTCTAAAAAAGAGCCTCTAATCTAATAGGTCCCACACTGTCTACCAAGCTCCAGCCCCTGTCCTATCGCCGCATCCTTGTGTTTGTTTTACAAGTACTTCCACGGAACGTGCTCTGATGAACTTGCTGCACTTGTGTCCCTTCAACGTAAATACTCCTGCGACAAACAAGCAGCAAAATCACACCCATTCACTGTGGAGGTCCCCAAATGCTGGAAGGCTTTCTACTCTAATAGCTTCTTTCCTCAAACTGCTCGCCTTTGGAATTCCCTTCCTGCTCCATTTCCACAACTGTACCGACATGCAGAAATTTAAATGTAATGTGAACAAATATCTTGTTGCACAACTACCCGCTTAGCATGCCCCTATAAATCTGGCCTCTAATTCACAGTAGGCCCTTTTAGACCAGCAGCACCAATATCATAGTTTTGTGGATCTTTCTACAAAGCATGAGTGCATAGCTATTGACAGAGCAACTGGTCAGATCAGAATGCATGCGCTCCTCGTGGCACTGGATTCGAACTTGGACTACCACAGAACGATAGTTTCACATTTAGTGCCGCGTCACTCAGGCCACAATAAGTTCACACGCCTATCTTTGCTTCACATATTTAAATCTAGTTTCTCCACCCATGAAACCCATTACAACTGCTGGTTTAGTATCATTAAACTTGACTCGTCTTTTGGAGAGATGGAAAAAAATGCGAGGTTATTTGAGACATCCGTAACTATTAATGTCCGATTTCCAAAAATAAATAATTGTACAAGAGGAACTAAAAGAAATACAATTCTAATTTTTATAAGAACCACCTGCTGTTTCTTCTTATATCCGTAGTCTTGTGTTGAAATTTAACGGTCGGTAGTTTTTCTTTTATCTTTATGCGAGATCTTGGCTCATTTTCAAGTTGGGCGTGCGAGAAATCCAGAGTGCTACCTTTGGTGGAGCTGGATTTTCTTACATTAAAAACCGACCTTGTGTTTAATTCCGTCCTCGTGGGGAGGCAAGTAAATAGGAACTCTGACACATTGCCTCTCTTGGAACTGCCTTTATTTTGCTTGTGATGACTCTTCAGGAATACTTTGAGGATTGTTTTGATAAACATTATCTTTTAGGTAACCCCACAGATAAAAATCAGAAAGGGGAGGAGGGTTAAGATCCAATCAGTATAAAATCCATTCAGGATCACACCTCTTACTGATAAGACGATCACCAAAGTGTCCCCACATATAATTGAACAGACGATTCCATTCTCCTTATTTATGTACTATATTAGGCGTGCCAGTAACCTGTTGGGTCAGAACCGCTATTCATTGTACGTTGATTTCATTCGAAAATCTTTATAGAATGCTTTTTTTTGGTACTTATCCAGATTAGGACCCAAGTTAAAGTTGACTTGGCATCGGTAGTTTCCGGCTGTTTACATAGACGGTCGAAAAAAGCCGAATGAAAAGTTGGTTGCCTGCGTCTAAAAAATCCAAAACCAGGCTGGATGTACAACTGGAAAAAATGTTTTTTTTTTGTTTTTTTTTTGTTTTTACATGTAAACTTTTTTTTTAAGAAAAATATCACTGAATAAGTGTTAAAACGGTGTTAGGGTTAGAGTTCGTTAAAATTCATTATCGCTTTGATCAATTTTTATTTCCAATTAGTGAATTTCGCGATTCAATCAATTAAAATGTTAACTTGTCTACTTATTTTCTCGCATTCTGATTGGATAACCGCTTCGGCATTTACCGGTCGTCTACGTAAACATTCGGAAACTGCAGACACCAAGTCGATTTTAGCTTGGATCCTAATCTGGACAAGAAGCCTTTTCTCAAGTATAATGCAAACACTGTGAAACGGTATTTTTCTCAAGTATGCAATAATGTTATTCACAAGTTTAGGATGACGCCCCTCCCCCTCTTCCCAAAACATGACCCATGGAATCGTTAATAAAATTCACAATGCTTTCTGCAAACCAACCATATTTGGTTAAAATAAACTTCAGTTTATACCTGACTTGTCCACCAGATTTCAGTCAGAAATGTCCAACAGTCTTTGTTTTATTATTATTCAACAAGAAGCACACCTGTATATGATATACAAAATTGTCAATAACTCCTCGCCCGGCATTACCTTTATTTTGGCTGTGATGGCCTTCTTCAGTTTTGGAATAGTCTGGAGAGTGTTTTTATTACCATTATCTTTGAGATAACCCCACAGATTAAAACTTTACAAACCTTTAACAAAAAAAAAAAAAAAAAAAAAAAAAAAAAGCCATGAAATCAGGATCAATGGCCGTGATCATGATTCTCTACTCTAAGGGGTTATAATTGATCCTATCACCATGACGAATAGGTTATAAGATATACAAATCAATTCGGTGTTTCTATCTCTAACCAGTATCGTTATTGTTCATGGTAGGTGCTCGACTGAGCTCCAACGCTAACTGCTATTATCTCAACACGGTCCGTAAACTGCAGAAGATTATTTAGAAAGCAATTCTTAATATGGTGAGGGAGGGCTTTGTTAACTATTCCGTACTTTCACCAAACAATTTAATAAATAAATTAATAAATAAAAATTAGTACAAAACTTGGCAAACAAGAAAAGTAAGCGATCTAAAACAGGAAGTCTTTAACATCAGGAAATAAATCTGACAGAACACCGTTTGCTGCTGACTCTGAATCGGGTACTCCTCTGGTTTGACTGTTAATCTACAAATCTAAAAAAAAAAAAAAAAAAAAAAAAAAAAAAAAATCAAAAAAATCTTGGTCTTATTTTTTTAATGTAAAGAAAATAAATTAACACCGTAGTAATAGGCTATACAAAAACCCAAATTAACCGAAACGAACTTGCTTTACTCAAGAAGGTTCAAAAGTTCTCCATTTTTCTTTTCAGCCGACTCCACATCAAAATCATAGTTTTTTGGTTTTTTTTAGTTTTTTTTATAAAAACAACTCCGGTGTCAGAAATCGAATTATTTTCCAGCAAACTCCCTATCCTTGCTGAGAAGTAAGAGTCGGAAGTCGGCAATGTCACAGTGCCACCCTCTACCTCAAGCTCACTCCGGAGTTGGATCATTTTTCAGCCGACCTCCGATTTAAAGAGTCATTTTTTTTTCTTCTGATTCATTGATGAAACTGGATGCATATTACTCGATTGATTAGTTCAATTATTCTCAGGCTATTATTACAAAAAAAAAAAAAAAAGCTCGAATACATTCTTCGGAAGCCATTCATTCATTCGGAATTGATAATTTAATTGAGGTACACATTTCCTTGTCAGCAACAAGCTGTTTTATAAGAATACACCTTTTTTTCTGTTTAATTAATTTTTCTATGAAATTACTGACATTCGAATGCAAAAAATAAAACAAATATATATTATATTTTTATTTGATTAAACGTTCTCGGCCTTTTGGTTGAGATCTGTTCCGATAGATGCTATGCCCCTTAGACCGGTACCGTCTTGGCCTTCGGAACTTGATTCCGCCGGTCTGAGGCATTGTCCTGTGCAGTTCTAGGAGATCTACCCTCCCAGGCTTTGCCTTCTCACCCTTTGAGAAGGGGTTAGTTTATTGCTAATCGCCTGAGGCACCCTACCGAGGAATGCCGATCGGGCTATCCAGTCATTATTTTGTAGGCCAGAGTGCTCTTCCTCTAGGGCGCCGGCTTTTCAATCCCACTTTCCGACCTTGTGTCACATCTTACCGCTGTGAGAATTAGATAAATACAAAAAAATAAAAAATGTAGTTACAATGTATTTAACAGCAAGTCCGATTTTTTATGTATAAATACTTTGTTTTTGCTTGCACCATGCGTTTTCTACAGAGGAAGCCGTAATAAATACTAGCTAGCATGGCCATCCGACGTTGATCGGGAGCATGTACAACACAAGAGTTTAAATTTTTGTCCAACATCTGTAGCAATTACATAATTAAGATTTATTTTCTTTTGTATTTACATGTAATCACTTGCAGAGTGATTGGTACGTGATTCGGTGAGATAACACAGGCATGGTCAGACTCGCATAGTGATACGTCGGGCGATTAGAACACTTCATGCTTGCACACCTTTTTCCATTTGTGCCAAAGACTGTTTTGCGCCTTTTGCAAACAGTTCCTCTAGAGATGTCACTATGACCAGACGTAATATATCTCTTCTCGTCTCTCGCAATGGCGTTGTGAGACGAGATGGAACTCGAGGACTCAATTCTTTTTCTATAGTACATGCCTGCCTGACGAACCAACCTGTCTTATATTCTTGTGTTTCTAATTCTTTCTGGATTCTATTCTGTGTCAATGAAGTTGATTTAAATTGTAGAGATGCTTGTCATTTTATCCGAAAACTTGGTGAACCTTTTTTTTTTTCTTATCAAACAAGGCCAGTCAGATGAATAGAGACGCAGCAACTCTACTACAAAATGGCTATCCTCAACAAGCATCTCATCACCCCAATCTCTACACATCTTTCTTTTAAATTTTCTCTTTACCATCCTCTACCTGTACAAGAGTCAAATACGTCCTAAGATGGAGTACTGCTGCCATATATGGGGAGGTGCCGCTCAGGTCACCCTTTCCTGCCTTGACAGAGTCCAAAACCGACTTCGAAATCTAGTGGGGGATGCCCTCTTCTCTACTCTTTACAGTCACTCTCTCACAGAAGAGATGTTGCTAGTCTTTTTTTGTTTTACTGTTATTTTCATGGTAGGTGCTCGACTGAGCTCAAATCTATGGTGCCCCCTTGTAAAACATTTACAATAAGAACCCGCCTAGCTACTACCACTGTCAATCATTTCCCTTTCTCCCTTCGCATACACAAGAAAAAACGAAACTTCCATGGGCAAAGCTTCTTTCCTAGAACTGACCGTCTGTGGAACACAGTGCCGTGAGCCTGCTTCCTTGCCGACTACAATATGGTCGTCTTCAAGTCCAATGTAAACAAGTTCTTGTTGAACCGTCTCTGTAAATAATCAATTTCTGCCCTGCTACAATCATTGTGATCGCGATGTTGTCTCCCAGTCCACCAGTTAAACTCTTTAAGCCTTATCCTCGAGTGGCCTTTGGGCCTTGATAAGCGGTGACCTTTATTGTAAAAAAAAAAAGCAAACCTATATCTACCTCTCTCCTTGCTTTTCAAGGAGAATTCCCCCTACTCCAACAGAACAGGTACTACATTTTGATCCTAGCCCAAAGGCCAAGAAATGTATTTTAATTAGAGTTTCAGACCAAAATTGATGAAAAGAAAATTGTTCTAAATGTCTCCTCCCCCTCTCCCTCTCTCCCCAATGACCAATTCTGTTCCTGGTGACCCTAAAAAGAATGATTATTAAAATAAAAAAATGACCATATTCTGTACGAGGTAATGCTGAAAAAGAATGACAGATTTGTGAATATGCGTTGTGTAGTTTTTTTTTTTTTATTTACTTTTAGCTGAACTACTGCTTTTTATATAATAGAGAAGGCGAAATATCGATTTCTCCACGATTTTTTCTGTGTTAAATATGTTTCCGTTTATTCCTTTTTTTGCATTTTAATTTTGTCAATACATAAATAAATTTTTAAAAGTTCCCAATGAGAATAGAAAAATTGTTTTAAAAACCCAATGAAATAGTATTTAGTTACGTTTCGGAAGTTTTGGAGATGAGGATTGATAATTTGTATAATTAATATTGTTATTTTAATGAGAGAGTTTTAGTGGGAAAGTTTTAATGGGAAAGTTTTAATGTGAACATTTTAATGGAAATGTTTTAATGAGTAAGTTCTTGCACAGATCATCTTTCAATTCCCTATTCCTATTGTATATGCTCAAAATAAACATTGCAACAAACATTTACATCATTTACAAACTGCTTATGATCTTTTTCAGAAAGTCAGATTAAGTTTGCTTGGGTGACCTGACTCTAATTCGAACCGGGTTGATTCAAGCTGAGTTTTTTTTCTTTTAAATGGCAAATCAACCTTTTGGATAGATTTTTGGGATAGTCTTCAGATCACTAGATACAATTCAAATGGAAAAAAATTAATATAAAACAAGCCGCGCATGTGTGGTCCCCCTCTGTATGTGACGAGTGTAAAATGCAATAAATTTGGGCAATTTGGGGTATTTTTGACCCCTCTTTAACCCCCTGGGGGCGAGAACCAGAATTTTTCTGAGGTCAAGGATGCTCATTTTATATCCAGAACAATTGCCTCTACATTTTGGCCAAGTTTCAGAAAAATTGAATGGATGGATCAAACGTTATGGGAGAAAAGGGTCATTTTTTGCCATTTTGGGGGCTTTTGACCCCCTGGGAGCACGAACCAGATTTTTTCCAAGGTCATCGATACTTATTTTCTATTAGGAACAATTGCCTCCACATTTTGACCAAGTTTCAGAGAAATTGAATGGATGGATGAAAAGTTATGGTGCAAAAAAATGTCATTTTTTGCCATTTTGGGGCCTTTTGACCCCCTGGGGGGGGGGGGGGGGACTAACCAAATTTTTTTTCAAAAATCGGAGAATGTCACTTTCTAACCTGACCAAAGTTACAACTTCATGCAAAATTTCAGAGAAATTCAATGGATGGTTGCAGAGAAAAATCCGGACGGACGGACATGCCTCAAAACATAAGTCCCGATTTTATAAATCGGGGGACCAAATAGCGTCTAGCATAAGAGTCTCAAACATGCGCCCGTGAACTTCTTTTTGCGGCCCACAAAACAAAAACATTTTCGTGATCAATAACATTTTCCTCTGATTTTAATAATGTCTGATAAGTTTGTCTATCTCGCACCTTCCATACTCTTTGCATTAGCAACATTGAACTTGGTCCACTAAGTGCAAATAGGCAATCCAACGACCTTAAGGTCAACAAGGTCTGCTCTATTTCCTCTTCGGAGAAGGAAATAACATTCTACCTCCCCCTCCCCAGATTACGATGCAAAGCACCCAAGGAATCGACGCAATCCTCATTTGTAATAATCTCAGGGACGCACACCTAGCCCTCTTTCTCTCTCTTATATAATATAATAACTCTGTAGCATGAGCCCTGGTATTCCGTATATTGTACTGTCTGATCTATTCCCTGCTTCCTTTATTCCAGCTTGTTTGACTCGTTGGTCTAGTAGTCTCCATCAATTCGCTGTTTTGATACCTTATTGTAATACAGCTTCATATTCCAGCAGCTTCTTTCCAAGAACAGCAGGTTTGTGAAACTCTTCCTGCTGACTGTTTTCCTCCTACCTATCGCCTTGGTCTTTTCAAGACTAAGGCCAATGGGCATCTTCTGTCTTTGCGATAATCATCTTCCGTTCTTGTTAGCTAATTACACCAAGTGGATTCATGCCTTGTCTGGAGCGATTTCCAGGAAAAATAAAAAAACAAGTTTGATATCAAAATTTCCAAGTTCAAAACAACAACCAAAATGAAACCAGTAGTACCAATAATCCAAATTACCAATCCTCATCTCAAAAATTCCGAAACAAGTATTATCAAATGCTAAACTTTCATTTTGTTTACTAAAAGTAAAGAATAAAGATTTGTATCATTTTGGTTAATCGGACTACATTTCTCATCTTTGAGTGTTATCATAACGTTTCGACCGCTGTAACCGCCGGCCTTCTTCAGGTGTATCTCTTCGAACTCGGGAATATTTCTGTCAAACTCGGGAATCTGGACTGAATTTCGAATGGAACCTTTTATTTAATCCACGGGGGTAGCATGCTCTTGTTCTGTCAGCCATGACTGGAGGAAGTCTTCAGTAATTCGCAATTCTCCATATCGCTCACACCGAGGATTGAATCTTCAACCTTCAGATTACTATCACTTAGAACTGAATTTAACTTAGTACTATATCCACTGCGAGCGATACAAAAAATATGGTAGTTACGTCAGGAAGTATACGGCAGAGAAGCGAGATCGATTATGTTTCTTGGCTGTTTGGTGTCAAGGGATTAGCCAGGAATATGCACTTCATCTATATATACTTGCTATAAATTGCTGTAAAAGCTAAACCAAATCCCAGAGCCAATAATAGAGTTATTTGTTTTTTTAATTGCTTCCATTATTCCAGTCACAAAGAGAAAATAAAAGAAAATATCAACATCTCTACGATTGTTCATGCCACTACTACCAGATAGACATCACTATCCACTGAGCCGACTACTTACAACATATAAACAAAAGACTCAGCTGTTTTCTGTCACCAAGAAAATTCCGGGTCAAAGAACTCCCCACACAACGTTACAATTAAAGTATACTCAAATCCGATCTCTTTCTGATTCAGGCTACACATCAATATCACGCTACCAGATATGGACATACCGAGGACAGAATTTTAAAAAAAAAGAAGAAAATGCCTCTCTTCACAGGGGACCCACACATCGCTTCTGGTCCTCGAATAAATAGCTAGAGATAATTGGACAAAAGAACCACTGATAAAGGGATTGGCACATAAATTGTTGAGATTTTTTCTCATTAAAATTCAGTTTTATCTCCAGCCTCAACTGAGAACATAGCTACCAACATCAAACGAAATACGACGCCACCTTCCTACCCGACTCAAGCAAGTCTACCGCACCTCAACTTCATTCTCTTACTAGACAGACTGGCGTCTTTTCAGCCAAAGGGATACACTGTATGTTATCTAATATATAAAGTAAAACCAGTCTCTTTTTTCTATTTTTGTCATTGATAATTTTCTTCCTAGAAAATACATTTTTGATCCTGGTTCGTCAGTTCTTTTGGTGGATCGTTGTAGCATGTTGTTTAGAAGAATAAAATGTGATTAGATTTAATTCCTTCTAGAAAATACTTTAACTGCTTTGGAATTATTTTCATAGTGACTCCATCTTAAAGTAAAAGGACGTCACACTGTATTCGTTAATAGAGTTGCTTCCCTTTGTTTGAAACAAAAAAATATGTATTATTTTGGATCATTCGAACTACTGTTCTTATCTTGGATGTTATTCTCACAATATTTATGTAATATATATGTAACCTTTGACCTTCTTCAGGTGCATCCTGCCAAACTCATGAATTTGTATGTAATTTTGAACGGAATCCTTTATTTAGTCTACAGGGGTAGCTTGCTCTTGTTCCGTCAGTAGTCCAAATAATGCAAACTATCAATCCTACTCTAAAAAGTTTTGAAACATAATAAAAAAATATTTTGAAAAAAAAACAAAAAAACGATATAGCTTTTTTTTAAAAAACAAAACAAATTACAATAAAAATACAACACCGAGTAGATATATATTTTAATACATTCAATTCATTTAAACCAAAAATCGTGTATATTTTTCTTTGCTTTATCGACATTCAGTTACTATCATTTTTTGCTTGCTACCATACATAGTCTAGTTCAGGTAAGGAAATATGTATTCATATATTTCCCATGGATGAACGTCGCAAGTTGAATAGTTTTGGGCCTTTGTTTATCTAAATCTATGAAAACAGTTTTTGAAAGGTTTCTTGATTAGCAACAACACCTCGTATCTTCATGTCCTTCAGCGGTTTGGTTGGTTGGTTTTACAGCATATCAAACCTTTTCAGGTATTTTAATGCTGAATCTAGTCCCGATTTACTTGCCTCCCCATGAGGGACGAGTTAGAGTAGATAGGTCGGTTTTTAATGTGGAGAAAATCCAGCTCCCGAAAAAAGACAAAAATAAAAATTGCCTCAGTCAGTGAAGGAGAAATTCTTCGAGACACAGGACAGAACTGATACTACACTTTGATCCTAGCCTAAAGGACGAGATCTTTAAATATTTATTCATGGTGTTTGCTTTAGCTAGTTATGTTGTATAGTGGCTCTGTATTCGGGGTTCCACTTCTTCAGATGATGATGATGATGATGCTGATGTCTATCTCGCCTGGAAGTTCTCGACGTTGAAAGAAATGAATCCCAACCGTTGTTAATTTAAATTAATAGAACAACTCGGAGACGATTTTAAAATAGACATCTTGTTCTTTTTTACTTAGGTTCTGATGCCATTCTTCGGGGGAACGGTGAAGAGGAGAGACAGACAAAGAGTGGAATAATTTATGCTGCTACATTTAAAATACATCAGACCCCCACCCCCACCCCGGTAAAAAAATAAATAAAATAAAAGGACAAAATCATAAATTAGTCTTTTTCTGCTCGCTATACCTCCCTCTTTCCCTTTCTCGCTACGGATTAAAATAGTATTACTACTTGTGGTGGTATTCCATTTTGTTTGAATGGTGTATTCCAATCTTATTCCAGAATACTAACACACTCACTTTATTATTACTATTAATGAACACTTCACATTTGCATTCCGGAAAAAAAAAAAAAAAGTCCGCTAAGACTTTACACGTCTGCTTCAGTAAGCTTTTTCAATTATTTTTTTAAATTACAGTTACTACTTCTACTAAAAAATAAATACTTAATTATAATATTGCCGACGATGAGACGGGGGAGGGGGGAATGACACTATTTACATCTATAGGGTCGGGAGCCTAGCTCCCCTTCCGGACGTAGACAATTCACGTTTACTTACTTATTTACAAACATATAGGTTCTTTTCTGAGTTTTTTTTTTTTCATCAGAATTGATACTCTGATATTTATTTATTTTTTAAATTAAATCAATATTTTATATCTTCCCCGCACAATGTCGGGACATGTTCTGACTATTTGCAGAATAAGGGAATATCATTTTAGATGTCAAATACACAAACGGCCACATTCTGACTATTTGTGGAATAAAGCAATATTGGATTGGATGTCAATTACACGGACTATTAGTCATAGTGAGCATGATAGTTTTCTACTATTCATGTCTTTTTCGAGAATTTTTCAAAATTATTTTATAACTTTTTTACAAAATTTTTCTTTGCTAATTGCCTCAGTTGAGAAAGATTTCTCCTTCCCTGGCCGAGGATAGAACAGATGACGTGTAGTATTAGAACAGAGATTACATACGTTTTTATTAACGTAAATAGGTCACCGTTGTTTTTACGGCGACAATGTTTCTGTGACTAAACTAGGAAATAACACTTGTCATAAATTAAATTTGAAGTTAAAAGTCTTTTAGTGAGTTACAAATATTTTATTAGAAAAATTAAAATATTCATACAATTATTTGTTTCACAAAAGTGGATACTCAGATTTCTGGGATATTGAAATATGAAAGAAACAAAACTTTATTCAAGACTTTAATGTTTTCTGTGTTTTCTTAAATAAACTTATGTTGTGAAAAACACAAGAATTATGTTTTTGAACCAATACTTTTATTTATACATATTTTTTATTTCAATTATTTTTATATAAGTCACTAATAGACTTTACTTATTTTCATCGGACCTGATCCAATGAAACATGTCGTCACCTAGGAAATAAGCCGATAACACTAGCATATTTACTTGTTTAAAAAGTGTTTTTCTTCAGATTTCATACATAATACTAAATTGATTTTAACCGGCAGCACATTTAGTGCCTACCACTACTCGCCTCTAACTCTGCCCTCGATTTAAATATTTGCCGATTTTACAATATTTTTTTTTACTTTTCGGTTTATTTTTATTATTATTTTTACGTTTCAAAATAGAATTAACGTTAAAGTGAAGTATACTACACTTTATCTTTTCTGTCCTCGGCCAGTGAAATAAAAATCCTTCTAGACTGTTATTTAAACATGTTTTCTCAATGTATTAATATATATGGGATTTGTTTAAGAAATCAAAATATATATATGAAAAGAACACGTTAGCTTGATACTCTAATTTTTTTTTTTTAAAGTTAAATCATTCTTTTCTATTTCCCCCAGGCAACGCAGAGACACTGGTCATGCTAGTAATTAATTATTAAACTATTTAAAAAATATTTTCAAAAATATTAGTTTTTAAAAAGGACATTTTATTAATTAACTGTTATTTGTTCTTAATAAATAAATATTGAATAAATATTTTTACAAAAACTAAAAAAAAATTTTTCAGATAATAGAAAAACATTCCAATTATATAAAACAATTTGATCTGATTATTTGTTAAAAAGTATTTTCAAAATTAAAACATAAAAATATGCCCAATTATTAAAAAAAAAGTTTTATTTTATTATTTGTTAATAATTCAACAAATTGTTGAAAACAAATTTGAAAAAAAATAAAATTGGCTCAAATATAATTGGGGATTTTTTAGGGATTAACACTGGTTCGCAATTTCAGATATGGCTGCCATGATGAAGTGAATACTTTCTATCTTACCATAAAATTGAATATATATTTTTCGGGTTCAAACATTTATTTTTAATTAATGATGTTTATTGTTTGTTTTATTTTACGAAAGGTGTCAATTTAGAATTTTATAAAAATGTTACACCGACTATAAAGTAAGTGCACATTTTATGATGAACATAAAATCGCGAAGAGAACTGCACTTTTTTTTTTCTTTTTTTTTTTTTAATTTGTAATAGCATACCCATCACAAATGATTTTATTTTATTGAAAATTTATTTTATATTTGTACGATGGGCATAACACGGTCGGGTTTCGATCTTAGCTTAAAGAATTTGCTTGTCTACCCACACTGAAAAGCTGTGATACAACGAAACAGTCTGTGTAATATTACTGTTTCACACACACACACCCATATATATATGCGTGCTTATATTATAAGATATTATGTATATATTTTTGTTTCAGTATCTACGTCAACAGTGCTCAATACAGTGCTCAATTCCTTTCATCCTCTGTGTACGTACCTAACACTAAACGGAATTGCCATGAGCAAAGTTTCTTTCCAAGAACTACCAGTCTATGGAACAGAATACCACTGGGCTGCTTCCTAGCCTACTACAACTTGGTTGTTTTCAAGTCCAATAGTCTAAAAACCATCGGGGTTCTTCTACCAAATTTGAACCGAACCAAATCGACTTTTGCCGAACTAAGCCTCAAACTTAGTTTAGGGTTAGGTTAAGGTTAAAAATAAAAAAAAATAAAAAACAGTTCGGTTGAAATTGTCTCACCATCAACCTGACAAACTCATTAACACTTAGCATCGAGTGGCCTCGTACATCAAATTTTTTTTTTAAATATAAAATAAATATAGAATTCACTGTTTTTGTTGGCTACAGTTTTTTTTACTGTTGGTTTTGTCTTTAAAAGCCGCATGTGCGATATGACAAGAATGAACATGTTTTTTTTTTCTTTGAAGGGCAAGTGAAACGATTTGACATTTAAAAATAACAAATTAAAAATAAAATAACATAACAGTCCTACGTTTGATGTGACAATCAGGCGTGACAACGTGCAATATCGAGTTTAGTTACAAAACTATAAAATGTAAATAAAATTAAAATAAAAACGTGACTAATAATAGTTTCAGTACAACACCCCCCCCCCACACACACACCCCAAATAAAAATAATAAGCGCATTTCTGAGAATTCCATGTCAACGACTTTATTAAAAAAAACAACAAAAAAACAACTCAATATCGTTGTAATTGTACTTTGTAACACAAACAGGATATATTGAACCGGTTAGCTCCCAAAGACGCCGTCATATTTTATCGACTAGATTTGTCTGTTTTCCACAGCGGTGACGGAGCAAATTTGGGCGCTTTTTCAATAAGAAATGGGTGATCATTTTACGTTAAATTTATGTAGGGAAGTGATCCCCCACTCTAAAATCTAAAATATTGGGTAAAAATAAAAGTTAAACGAAATTTTCTAGCGACATAATATATAAGTGTACACAGAAAATAGAAATGGCCCGTAAAAAAAAAGGCCAAAACAAGTGATGGGTAAAAAGCTGTTTTTAAATTTTTATTTTGCATATATTAATTTGTTTGGTTAATTGTCGTTTCCTAGCCAATATGGCGGACAATGAATCGTCTGTAGTTTTCCGCCCTCACAAATTTACCTAAAATTATTTTTAAGGAAATACAGTTGGGAAATTACTCCAAAACAATTTATTTGGGTTTACTTACTCATTTGTGAGGTCGGAAAAAAATAAAATCTAGACGATTCATTGTCCGCCATTTTGGCTAGGAAACGACAATTTAACCATTTGTTTTCTGATAAATACTCTAATTCTCGGTTCGTTCGGAGTTTTGTTGTTGTTGTGAGGGGGGAGGGGCACCCGGACCTTAGGGTTAGTGGTAGGATTAAGGAACGGCATGTTTTATTTTGTAAGAAACAAATAATAAAAGTCAAACAGTGTTTATTAAAAATTAAATGAAAGATAATTTTTATAGACTAATTTGCAAAAATCAGAAAACAAATTAAAATGTGTACGGTCGGTCAGTCACTGTTGTGAAAAACAGACAATTACAAGTCGATAAAATATGGTAGCCTCTTTGGGGGCAAATCGCTTCAATATAACCATCAAACAAAAGTGCGCAATTTTATTTTTTTTAATTAAAGAAAATATTGGAAAAAAAAGAAAAAATAACCGGGGCGCACATCCATATGATCATATTGTTGATTTCGAATCGTGAAAAAAAAAAAGCAGTTTGTTTTAACCACTCTCAAATACACATTATAAAATAATAATTAAAAAAAACGTTTTTTTAATTATTTAAATTCTACAAATAATCCCAGGAAAAGTTATTGATTAAAAAATAAATAAGTAAATAATCTCTTTTTAAAGTACACGTGACTTCGGTTGCTCGGCTCCAATTTTATCTATATAATACTTGTCTCCTCGCAAAGGCAAAGTTAGACACAAGGTCGGTTTTTAACTTTTTATGTAGGGAATTTCCAACTCCTTTGGAGGAGACACAAATAAAAACTGGACCGGTCAAGAAGAATTTCTTGTTGAAGGTAAAGAATAGTTTACACCCCCACCCCCCACATGTTAAAAATGGGTTTCTTAATAATAACGTTATTATTTAGAAACCCATTTTTAATATGGTGATGGGCTTTGTTAACTATTCTGTATCTTTACCTTTCTCACACCTCTGACGGAGGAAAGAAGAGATACTTACACTTTAATCCTAACCAGAAGGTCAGGTCAGGGGTAAACCTTGGAACATTCTGATTCTAGGATCTGTTTCGCTCGGGGGTCCGACACAATTTTGTCTGAATAAGATATGGTTCGGGCCGGTTCTAGAAGGCCATCCTTCTAGTCATTACCTTCTCCTTCGAGAGAGGGTTGGTTTATTGCAGGTCAGCCGAGGCGCTCTTACTGAGGAAAACGGACGGGTCCATTCTCGCCTATTTTTGTACCCCCTCTCGAGGGAGCTTGCATTTCTCCCCCCCCCCACACCTATTCCTCGCGTTAAACCGATTTCATGTCTAACCTTGCTGCAAGTCGAAAACAGGTAAACACTCCATCAACCGAAACCTTTCTTCGTCGACATTAACGATAGTTTGTTTTCATTACACGACGATCTTCGTAAAAACAAGAAATAAGATTATTATTTTAGAAATGCAATGGACATACCTTGTGATGGTTGAATCGTCGTAAATCCATAAACATTGTCATTTATAACTGCATATGCATTGAAAAGAAAAAGGCGCGCGCTTCCCAAAGAATTACAGAGGCGAAAGCCACTCCCGCAAATTGCGAACCTGCCACCACGAGTAACTTAGTATTATTAAGAGTATTATTATTAAGAGTATTATTATTATTATTGTTGTTGTTGTAGTATAATTATCACCGTTCGCCGAGGCTTCAGTGATTGCTAACACGACTACTACTACTGGTGATCGTAGTGTTACAACAATAATAAAACTACTGTTGCTTCTTCTCTTTCTTTGATATATATTTTTTTTCAAACAGAACTCAAAACAAAAGAGAAAGACGCATCATAACATATCGCAAAAAAGAAACAACTTTTTGTTCTTCCCTGTAAAAATATCCTTCCGCTTTCAACGATCATATTTTCACATGAAAACTTTAATTTTAATTTTAATTTTAATATTAATTGGTTGGGTTGGTTTTCAAATGGGGGAGGGGCAATCATTTCTTTTTTTTAATAGATAAATTGATATTATAGAAAAGACCGTTCTCTGATTCAAAGAAGGGAGTTCTAAAATTAAAATTAAATTTTTAAAAGTATTTTTTCTGTGTAGTTCTGTATACCATTTTTTTTGATAACCAAATTTCCAGGCCATTCTAACGTTATAGGGCAGAAAACCATTTTTTAAATTTTTTGCTATGGGAGATAAATCCTGTGCGTTTTATTTTGGGAGGAGGGGGCTACTTTTTAAGAGATTACATGTGTTTTACGACCTCGGACTTAGGGTTAGTGATAAAAAAAAATGGTTAAAAAACTGGAATGACCCGAAAATGGATGATCACTTGACGTTAAATTTATATACGAAACTGATCCTCCACTCTAAATTCTAAATTGTGTTCTTTTTCTTTGTTTGTAAGTTTTTCTTCTTTGCGACAAATTTTTCACAGTGTTCACACGTAATCGCCTAAAAAAAGTAGAATCTCATTTTTTGGGGGGGCAGCGGAGAATGTTAATCTATTAATTTACCAGCATTTTTTTATTATTCCAAAATTAGGTTGCATTGAATTATTAATTAATATTTTTTTTTACTTAACAAAAAAAAAAAAAAAAAGGTTTGACTTTTTTTTAAAGTTTAAATTTAAGTTTAAATTTAAAAAAAAAGCTTTTTAAAAAATCCTACTTTTTTGCTTTGTGCGTGTTTCCGTTGAATGTTGTCGTTGGTGACGGGATATTTCCAACTGATGTGCGCCGTAATGAACGTCTTTACTGACAGTTGAATTTTTACGATATATATTTACAAACTTACAACAACGAGTTATTTTGAAACAGTTGACTTAATTTGATTCTATTTTTAATCCCTTCCCGTACCTTTCGTATGTGTTCAACTCCCCCGCCTTGTATTGTCGTGTGGTTATTTTTAAAGCCGTAAGCAGACGCGACTCGAATAAATAATCGAATCCAGTTTGTAGTTTATTTGTGCGACCAGTTTATAAGAGAATCACTCACAAGATTGTTGTTTTTCTTTTTCTTTTTTTTTTTTAACGGTTTCGACCCTTAGCGCTTCGTCGCTATTTACAACCATCACTTGTTTTCACCTTTTTTACGGACCAATTTTTTTCTTTTTCCTGCGTACGATTACCGATCCTTTCGTTAAAGGATTCCTTTTTATTGGGAAATTTTTTTCCAAATATTTTAGATTTTAGAATGGGGGATCAGTTTCCTATATAAATTTAACGTAAACTGATCACCCACTTTCTGACCATCACCAATTTGACCAATTTCTTTTTCCGTGTTGTACACTTACCGAGTATGTTGCTAGAGATTTCCGGGGGTGGAGCTAAGCCAATATTTTAGATTTTAGAGTGGGGGGGGGTCACTTTTCTATATAAATTTACGGTAAAATGATCACCCATTTCTTGGCCATCACTAATTTTCGAGAAACTTAATTGAACTATTTTTTAGGAGGGGGGGTCGGTCGTTTTTTACCGGCCATATAATTAGTTTTTGTTTTTTGCTCAACAATTTCCGTAAAGTAGTTAATACATAACATTAAAAACAATTTTGTGTGTATGTGATTTAGAAAGCCCTTTGCCCCCACGTTCAAGCACAGCCAGAAACGATGCCCAAATGAACCTCAAACGCACTAGTTTGCTCATGCAACAGAAACTGGCGAACGTGCGCAGCTCGTTAACACCCGCACCTGACTGGTATAGCCTCTACGCGCAATGCCTTAAAAGAAAAAAATACTAAAAGAAATACTAAAAAAATACTAAAGCGAAGTGTATTTGTCAAATTGTGATGGTCAGAAAGTGGGTGATCATTTTACGTTAAATTTATATAGGTAAGTGATCCCTTATTTTAGAATCTAAAATATTTGATACAAATTAAAAAGAATTTCCTTTTCAACCGATTCGCGAATTCTACCCCAATTCGTTAATTTACCATTGTAAAAAAATGTTTGTTAATTGTGACCCTTGTAAAATAAATAAAATTGTCTGTACATTTGGTTACGCTTTTTTCTTTCATACAAAAAAATATGACGATCGTTATAAAGTGGGTGATCAGTTTACGTAAAATTTATATAGCAAACTGATCCCCCTCTAAAATCTAAAATATTTGAAAAAAAAATAAAAACCGAGAAATTCTCTAACGACATGATCGCTAATTGTACACAGAAAAAAGGAAAGAAAAAAATTGGTCCGTAAAATAGGTGATAACAAGTGGTGGTAAATAACAAAGAAGCGCCCGGCCCATTTTTACTTTAGGGTGGCAAAGTGTTATATGATAGGGAATAACCTATCTGAACTTATTTTTAAATTTTATTTTTTTCATTTTTTTTCAACAATTTATTTTTACAAACATTTGATTTCAGATTAAGAAAAAAATGAAACGACGAAAAAGTAAAATGAAAGTATGGGGAGAATAAGATAAATGTTTACTTTAGGGTTCTATATCGATACAATTACTGCTCTTCATGAACCCAATCATTTAGAGTAGGGGATCGGTTTCGCATATAAATTTAACGAAACAATAATACTCCATTTCTAAACCATTCTAGCTTTTTAGTTCATTTAACCAATCTTTTTTTACTACTAACCCTAAGTCCAAGTGGCAATAACAATGTTTACTTCATTATCTGAATTAATTAAAAAAAAATTAAATACCCTCGACCGACAAACATACGTCTTGGGGGTTTGAAACGCAGAGTATTTATTTACTCCTCTCTCAGTTGTTATCTTACTCCCACAAGTAAGATGTGACCCAAGGGTCGGGAAAGTGGGGTTTGAAAAGCCAGCGCCCGAGAGGTGAGCACTCTGGCCATTAAAAATTGCCTGGGCAGCCCCGTCGGTATTCCCCGGTAGGGGCACTTCAGGCAGTAAGTAATAAACTTACTCCTCCCCAAAGAGGGGAGGCAAAGCCTGGGAGGGTGGACCTCCTAGAACTGCACAGGACAGACCCATAGACCGGCGTAAATCAAGCCCCGAAGGCCAAGACAATACCAGTCTATGGGGTGCAGTATCCATCGGGATAGATACTACACTTTGATCTTTGAAACCCAGAGTAATTCAAAGTTTCAACGGAAAAATAAAAATGCGAGCATATATATATATATATATATATATATATATATATATATATATATATATATATATATATATATATATATATTATAGGATTACACGCCAACACACTGAAAATACCTGGATTTTTTTTTCCTTGAAATCAGATATTTAACACTTTATAGTGGAGTTCGCTTTACTATATAAATTCAGCATAAAATATTCATTCAATTATTCACCACCTAGCGTAGGACAGAACAGGTAAAGAGTTATTTTGGTATTTCTAAAATGGCCGCCGAACACGAGTATATTCCAACATGGCCGTTGACTTTTTGAGGAGGTGGTCGTTAATTTCAAGCTTAAAAGATAGTAAAAAAAAGGTTAGTGAAACAGTAAGCCTAAGTCCGGGGGTGGTTGCCGGTCGAATATGGGTAAGCCTTTTTAAATTATTATTTCTAAATTTTAAATACCAATTATTATCTTTTATTGAACTATTTCATACGTAATACTAAACTGATTTTAATGCATATTCAGCATGTAATAATCTAAAAAGGAAATACAATTTTTTTGGCTACTGAATATCATCCTTCCAATAAAATTACTTCAGTTGGGAGACGACATGTTTACCGGTAATCGCTATAATTGAAACAGCAGCGATGAGTGTTTAACGTTTAATTGTTTGAACTAGTAAATATCGTATATCCCTGTGGTGAATGCACTGAGATGCGATTCGAACGAACGTCAAAGAGCGAATGGCTTGAATAGCCACCCTCTTACTTTTTTTGGTTCGTTGGAATACGCTTTCCTCTTCACTTCCAAAGCAAATTAGTTTTCACAGGAACGTGTTAACTCAATATTTTTCGACCAATGAAAATCGTTTTAACCCCCAAATCTAACAAGCCTATGTCAAATTAACAAAGCTTATGAAAGCAGTGACCTGGTCAACGAAATCAGAGTTCTCCACAGATCCAACCCGGCGACACTCGTAAGGACCCAAGAACGTATGCTCAACACCCCTCCGCGTCTTTGGGGGCCAAAAAGGAATAAACACTTCAAAACTCACGTACAATGTTCCTCACCTCGCGCACATCTACACACACTAACAGGACAAGGTAAACATACGCATACTTACACAGTGCTACATTGTCTAATACTCACACACGCATATTACTCACACACGCATATTCACACTAACAAATATATAGAGACAAACTCATCCTTAGTCCTCGCGTCTGATATTCACTGAACATTTTCCTACAAAAAATCGAGTTGTATAAACTAAATTAACATTTACTGACTAAGAATGCCTCTTATAGTCAAAGAAACTTATAGTTATATAAATGTGTTGTTAAGTAATCATGTATGTCTTGATTTTTTCATTCACAAACTGTTCATATTAAGTTAGCACTTGCTAGCGGGTGACCCTAATATTCTTCAAAATTATGCATGCACGCCCGTATATATCATTCATTTCCTTCCATCGCTACAACCCTGGTAGTTTAAATCCTTTTGTTCTAGAGAAACCTCCCATGGCCGGGGCATATAGTGATTATTGAATTAATAATTATGAATTAATTGACGTCTTGGGACCTACGAACAGGAAACAAACGTGTAATTCGAACACAGGGGGTATTCGTGCTAAACTTAACATTACTTTCCGGTAATCCTAAAAAAAATTACGCTGGACATTATTTCGAAACTATTTATCATTATTATTTGTTTTTCGCTGATTTTTATTTTTTAGATAATTTTATTACCCGTATTTTTATTTTCAACAAAAAACATAAATAAATAACAGGCCTATCCGGCATCGCCCGAGAATCTTTGTCTTTTCATTTATTTACTTTTTAAATTCTTATTTTTATCAAATTCGTTCTTCGTTTTAAGATTCAAGAATCTGAGTGTAATTTTGTGTGGTTGAATTACCAAAACAATATCGGCAACTATTAAGCATCCAAGTAAGTTTTAAATAATTGGAACCTTGACTTTGTTTATATAGAAAGACTGGAATGAATCTGAAAATAAAGTAGCCTTCGGATTAAATATTAGTTTTATTTTTTTTTTTAATCCGTTCTTCAGGATTAATTAACAGCTACTTGTGTCATTTCAAATCCATTCATCATGATTAATAAGCAGTCGCTTGCATCATTTTATTAAAACAACATTATAATTTGTTGTTCGAAATAAAATTATGCTAGTTACTATTACGATATACAATTTTAAAAAATAGTTTTATATTTCTTTTAAACATATATAATTGTCTATCTGAACTCTGAAAAAATAGAGCAATGTAAAATTTATAATTAATGCCGTAAGCTGATTTTGCTGTCTAGGTTATTATTGAAAAATATCTCCATTTTAGCAATCTTCCTAGTCGGGTAAAGTATTTCCTAAAAAGTAAATCGAATTACATTTTATTGTTCTGAAGAACATGGTTTAACGATCCACAAGAATAACTGGCTATTAAGAATGGAATATGAATCTTGTAGAAAGAGAAGTATTGATGACAAAAGGTGAGAATCCGACTGACTTTACTTTATTATAGGTAATGAAGATAATGATTTAAAGCGATAAATTGTTTTTTATTTTTTAGAATTCTACGAAAGTTTATGTTAACCTGGTATAAGCTTAAAGTGTAGTAACTGCTCTGTCCTCATCCATGGGACAACACCTATTCGCAACTGAGACAATTTTTTATCTTTGTCCCAATCCAGAGTGTCTCTTTATGGAAGCTGAATTTTTCCCCATGAAAAATAAGAATATATTTTATTTTAGTTTTACGATTTTATAGCGACCACGTGTTTGTTTCCAAACGGGCGGTCGCTATTTGTTATATACTGTGTTTTTCTTGAGTACAAATGAGGTCGCAAATAAAAGAAAAAGGACAATAATGAAAGTACGATTAGATTTTCACACACACACACACACACACATAAATAAATATTTATTATCTGTAGACATACATGCTTCATGTTCACTAACAATTATCAGTGTGGCTTATATAACTGTATCGCCGGTCGAACGATTTAAACCCTGGCCCCGAATAACTCCAATCGAACATTCTTAACTGTTCAGCCACCGCGACAGTCATATTGAAGTCCGATAGAAATAAAGCCTATATTTTATTTACGAATATAGGAAGTCTCAGAAAGTGTTTGATTTTCACAATTGGGAGAGAACTCGCTAATGGAGAGAACTCTCAATATTGCTTAGCCAGAAAGTTTTCATATTTCTCTCAAAGTGTTCGACTTAAACCGAGCTTAATAGTAGTAATAATAATAATATATATATATATATATATATATATATATATATATATATATATATATATATATATATATATATATATATATAGTCTAAAGAAGCTTTGAGTTATTTTAAACAAAAAGACAAAAATAAAAAAAAGGAAAATGCAGTTTAAATTCCCACAGAAACTAACTAAATCCAAAATAGTGCAGACTTAACATTCGTTGGAAAATTCATAAATAAATAAAATATATAATAGTAAGTAAATAAAATAAAAAGGGGGATTAAGTATCTAACAGTGAAACAAAAACAGGAGACCTTAACGTAAGCATCTAATATTAACACGGGGATCATCAGCTGTTTACCATGTAACTGTTTCGGAGATTTTAAAACAGGACAGTTATATGCATGGCTCTCCAATGGTACAGATCAAACTACCATTTCCCCAATCAAGTGTCGAAATAATTCAGCTTAAAATGTTACTTATATATAAATAAATAATAATAATAATCAGAATAATAATAATAATATACTACCCTAAGGACTACCGTGCGATATGGTAATTTGCATATCAAATAAAATTCTTTATAACAATAGTAATACTAGTAATAATAATAATAATAATAATAATAATAATAAAATGCTATCTAAACACTACACGCAAGAACCATTCTGCGATATGGTAGCTAGAAATAAAATTATATAGCCGAATTTGGCAAAGACAGACATAAGAGGGACATAAGAAACATGATTCATAAAGAAGATGAAAATCACAGACGTAATTACTAACGAAAAGCCACGTTAAAAGACTGTGTGTATTGTCCCAGACACAATCGAAAATACACGTATTGTCAGGGTAAACAAACAGAAAGAGATCATTGGGCGATGTATAAGTAATGTAGACTTTGTTCATGTTCTATGTACGTATATCTGCGATCAGTAAAGGGAGTCTCTAGACGACTGCTGCCATAACGTGAAAGGCGTCTGGCGAGAAACGGCGTCAGAGTTGTAAAAACCATGCTGAGATTTAAAGCCAGCCAAGAAAGAGGCTGAATCTGGTTTCTAAATTCCCCGCGTGGGTGGAATTATATTTAAGGTGTCTGAAAGTAGAGAGTGCATGCTCGGGTTGACTAGTATGATTAAGTAGAGATAACTACTGAATATTCTGAGTAAACACTCACGTTAAAACCTGATCTTGTGTTTAACGTGAGGCGGCAAGTAAATAGGGATATAGAGATAGTTTCTATTTTAATTTTAGTAATGAACTAATAGAACAGCCGTCATAGGACGGGTAAAAGCAATAAATATTGCATTCGTTTTAAGTTTTAATGATTTTTCTTTCTCTCGGTGTGTATGGTACAGTTTTCCTGACATTCCCTAAATGGTAAAAAAAAATTTTTTTTATGTATCTACGTTACTCACCCTGTTGCCTGCAATACATATTCCATAATTCATAGTAAGTACAATAGTTAGGATTTTACCAAGAACATACATTTTATAGACACTCACGTGTCCGCACTGATCCTTTTAAGAATGTACTATTTAATATAACACAAAATTTGATGTAGCGCAATTCTTTTCTCTATTAAATCTTTTGTATCTAACTTATTTTTTAAATATGGGTAGCGATTTTGTGGACGAACTCCTTAAATGGTAAAGTTTACAAAAGAAATAATCTGCCCATGTTACTCACCGTGTTGCCGAGAATATATATGTCAAAATTCATAATAATCTAATCCGTCCATTAGTTTATGAGATTATCCGGTACATCTCTCTCTCTCTCTCTCTCTCTCTCTCTCTCTCTCTCTCTCTCTCTCATATATATATATATATATATATATATATATATATATATATATATATATATATATATATATATATATATATCTGGAAATAATATTCCAACCTGATGAAAAAGGAACAAAACAAAATTATTTATATATTCATCAACATTTCGTCTTTATTTCAAAACTTTCTCAAGATGTCTGAGTTGAACTTGTTATTTCTTCAAATCAGTCTTTTTGAGAAAGTCTTCAAATAAAGGCGAAACGTTGATGAATATACAAATTATTTAGGATTTTCCTTTTTCATTATATATATATATATATATATATATATATATATATATATATATATGTGTGTGTGTGTGTGTGTGTGTGTGTGTGTGTGTGTGTGTATGCATGTTTGATCAAACAACAGTTACAATTCCTGTTTGTTCCTTTTTATCCTTATTTTCAAGTTGCTGACCAACGACTTAATGTTCTGTTCGAGTTTAATTTACTCCTCCCCAGGAGTTAGGCACAAGGCCAGTTTTATCTTACTCCCACAAGTAAGATGTGACCCAAGATCGGGTCGGGAAAGTGGGGTTTGAAAAGCCAGTGCTCGAGAGGTGAGCACTCTGGCCATTTAAAAATTGCATGGGTAGCCCCGTCGGCATTCCCCGGTAGGGGCGCCTCAGACAGTAAGCAATAAACTTACTCCTCCCCAAAGAGGAAAGGCGAGAACAGGAACTCACCAAAACTGCAAACGTTTTCGACTCCCATGAGTCTTCATCAGGCATATGAGGAGTTAAACAAATTAAAATTGTTCAATTTATTAAGAAAGTCGATTAAAACGTTTTTTATTTAATTAGCCGTAGTGAAAAATCTTATCTACCGAGCCAAACGAAACTCATCTACTAATAACATATCTTATACTGCACTTGTCGAACCCTAATTAACCCTAATTAAAAATAACTTCCTAACCCACATCGTCGATCAACAAATTAAACACTCCTTATGTTATATTATGACGGGCCCTGTATTTCAAACGGGTAGATTAACTAGTATCAAATAGCTAATTTTGTTATCGAAAAATAGGTTTTGTTTCTGGACTCAGAAATGAGTCAGAGAAGTGTTTGATCCAGGAGTAGTCATAATAAATTTAGACACTTGACGTGACCTTGAGTCAGAGATCAGAGTAAGACGTTTTTGTCCCCATATCGTGCGTGGGAACGATGATTACGTCACCACAGAAAACAATAACTTAGTTTTTAGAATCAGTCTGGGCCTAGAGGCGATACCGCTCAGACCGGCTGCGAGCATGTAGCCGGTAAAAAAGGCAAGGCCCCGCTGTGGGGGGCAGAAGATATCCCAGAAAGGAAAGAAAATAGCCCGAGTATGAGAGAGTCGAAGCCGGAATCCCCCTGACAGCAACCGAACCGAGAAGTAAGAAGATTGTGTGAGAATAAATAAATTTGTGTGAAATATCCCTTCAAGAAAATCCGTGTCTCGTGTGTTCATTTTGTCTGAGTCAGACTTCTTCCTTCGATTAAGACGACACAGCCAGCGAAGACTAGACGAATCACAGGCCAAGGAAGAGAACAGAAGTTAAGACGACACAGCCAGCGAAGACTAGACGAATCACAGGCCAAAGAAGAGAACAGAAGTTAAGGTAAACTTTGAGATTTATTTGAGAACTGTTTAGAGACTTTAAGATACGTATAAATGCTGAGATGCCGTGAACAGATACGTGGTTTTAAAAAGGCTTGAGATGCCGTAGATTGATACGTGAAGATTTAAGACTGTGGTCCGAATGAATAGAAAAAGAAAGAGAAAAATAAGATTGTAAATCACTGTTAATCCTCTCGTGAACATTTCGCGTTATTTTCGGCCGGAGAGGATGTAATAGCGAACTGTGAGGTGGTTTTGGAGAACTGCCTCAGTCGGAAGGATTTCTGCGTGTAGTGATAAAAGAAGCTCTCTCCCCCCCCCCCTTGCTATGCAACAATGGTTAATTTGGTAGCCGTGACCTTCCGTTTCCAACATGAAACGGTTCGATATCGATCTGGTGCTGTCATGAAGTACGAACACATCGTGTGGTCCGAGTTAATAGAAAAAGGAAGAGAAAAAAAAAGGACGAGACACGGACGGGGAAAATTGTTGAGATACACAAAAGAGAGACACATGTAGTTAATTATTAGAAGACACAGAAAAAAAAGAAAAGAAAAAAGAAAAGAAAAAAGACACATTTTGTTAAAAAAAGAAAAGAAAGAAGAACGCACACACAATTATTAGATTACGCAGAAAGAGAAAAAGACACATTTTGTTAATTGTTAAGATTCACAAAAAAAGAAAGACACATTTTGTTAAAAAAAGAAAAAAAGAACGCACGCACACGCAATCATTAGATTACGCAGAAAGAGAAAAAGACACATTTTGTTAATTGTTAAGATTCACAAAAAAAGAAAGAAAAAAAGAAAGACACATTTTGTTAAAAAAAGAAAAAAAGAACGCACGCACACACACACACGCGCAAAAACAATTGTTAAGACTTTGTAGGAAAAGTACATTCTAGTTAGAAAGAAAAGGACGATTTGCCGTAATTATGTTTTTTTTGTGTTGTGTTTTAAGAATTTGTTGCTGTAATTTTTTTTCTGGTTTGTGTTGGTGGGGGACAAAGGTGAAAGCAATAACGGGCGGAAAAAAAAAAAAAAAAAAAAAAAAAAAAAACGAGGGAAGTATGTAATTGAAAAGAGAGAGAGAAAGAGAGGAAGAATGGAAATGTTAAAAAGGGTGGATGTGCTGAAATGACATGTGCACGCGAGGACAGAATATGCGTATTTAGAAAAAAGAAAGAAAGAATGTATATGCGTCTTAAAAAGAGAGAGAGAGAAGAATTGAAATGTTAAAAGAGATTGTTAAAAAAAAAATGTGCGCGCGAGGTCAGAATATGCGTGCTAAAGAGAGAGAGAGAGAGAGAGAGAGAGAGAGAGAGAGAGAGAGAGAGAGAGAGAGAGAGAGAGAAAGCGCCCGTGGGTCTTGAAAACTGCTGGAAAGTGTTGCAGGAAAGTGGCGACGACAGCGGCGGGTGATCTGATGGTGTCCGGGTTGGAGTTTGACGACATGTCGGCCCGTTATGGTGTCGGGCGCTGTGCTCTTTTCCCTTTGTCTTTTGAATTGTATTGTATTGTATTGTGGAGATATGTTCTCCATTGGTTCTGTCGGTTTCGGTTTGATTTTTTTTGTTGTTGTTGGGTGGAATGAATTTTTTTTTTTTTTTTTTTTTGATGTATTTTGATGTATTTGTTACATGGAGGATTCCGGATTCCTAATGCTTGAGTGAATGATATTTTCATATTTAGAGGATGGAGAAATTTAAAAATGTAATTAAAAAAAAAAAAAAAAAAAAAAAAACAGTTCTTAAATTGAATGTTACGTGGGTCAGCCGGGCGATTTGAGTTGATTAGGTTCGGGCAGCTGGAGTTGGTTTGGGTCGGATCGCGGAAACCCTTGGACAGGGTTGATTTTATCGGGAAGAATCCCCGTGTACAGAGTATGTACAGGCTTGGAAAGTCAATGAGGGATTCTCGGCGTTTGCTCGTATGCTCTCTTTTATAGAGTACCCATGGGTTAGTGGCGAGGCTTGTGGTAAAGCCTGCATACGTTAAAATTGCGAACGGGAGAATGACGGTGATATGGTCATTCTGTGGGACCACGAGAAAAGGACGGTGGTCAGTTATGGAAATTGTTGTTTTTGTGACCCAGGTGTGCCCAACTGCGCCGATAGAGTGTGTGAAAGTTGTGTAAAATGTTAAGCTTTGAAATTGTGGTCCCATTTTTTTTTGTGGATTTTGGATGTTTGCCGACGAGTGTGCTGCGAAGATACCCCACCCCCTTACCGCATAGATAGGAACACGGGAAGGGAACGCATAGAATTGGTGTCTGCTCAACACCAGTGGGGATGGAGTTAAGCTGGGGTGTGGTGTGACCCGGGTGCGCGCGTCGGGGCGGATAGAACCATGGGGATCGATTTTTAAAAAAAAAGAGGTACCGGGTGTTAATTGGATTTAATTATAAGATTATAGGTTGGGCCTAGTTTGTGGTCATTCGGCGTGTTCCGGGAGCAGGATGATTCGATGTGACATTTCGCTCAATACCGTATCGACTAGATAGATCCATGGGATGGGGTCCTCCACGTTTAATGAAAAGGGCTGGGAGCTAGGGACATGGGTGATTGTTCGCGGACGTTTGCGCCGGGGCACTGGAATGTTCGAAGTATTTGGTCCAGATTAGTAAGCAAGGTAGGAAAACGGTACCTCTTGTAATCTTGAGAGGCTGACCATTTAAGTTTACAGGTTAAGGAAAGGGGTTTCTGTTTTTGTGCCCCCATATCGCGGCAATACGCCCGATCAGCAATCGGTCGTGTACCGATGATTAGATGAATATGTGCGTGTGTATTTAAAAAAAAAAAAAAGTGTTGGTGATGGATTTGGATATTTGTGTAAATTTCTTCAGGGAAGAAATTTTGAAAGATAAGGTGGAGAGGAGTGTTATATTATGACGGACCCTGTATTTTAAACGGGTAGATTAACTAGTATCAAATAGCTAATTTTGTTATCGAAAAATAGGTTTTGTTTCTGGACTCAGAAATGAGTCAGAGAAGTGTTTGATCCAGGAATAGTCAAAATAAATTTAGACCTGACGTGACCTTGGGTCAGAGATCGGAGTGAGACGTTTTTGTCCCCATATTGTGCGTGGGAACGGTGGTTGCGTCACCACAGAAAACAATAACTTAGTTTTTAGAATCAGTCTGGGCCTAGAGGCGATACCGCTCAGACCGGCTGCGAGCATGTAGCCGGTAAAAAGGCAAGGCCCCGCTGTGGGGGGCAGAAGAAATCCCAGAAGGGAAAGAAAATAGCCCGAGTATGAGAGAGTCGAAGCCGGAATCCCCCTGACAGCAACCGAACCGAGAAGTAAGAAAATTGTGTGAGAATAAATAAATTTGTGTGAAATATCCCTTCAAGAAAATCCGTGTCTCGTGTGTTCATTTTGTCTGAGTCAGACTTCTTCCTTCGATTAAGACGACACAGCCAGCGAAGACTAGACGAATCACAGGCCAAGGAAGAGAACAGAAGTTAAGACGACACAGCCAGCGAAGACTAGACGAATCACAGGCCAAAGAAGAGAACAGAAGTTAAGGTAAACTTTGAGATTTATTTGAGATTTATTTGAGAACTGTTTAGAGACTTTAAGATTCGTGGTTTTAAAGAGGCCGTAATTGAAAAAGGCCTGAGATGCCGTGAAAAGATTCTTGTAATTTTGAGAGGTCGTTATTTGAAAAAGGCCTGAGATGCCGTAAATTGATACGTGAAGATTTAAGACTGTGGTTACGAAAGTATAGAGAAAAAGTGATATACAGTTCGAATTTTATAGAGTAAAATGATTATGAAAATGATATAGATTAAATTGTATCATCAGAGGTGTTGGGAGAAAAGATTGAAATCACTATTAATCCTCTCGTGAACATTTCGCGTTGTTTTCGGCCGGAGAGGATGTAATAGCGAACTGCTGAGGTGGTTTTGGAGAAATGCCTCAGTCGGAAGGATTTCTGCGTGTGGTGATGAATAAGCTCTCCCCCCCCCTTTATGTAACACTTAGCCACAATAACAAAAGAACACTACTACTACTACTACTACTACTACTGATAATAATAATAATAATAATAATAATAATAATAATAATAATAATAATAATAATAATAATAATAAATAAATAAATAAATAAATAAATTAATTAAAAAATATATCAATCTATATTACTGCAACCAGATGCTTCCCTTCATCAAGTATATATATATATATATATATATATATATATATCATACATAAACATATTTCCCCACCTGACCCAAACCATAAACTCCGTTTCACTATTTACTATAAAAAATGTAAAACAACTATTTTATTAATAAGAAATAACCCGACGTTGGGGGACGGTTTACTAAAAACTAGTAAATGTCCAATGGGAGAATGTGTCTCCAAAAACAATACATATATTCGGTATAACTAGAACCAGTATCACCCGCCGCCTTACACATGGATGGCGGCGCAGGGGGGGGGGGGGGTTAAGCCCCCCCCCACACTTTTCGACTTGCCCCCCCCCCAAGTTAAGTTATATATGCATGTGTTTAACCGCCTCCCCCACTTTTTAGGAGAGCCCCCAACTTTTATAACTGTCCCGCCGGTCCTAAAAATACATGTCACCTCTCCCCCTCCCCTAGCTCGATTTACCAACATCTGATAGAACATGCCCCCCCCCCCCAAAAAAAAAGATTTCGAAAACATATCAGTAAAAAACACTGCCATCCTTACGGTCTCAAATTGCAACCTGCGCCCATCCCCAATAATCAAAGCTTTACTCATTTGAGCAAGTAAACCTACCATCAAACAAGATCGATATGAGGGGGGGGGGGGGGGTGTATACCAAAATGCTTTTAATGAAAAAAAAATTGTTTTAATCGACTTTCTTAATAAATTCACCAATTTTAATTTGTGTAACTCCTCACGTGGCTGATGAAGATTCATGGGGAGTCGAAAACGTTTGCAGTTTTGGCTGGTTCTGTTCACACTTGAACAGAACATTAGATCGTTGGTGTGCCAACTTGAAAAGATGAAGCAAAAAATTATGCCGTTTTTTGTTTTTTAATTATGCTATTTTTTTGTGTGTGTTTTGTTTTGTTTTGTTTTACCAAGTTATTATATTTTTAATAGTATTTCAAAATTTAAATTTAATTATTACAATTTCTGGATTATGAATTTTTTTAGCACATTATAATTTTTAAAAAAGAAACAGTATTTAAACGGTATTCTTTTGTCAAAAAATTATGAATTGAACCAGATTGTTATAAATCTATAACTAATTTGATTGAGCTAATCTTCTCCATTTATACAATTATTGGATGTAGATAACTTCCCCAAATTATTTTGATATCTGGGAATTTGCTAAGAATTCTCAAGCTAAAAATGACATTTTCTTCGACAGCTTTCGAATTTTGAAGGGTCACGAAGTATTTTTTTCTTTTCAACTATTAAGAAAAAATTAAAATTCCTGCCTTGTTTACGAGGAAACAGAAATGCATTTTCGTGGATTTAATTTCCTAATTAAATTTTTTTTTTTTTTTAAATAGGATTTTTTAAAAGTTCGTTTTAGTACTTAACGCTATTGCATTTTATTTATTTATTTTTTTGCCTGAACTCACCGAACAGATACTACACTTTGAATTGTTTATTTGCTAATATATATATATATATATATATATATATATATATATATATATATATATATATATATATATATACAGTTTAACAATTTAGACACAAGGCCATAAAAAGTGTGGGTGTTTATTTAGAACAGGGTCCCCGTAGAAAATTATTTTCATGTAAAATCAGTATTTTGTACTTACTCAGTCATAGTTTCTCACTCACGGTACGAAAAAGAATTTTAAAATATCAAGTAGAACTTTAATTAGAACGATTTTTCCATTTCCATAAGGGCGATATACAACGTCTATTCGCCGACATTTTGGGTGTGGCCGATTGATGGAATAGCTAACTAAGGGCAGGTAAGTGTCGCGAAATTGCAGAACGGTACCCAGTTACCATGTAAATAATAAATAAAAAACAAGAAAGCAATAAATGTACATTTTATTAATCTATAAAAGTATATCGTGGAAGGTACCCCGGTGAAGAAATCAAAAATAATTATTTAATTTTCATTTTTTTTATTTAAAAAAATTTGGCTATTCCATCGATCGCTCAAACCCAAAATGTCGGCTTACACCCAAAATTTCAGCGAATAGACGTTGTACATCGAAATGGAAAAATCGTTCTAATTAAAGTTCTGCTTGATATTTTTTAATTCTTTTTCGTACCGTGAGTGAGAAACTATGACTGAGTAAGTAAAAAATACTGATTTTACATGAAAATAATTTTCTACAGGGACCCTGTTCTAAATAAGCACGAAAGTGTGCGTTGTGGGTGAGGGAGGGGGCGATTATCATTACCGTTAACTAGACGTATTCTGACCCCATTCTGTAATCCTGGCTAAACGGTCGGATAAAAATATAATTTTCAGCAAAAATATGTGAAAAAAAAAATTTTTTTTACGTAATTTAATTACATTTTTGTTGTTGTTGTTTTTATAAAAATCCCAAGCAGTTTTTATTATTATTATTATTATTGGTTTTAAATCTGAAAAGGAGAATTCATTTGAATGACGCACTACAAACTGCGATTCTTTGAGCGTGTAGAATAAATTGGTGTTATTACTATAAGTGCACATTGCGTTCTTGTTCGCCTTCTTAAACGTTTCAACAAGCAGCGATCTCTCTCACTCTCTCACTCCCTCCCTCTCCCTATCCATCTATCCCCCTCTCTCTTTCACTTCACCCCCTCTCTATCTCTCTAGCTTCCCCCCCCCCTTTCTTTATTTCTTTCTGTCCTCTACTGAGTTGAATGTACGCTGACACGTGATCGTCGTATCACGTGAATATAGAGGTCACGTGCCAAAAACCTCCACTTATCTATCTCTTTCTTTCTCTGGTAAAATTGAGAAAACCAGCGCACAATCAACTCGATCCATTTTTTTTATGACTTTCACTTTATAACTCTCAACTACCATACGTTGGTATATATTTTTTTTAATAGAAAATTTTGTTTCGGAATTTTTCAGATAAGGATTTATAATTTGGATTATTCGGACTATTATTCTCACCTTGGGTTATATTTACAGCGTTTCGGCCGATGTAACCTCCGACCTTCAGTTACATCTTTTTGAATTTCAGAACCTAATAATCAAACTTAGTAAATATTTATGTCGAACTCGGGAATCTGTACGGCATTTTACATTGAACCCTTATTTAATCCATGGGGGTAGATTGTTCTCTTCTATCAGCCATAATCGAAAAGAAGTCTTAATAAATTAGTATGTTATTCTTAGTTATCGGCTGTAATAAGGATTGGGTAAAATTGTCGATTCCCAACCAAAATGGCGGACAATAAATTGTCCGCAGTTTTACGACCTCAGAAATGAGTCAGTAAACACAAACAAATTGTTTTGGACGAATTTAAAATTTACCATAAATTATTTTAAAGGAAATACAGTTGGGAAATTAGTCCAAAACAATTTATTTGGGTTTACTTATTCATTTGTGAGGTCTGAAAGAAATCAGAAAACTGCAGACGATTTATTGTCTGCAGTTTTGGGTGGGAATCAACAATTTTACCAAGTATTGACCCCAGAAGACTATTACTTAGAACTGATTGTCAACCAACGCCTATAACCGTTAGGCCATATGTTCATGATGTCTTCTGGAGGTTGAAGGTTCAATCCTTACTGCAGCCGATAATAACTAAGAATAACATAAAGTAACACTTCGATCCGTTCATGGCTGACGGAATGAGAACAATCTACTCCCGTGGATGAAAAAAATGGTCGAACGTAATTTGTCAAGAATTGTACGCGAACAAAACAAATAAATAATTTTACATGATTTAATTACATTTATATATATATATATATATATATATATATATATATATATATATATATATATATATATATATATATAAATTAAGCAGGTTTCCGAATCCGACTATTACGTTGCAAAGTTCGAAAAGATGCACATGAAGAAGGTCGATGATTACATCGGCTCAAACGTTGTGAATATAACAACCAAGATAAGAATAGTAGTCCGAATAATATAAATAAATATATAACATAAAAAAATAAATTATTAATTCCTATTTCAGTCACGTAAATTATTTAGAATGAAATGGGTTTCGGCATTATTACCAAGCACCATATTTCTACTTCAACTAAAATCATGTTTTTTTTTGTTGTTGGTTGTTTGTTTTTTTAAGCGGTAAAAACAATATTATAGAGAGTTTCATCGTACACGTGAAACGCCGAAAATAAAATTAGACCGAAAAAATATAGTCACCATCTTTATAAACCAGTTAAGAACGAGGCTAAGGGCACATAACACAAGTTCATAATTTTGGAATAATAGGGAATCCTTTTCTTTCTTTCTTTTTTTTTTTTTAAATAAAACATTATTTTGACATTTCTTTTGTTGAAAAATCTTTTAACCCAAATAATGATATAAAAAAGATTTCTTGTCCTTAACTAGAAAATTATGAACATGAGTTATCGTTCTTCCTTAGCTAGCTTCTTTATCAACTGGTTTATAAAGATGGAGACTATAGTTTCTCTGTCTTAGTTTTCATTTCGACGTTTCGCGTGTACAGGGAAACTCGCTATAACTGACCGTTTTTAATGTTATCTTCTTTTTTTTGTTACTGAAACATGGTTTCAGTAAAAAAAGGTAAGTTATTTTGGAATATTGGCAAGAGCAATTTCACTTTAAATAATTTACGTGATTGAAATAGGATCTAACCATATCGAGATAGCCGTAGTAATTAATTACCATGGCGTATCCAGTTTGCTCCAGTCTTCCTCTACGCATTCCCTAGTCGCACGCACTATTCGTTTTATTTGAAAAGAAAGCGTCCGTCTTTTTAACGCGAACCATGTCTTAATGAAATGCTAAAAATAACTTATTTCTTGCATTAAAAACAAGAAATTAATAAATGCTGAGATGCTCTCATTAGAAAAGAAATAACTCCATGTTGCTTCCGAATTTTTGCACGGCTCTCTCGAAATGTTGTTTGTTGCAACCTTTGAAATAACTAGGATGCTAAATTTAGCGCAACAAAGCAGTTAGCTTTAAAGTCTTAAGGCAATAAAGACGAACATTGGCTGTTTGTCTGTTAATAAACCATCTTAAGTTTTTTTATCAGACTTAGGAATGTCAAATTTATTAGGAATGATACACCACCTATACAACTTTTACTAAAAGGTTCATATTCTTCGTTGGCAACCAATTTTAGTAGGAATATTACACCACCTATACAACTTTTACTAAAAGGTTCATATTTTTCGTTGGGAACGAATTTTAGTAGGAATGATACACCACCAAAACAACTTTTACTAAAAGGTTCATATTCTTCGTTGGGAACGAATTTTAGTAGGAATGATACACCACTTATACTACTTTTACTAAAAGGTTCATATTCTTCGTTAGCCACCAATTTTAGTAGGAATTATACACCACCTATACAACTTTTACTAAAAGGTTCATATTCTTCGTTGGGAACGAATTTTAGTAGGAATGATACACCACTTATACTACTTTTACTAAAAGGTTCATATTCTTCGTTAGCCACCAATTTTAGTAGGAATTATACACCACCTATACAACTTTTACTAAAAGGTTCATATTCTTCGTTGGGAACGAATTTTAGAAGGAATGATACACCACCAAAACAACTTTTACTAAAAGGTTCATATTTTTCGTTGGCAACCAATTTTAGTAGGAATGATGCACCACCTATACAACTTTTACTAAAAGGTTCATATTCTTCGTTGGGAACGAATTTTAGTAGGAATGATACACCACCAAAACAACTTTTACTAAAAGGTTCATATTTTTCTTTGGTCACCAATTTTAGTAGGAATGATACACCACCTATAAAACTTTTACTACAAGGTTCATATTTTTCGTTGGCCACCAATTTTAGTAGGAATGATGCACCACCTATACAACTTTTACTAAAAGGTTCATATTCTTCGTTGGCAACCAATTTAGTAGGAATATTACACCACTTATAAAACTTTTACTAAAAGGTTCATATTTTTCGTTGGCCACTAATTTTAGTAGGAATTATACACAACCTATACAACTTTTACTACAAGGTTCATATTTTTCGTTGGGAACGAATTTTAATAGGAATGATTCACCACTTATACAACTTTTACTAAAAGGTTCATATTCTTCGTTGGCCACCAATTTTAGTAGGAATGATACACCACCTATACAACTTTTACTAAAATGTTAATATTTTTCGTTGGCCACCAATTTTAGTAGGAATATTACACCACATCTACAACCTTTACTAAAAGGTTCATATTTTTCGTTGGCAACCAATTTTAGTAGGAATGATACACAACCTATACAACTTTTACTAAACGGTTAATATTTTTCGTTTGGAACCAATTTTAGTAGGAATGATACACCACTTATAAAACTTTTACTAAAAGGTTAATATTTTTCGTTGGCCACCAATTTTAGTAGGAATATTACACCACTTATACAACTTTTACTAAAAGGTTCATATTTTTCGTTGGGAACCAATTTTAGTAGGAATATTACACCACCTATACACCTTTTACTAAAAGGTTCATATTTTTCGTTGGGAACCAATTTTAGTAGGAATGATACACCACCAAAACAACTTTTACTAAAAGGTTCATATTTTTCTTTGGTCACCAATTTTAGTAGGAATGAGTCACCACCTATACAACTTTTACTAAACGGTTAATATTTTTCGTTTGGAACCAATTTTAGTAGGAATGATACACCACTTATAAAACTTTTACTAAAAGGTTAATATTTTTCGTTGGCCACCAATTTTAGTAGGAATATAACACCACTTATACAACTTTTACTAAAAGGTTCATATTTTTCGTTGGCCACCAATTTTAGTAGGAATATTACACCACATCTACAACCTTTACTAAAAGGTTCATATTTTTCGTTGGCAACCAATTTTAGTAGGAATGATACACAACCTATACAACTTTTACTAAACGGTTAATATTTTTCGTTTGGAACCAATTTTAGTAGGAATGATACACAACCTATACAACTTTTACTAAACGGTTAATATTTTTCGTTTGGAACCAATTTTAGTAGGAATGATACACCACTTATAAAACTTTTACTAAAAGGTTAATATTTTTCGTTGGCCACCAATTTTAGTAGGAATATTACACCACTTATACAACTTTTACTAAAAGGTTCATATTTTTCGTTGGGAACCAATTTTAGTAGGAATATTACACCACCTATACACCTTTTACTAAAAGGTTCATATTTTTCGTTGGGAACCAATTTTAGTAGGAATGATACACCACCAAAACAACTTTTACTAAAAGGTTCATATTTTTCTTTGGTCACCAATTTTAGTAGGAATGATACACCACCTATACAACTTTTACTAAACGGTTAATATTTTTCGTTTGGAACCAATTTTAGTAGGAATGATACACCACTTATAAAACTTTTACTAAAAGGTTAATATTTTTCGTTGGCCACCAATTTTAGTAGGAATATAACACCACTTATACAACTTTTACTAAAAGGTTCATATTTTTCGTTGGCCACCAATTTTAGTAGGAATATTACACCACATCTACAACCTTTACTAAAAGGTTCATATTTTTCGTTGGCAACCAATTTTAGTAGGAATGATACACAACCTATACAACTTTTACTAAACGGTTAATATTTTTCGTTTGGAACCAATTTTAGTAGGAATGATACACAACCTATACAACTTTTACTAAACGGTTAATATTTTTCGTTTGGAACCAATTTTAGTAGGAATGATACACCACTTATAAAACTTTTACTAAAAGGTTAATATTTTTCGTTGGCCACCAATTTTAGTAGGAATATTACACCACTTATACAACTTTTACTAAAAGGTTCATATTTTTCGTTGGGAACCAATTTTAGTAGGAATATTACACCACCTATACACCTTTTACTAAAAGGTTCATATTTTTCGTTGGGAACCAATTTTAGTAGGAATGATACACCACCAAAACAATTTTTACTAAAAGGTTCATATTTTTCGTTGGCAATCAATTTTAGGCTTGTGATTTAAATCGGGAAAAAAACAGCAATTCTTCTCATTTTAGTCAGAAACTCTGCTCATAAAATTTGAGGACTAAAGAACAAAATACGGGAAGCGAGAGTTACGAAGCTGACAAAAGTAAACTGAAGGTCCACTCCTTCCTCTTTCTATTTCTCTCTCCCTATTTCTTTCTTTTTCTCTCTTTCTCTTTCCCTGTCTTAATCTCTTTTTTTTTCACTCTTTTCCTCTTTCTCTCTTATCTTCTTTCTTCCTCCTTCCTAAAAAATCAAACTCTTTTCGCGATTGTTGTTCATTTTTCTTCAGAAATTGTCGCTCTCAATTTAGCAATTATCTTCGAGTATAATTCCTATTTTCTCTCGAGCAAGAATTGCATTTCCTTCTCGGTATAAAAATCCTCACACTGAAGGTCAGCTGTAATAATGGGAAGAATAACAAAAGAATAACAGCAAATAACGCCATTATTTGCTTCTGGGTTTTAGTTTCCTTTTCTTTTTTTTTCTTCATCAATTTACAGCAATGAACATCTAGATGAGTTGCAATTTCCCGACTCACCCCAATAGGGTTGGTGGACCTTGAAAAAGTCGTCTGCTCACTTTCATGTCGTACACCCAAAAAAGTAGAATCAATTTTGTTTCTCTGACACCTACTTCCCCCTCCCCCTATGACGTCATATCCTGCTCTACTCTGTAAACTTCTAATGGAACTTTCCACTACTCTTGCTCAGTCAATTGAGGGTCGCCCTGCCAGGAAATGAAAGTTGGTGAAGACACTCTGGAGGTGGTAGACTCCTTCTGCTACCTGCGAGATATGTGAAGTGCATGTGGAGGTTGTGAACTCAGCTCTACTACCAGGGTAAATACAGCATGGGGCAAATTTAGAGAACTTCTGCCCATCTTAACATCTAGAGCCATCCCTATTACCACCGGGGTGAAAGTCTATGACAGCTACGTCAGAAGTATCATGTTGTATAGTAGTGAATGTTGGGCACTCACCCAGTCCTCACTCGCCAGACTCCGGCAGAATGATGGGACCATGATCAGATGGATCTGCCTCGTTAAATCAGACCAGACCCAGTATGTTAGGTCAGAGACCATGCTTGAGACATGGGCCATCCAACCGCTGGATGTTATTCTTAGGGCGAACAGACCACGTTGGTTTGGACATGTTAAAAGAAGCAGTGGACCAATCAACACATGTCGAGATCTGAAAGTGGTCGGTCAGAAGAAAGCCGGACGCCCAAAGAAGACCTGGAAAGAAATTATCAGGCATGACTGTATACAGTGACAGATGGTGAAAGTGGACCTCCACGACCGTGTCCACTGGAGACGATGTATAAAGACCGCCAGAAAATGTCGAACCCTCGACGAAGGGAACACGATCGCTAAACTACACTTACTGTAGCCTCATCTGTAAAAATAACGTTTTAACATTATTTTTACACAACTTGATTTGCCCGTAAACTTTTCGCGTGATGAAGGATAAGAGTTTTATTCATGAGAAAATGTAATTGTGTCAAGAATTGTTTTCATGTGTGCAGGGAAAATGGAATTGTGTCAAGAATTGTTTTCATGTGTGCAGGGAAAATGGAAGTATACGATAATGAACCAATCCTTATTCTAAAATCTAAGCCTGGAATAAAGAACCAATCCTTTTACGAACAAAGCTTTCAAATTGTTATGTCAAGGATTTTTTGTTTGTTTGTGGGGAATTTTATCCCCGAAAGAAAGTTCAATTCTCGCACGTGAGAAAGTAGGAATCGGCGATAAGCGCTGAAATTTAGAATGGTAGCGCTAGCTTTCAGAGAGTAGGAAAAACAATAATGTATATAAATGTATATTAATCACACACCATAGTGGGGGACTATTGACTTTGCTCTATAAGTGCCTCTATATCGCCACTATTCGAGGAAACGCCTTGAGCCTGCTCTCGGCCAGCAGGTCATTTGATGAAACTTCCTGATGTTCCGAATGTAGGCTTTTTAAATTTGGTAGTTGAACAAGATTTTCATGAACTTTTAACATGCAGTCAAATGGTACAGAAACAAATTGGAGACAGTACTGGAAAATGAGAATCACAAAATCCCCTGGGACATGGAGGTACAAACAGACAAACTCATCCAATCAAGATGTGATAATAGTAAACAAGAAAGGAAGAAAAACTGCCATTCGCTCCTGATAAAAAATTTAAGATGGCTGATTGACTATGACAAAACCCTTGTTTCCTTTTGAGGAACTAGGTTCTATGTAAGATGTATGTAAAAGTTTTTTGTGTACATTTTGTTCGAGAGTTTTGGTCTTCTGGTGAGCTGCATGAATGAAAGACCTTGATAATTACATGTTTATTCCTGGTTGTTAGTTTTTATTGGTGTATTTATTACTTTTGTTTAGTTTTAGTAGTTTATTTTTTATTTTATTTATTTATTTTGTTATTTGTATATTTATTACTTTCCTATTTTAATATATATTATTTTAATATATATTATTTTAATATATATATATATGTATATATATATATATATATGTATATATATATTAAAATAATGAAGTCATAAATATACAAATAAAATGTTTATTTATATATATATATATATATATATATATATATAAATTAGGAAAGTTCATTTTATAAAGCATCTTTTGAAAGTTAATATAAATATAGAGGCAAAAATACCTTCAAAAACCATGTATTAGATGCGAGTAATTAAATAAAAATAAAAATAAAAATATTTCGAAACATTTAACAAAATATTTAAAAATACCTTCCGTTTTTTTTTTGTTATATATATATATATATATATATATATATATATATATATATATATATATATATATATATATATATATATATATATATATATATATATTAAAATAATAAAGCAATAAATATATAAATATATATATATATATATATATATTTATATATTAAAATAATAAAGTAATAAATATACAAATAAAAACAAAATAAAAAAATAAAATATAAAAAATAAAATACTAAAACTAAACAAAAGTAATAAATACACCAATAAAAAAAATAAATAATAGACTGAACCACACCCCTTTCTTTTCTTTAACTCTCCCTCTTTTCCTACCAAAAACCTCTAAGAAAATTATTTAAAAAAAAGAAACAATAACTATAGCCTTCTTAAAAATAAGAACCTACTCTTGATGACGACCACGAAGGTCAAAAGCGTTCGAGTGATGGCCGAATCAAGTACACTCGGAAACATATTATACCGGTTTCCACCGGAAACCAGAAAGCTTGCTTAACATATCGAGAATATCACAAAAAAGATCATCAACCGGGAAAATTCTGTGTTATTTAAGAACGCCTGCATATATATAGTATTAATAATTTAATATTTATTTATAAATATTATATATATATATATATATATATATATATATATATATATATATATATATATATAACAAGAAAATAAAAATATGATATATACCTTTAAATTAGGTCCTGTCATGAAAGAATTGATGCTCGATATACGAGATAGAGCAATTATATAGACAAATAAAAGATGGGAATAAAGATTGTAAAGACACAATATCTATTATGTCATCAGTTGCTCAAAACAAGGTATTTACAATAAAAAGAGATTTATTTTCCTTCTTTAAACCATGGCGTTTCAAAGAATGAAAATCCATGGCTTAAAGAATGAGGTGAACAGATCCAATATTGACATAATAATGTTGGTAATTTGCACTGAAGTGTATCTGTTTTGAAAATGTTTTGTAAGAAAAATAAAATCTTGGCTTTTGGAATATAAATGAACTTTGCTTACTTCAATTTATATATATATATAATATATATATATATATATACGTTTTATTCCATTAAAAGTTGAAAAAGGATTCCTCATTAAAATGAGATATGTGCAAAGAGACCTCATAAATAAACAAATTCATCTTCTAGGCAATAGAATAATAATGATGATAACATTAGAAAAATAAAGTAAAATTAACCAAAATTAACTAAAAATTTACTAAAGTTAACTGACATAATGTAAGGATGGTAATAGGAACAATAATAATAATAATGATAATAATAATGATAATGATAATAATGATAATGATAATGATAATAATAATGTTAATAATAATAATGATAATAATAATAATTATTATAATAATAATGATAATAATAATAATAATAATAATGATAATAATAATAATAATATAATAATGATGATAATAATTATAATAATAATGATAATAATAATAATGATAATGATGATGATAATAATAATGATAATAATAATCATAATAATAATCATAATAAAAATAATAATAATGATAATGATATAATAATAATAATAATAATAATAATAATAATAATAATAATAATAATAATAATAATAAAAAGACTTGGAGAAATTGGAATTAAAGGGACCATCGAAACCATACAAAGGACGGCAATTATTAGAACAGCTGCAATCTTAAGGAAAATCCTTGAATGCAGAAACCAACTCGCATAAGCTACAAAGGGTAACCAGTCACAAGGAATTTACAATAGGGAGAAAACAAAACCACACGAAGAACACCACAACAAGAGCCAAAGGAACAGTAACTGCAAGAAACATCATTTCATAATCCCCCCCCCCCAATAAATTACACCGGCCTCAGCTAAAACCACACAAAAATGAACCAAGAAACAGAAATTGCAAGAAACACTATAGCTCCCCCCTCCAAAAAAAAAAGAAAAAATGGCTGACACCAGACAAAATATTTGTAGAGGGTTGAGGAGGATGAGAAGACCGAGGAGGGACAGCACAAACCAGATCTCCACTGGAAAAGTGCGGAGAATGCTGGGACCTTCGGGAGGCTTATTGCCACCCAAATCCCAGAGAAGACCAATTGTCCTTACCAGCGAGAAATCAATGGTAAGAGGCTGTTGCGATACCACAAGGTTATTTGGGTGGTTATCGAAAAGAGGTAATGAATACTGGAAATCTGGGGAGGCTTGTTGTTACTCAGACTCTAGGAAATAGTACAGGTTGTTGTCGGTGAGCAATCACTGACGATGACCTGTGTGAGAACTCCTAGTGAGTACAACTAATAATAATAATAAAAGTAATAATAATAATAATAATAATAATAATACAAAAAGACGCCAAGAAGGGAACGACCCTAAGCAATTACAGACCAATAACCTGTTTACCGACAATGTGGAAAATCCCAACGGCACAACTTAGAGAGCAAATTTACCATTCCCTGAACAGTCGTCGACTACTTCCCGAGCAACACAAAGGATGCCAGAAAGGGAAAAGAGGGACGCATGATCTGTTATACATAGATCAAAAGATCCTGAAAGAAGTTAAAAGCAAGAAAAAGAACATATCTATGGCATGGATTGACTAGAAGAAAGCGTACGACAAAATCCCTGAAGCATGGATAATTGAATGTTTAAAAATGTACAAGATACCTGACAGGATTATTAATTTCATTAAGAAAGCAATGGAAACATGGAGATTAGAACTGACAGCTGGAGGACAATACTTGATGAAGATAAAAATAAAGAGAGGCATTTTCCAAGGAGACTCACTATCACCACTACTGTTTATCATAGCCATGATGCCACTCAACTACATACTCAGGAAATGTGATGCCGGATACAAGTTCACAGGCAGAGAACAACGAATAAACCATCTCATGTACATGGACGACCTGAAGCTATTTGCAAAAAGCAAAAAGGAACTGGAAAAGCTGATAAATACGACCAGAATCTTCAGTCAGGACATTCAAATGGAATTCGGAATGGAAAAGTGTGCATTGCTAGAGATTAAAAAAGGAAAGTTGGAGATGACTGAGGGCATGGAACTACCCAACCAAGAGCAGATGAGGGCGCTGGATGAACAAGAGAGCTATAAATATTTGGGAGTTTTGGAAGCAGACACAATCAAATCAACAGAAATGAAAGAGAAGATTGGAAAAGAATACCTGAGAAGAACAAGTAAGCTCTTAGAAACAAAATTATATAGCAGAAACCTAATCAAAGGAATAAATACCTGGGCAGTATCACTAATAAGATATTCTGGACCATTCATAAGCTAGACTAAAGCAGAACTTAGGCACCTTGATCAGAGGACTAGAAAATTAATGACTATGCACAACGCACTACATCCAAAAGACGATACAGACAGACTCTACGTGAAGAGAAACGAAGGGAGAAGAGGACTGGTAAGTATAGAAGACTGTGTGGATGACACTAAAAAAGAGTTGGAGAAATACATAAACCAGAACACAGAAAGGCTGATCACCGCAGCAAGAGATACCGTCCCAACGAACAACACAGGAAGCATCGAAACTGGACACAAACAGACAAGAAAAGAAAAATGGGAAGAAAAACAACTACATGGACGCTTCATAAGACTCACAAGAGAAGAAACCAACACAAATAGCTGGACATGGCTAAGAAACGGAAACTTGAACAGAGAAACGGAATCTTTACTGATTGCTGCACAGAACAATGTGATTAGGACAAACTACATGAAAGCTAAAATAGATAAAACCCAGGAAAACAGTAAATGCAGACTGTTTGGACAAAGAAACGAAACAGTAAATCATATAATAAGTGAATTCAGCAAACTAGCCCAAAAAGAATACAAGAACAGACACGACTGTGTGGGGAAAGCAGTACACTGGGAACTGTGCAAACAATTGAATTTCGAATATGCAGAAAAATGGTACAAACATAAACCAGAAACAGTACTGGAAAACGAAAAACACAAAATCCTCCGGAGTATGGATATGCAAACAGATAAACTCATACAAGCAAGGAAACCTGACGTTATTATAATATACAAAAAGGAAAAATCTTGTAAAATCGTAGACTTCGCCGTTCCAGCAGACCACAGAGTAAGGATCAAAGACACGGAAAAACGAAGTAAATACACAGAACTAGCCAGAGAACTGAAAGGAATATGGAGCATGAAGAAAGTTAGTATAATACCAATAATCGTAGGAGCACTAGGAACAATCCCAAAAAACCTGGAGAAAAGACTGGGAGAAATTGGAATCAAAGGGACTATCGAAACCATACAAAGAACGGCAATGATCAAAAAAGGTGCAATCTTAAGGAAAATCCTCGAATGCGGAAACTAACACACACAAGCTACAAAGGCTAACCAGTCACAAGGAATTTACAACGGAGAAAACAAAACCAAACGAAGAACACACCAAGAGCCAAGGAACAGAAACTGCAAGAAACAGCACTTCATAATTCCCCCCCCCCCCCCGCCCCCAATAAATTACACCGGGCCTCAGCTATCACTACACAAAAATGAACCAAAGAAACAGAAATTGCAAGAAACACTATAAGCTCCTCCCTCTCTCCCCACCCCACCCCACCCAAAAGAATTAAAAAAAAAAAAATTTTTAAATAAGGAAAGAGAAAAGGAAAAAAATAAGGAATTGAAAGTAAAAAAAGGAAGAAATTAAAAAATTAAAAAAAAATTAAACTTTTTTTTTTAAATTAATTTAAAAAAATATTATTTTATTGATTTATTTATTTATGTATTTTTTATTTTTTATTTATTTATTTATTTTTTAACTGATGCCGGCCTAGGCTGACATCAGACAAAATATTTGTAAAAGGAGGATGAGAAGACCGAGGAGGGACAGCACAAACCAGACCTCCACTGGAAAAGTGCAGAGAATGCTGGGACCTTCGGGAGGCTTATTGCCACCCAAATCCCAGAGAAGACCAATTGTCCTTACCAGCGAGAAATCAATGGTAAGCGGCTGTTGCGATACCGCATCGTTATCGAAAAGAGGTGAAGAATACTGGAAATCTGGGGAGACTTGTTGTCACTCAGACTCCAGGAAATACCACTGATTGTTGTCGGTGAGCAATCACTGACGATGATCTGTGTGAGAACTCCTAGTGAGTACAAATAATAATAATAATAATAATAATAATAATAATAATAATAATAATAATAATAATAATAATAATAATAATAATAATAATAATAGGAATAATATGAGAATATAAGTATGTTATATTTCATTAAAAGTTGAAATAGTATTCCTCATTAAAATGAGATATGTGCAAAGAGACGTCATAAATAAACAAATTTCTCTTCTAAATAAAAGTAACTGGTCCAAACCAGTTTGGAATGAGGTTTGTGGAAAAAGAAAAGAACAATAAAGACGAAACATGATACAAAATGTACTCGGGATTGTCTACAATGAAAGCAGTCAACAAATGTCTTCTTTTTAAAAGACTCTTCAGAAAAGTAGCTGAACGGCTGTCCTGCACTTACACATGCAAATACAAGCAAAGGAAGGGCGTTCAGAATAATGACCAGAGAACGAAACACCATTTTGTTCAAATCGGCAGATTTTGATGTTATTAGTGAAACTATTTAAAAAAAAAAAAAAAAGCTATAAGTGTCACTTGGGAAGAAAACAACAAATTGTATTAAAAAAAAAATGGAGAAAAGTCTATTCGTTCAATATAGCCAAGGCTCTACTATTCTTTTTATTAGTTTTGTCACCTTTCTTTTGAACACCTTCTAATTTTTATATTATATCCCAACTCCTAGATCTTGTAAAGTAATTAAACCTAAGGATTAAAACGTATCCTTATAACTGAGACCCTTTATTCCTTTTATTGATTTAGTCACTTCGTTTTTACACCTTCCAATGTTAATATTATATCCCAATCCTCCTCCTCCTCCTCCTCCTCCTCCTAAACAACAGCAGCAGCAGCAACAACAACAACAACATTCGTCCTTCGTCCCACCATATAAAACATCCAATGTGCAAACAACCAAGCAAGCACTGAAGATTATCAGAGTTGTAATATTACATAGATGAAGAGGGAGTTTAAAACATGAAATTAAATTTCAGACAGAATGGAATTGTTTAGTATGTGGAATAGTGGATAAGCGTGTACACAGGCTAGTAAAAAGAATGACACAGGCATTCTAGACCAAAGACTAAGGTCGTTTGAATCGACCGAAATATCGGTTGGCTTTAGATATGTGTCTATGTTATTTTTTTTTTTACTAGTCTGTTTACACGCTTATCAACTATTACATTTACTAAACATTCAATAGATGAAGAACAACTAATAAATGTTAACTGTTGTGGGTTTTTGACATTTTCCTTGGCTGTAATAAGTATTTGAATACCTTGAAGATAATTCTAAGCAGAATCGAAAGTACTTGATTTTTAAAGCGTTTTGGGACCTTCTGTTCAAAATAAGACATCCCTCAATAAGTCCCGGGCCTAACTAATAAAACAGAAACCTTTAAGAAAAATTCGACTTTATTAATCAACATAGTCTTCTTCTAGGGTGATACACTGATTCCAACGTTTATCTAACAACTCGATACATTTTTTTATTAGACGATTTTACTTTGACCTCAAAATACACCTCAGTTTCCGATATCATTTCTTCATTGGAGCCAAATCTCTTTGCCTGGAGCATTTTTTGTGGCCTGCAAACAGCCAATAGACACTGGAAGGCAGATCTGGAGAATAGAGTAAGTGCAGAAATCATTCGAAGTGCAATTCATGTAGTTTCGCCATCATTACGATCGACTTGTGACACTTTTTTCTTCGTGATTTGTGGCCGTTTTCTTGGTGATTTCTACCTTCAACCGCACCAATATTTGCTATTGATGGGCCTTCCTTTTACAAGGATGAACAAAATACCTTGCGTATCGCAAAAGATGGAGGCCAACACCTTGCTTGCTGATGTGTGCGTCTTTGGTCGCCTTGGACAGGTTTCACTTATTGCTGTCCAATTTGTCCCCGGAGTGAAGTGGTGGATCTATGTTTCATCCATTGTCACATATTGATGTAAAAACTCCTTTTTGTTGCGTTGAAACAGTTGCAAACAATGTTCTGAATCGTTTACGCGTTGTTGTTTTTAATCGACTATCAGCAAATGCGGCACCCACTTATTTTTTTACTCAGAGAAATGTCCCTGTTAGGCGAGTTGGTTACACACTGACCAATCAGCTTGCAGGGTGCATTTATTTCATTAGTCCCAAGAAGGACTACTTCAGCCCCTTTGGGAATCACGGTCGGTCAGCAGAGAGAATCCTGAAAGCAATGAGGAAAGATGCTTCCTTTCTCTCTCCTGTCCCTGTCCACTGGACGCCTAAGCATCAACTATCTCAACCTAAAAATAACTGCTCACAGACTTCTGGAAGCCCAAAGAACTTTCTAACTCTTTCTTTCCTCACTCAGACACTGTCCAACCTTCTCCAATCTATATCAAACGGTATAGGTAATTGAATAAACCCTTTCGTTGTTGTTATAAAAGAGGGTTTGTTTTTCCTTTCGTGCGACGGTTTTCGTTACTTACGAATAATATATAGGGGTTGGTATTAACACCCACTGATAAGAACCAGCCTTTCCTACCACGGTGAAGAGAAGTTGGATTTTAGGCGGAAGAGCTTGGATTATTTAATCTAATAATCCTCTTCGTTTGTGTTTTATCCAGTCTTTTGCTAAGGTCTCTGGAAAAATGGTCGGGTCATTCTACCGCTCCAGAAGTTACCTTACTCCAGATGCAATCCTCTACCTATATAAGAGTCAAATACGTCCTAAGATGGGGAGGTACTGATGCCACATCTGGGGAGGTGCCGATTAGAGCACTCTTTCTTGTCTTGACAAAGTTCAAAATCGACTCTAAAATCTAGTGGGGGATGACTCTTCTGTTTTTGACAGCCCCTTTCTCACAGAAGAGACGTCGCTAGTCTCTCTCTACTCTATCATTATTTCTATAGAAAGTGCTCGACTGAGCTCCAATCTTTGAAAGGCTCCTTGTAAGACATTAAGAGTACGAACTTGTATTGCTACCGCAACGGAAAAAAGACTTTCCTTTCTCCCTCCATGTGCCTAGTCTCAGGCAGAATTTCCTTGGACAGAGCTTCTTTGCAAGGGCTTCCCACATATGGAACACATTACTGCGGAACTGCTTTCTTGTTGATTACAACTTAGTCGTCTTCAAATCCAATGTCAACAAATTTTTATCATATGCCGCCTCATAGGTAATCAAACGCAGTTCGGTACTCTTATAAAGAACACGCTGCCACTCTTTTTCATGACCACGTGTTGATAAAAGAATTAAAAAAAACAAACCATTTTTTCTCCGACCACGTGGAAATGAAAATTAAAACAACAAAAAAAGAAAATACAAATTTATTTTCTCTGTTTCAACAACAAGCAAAAAAAGAAGCCGCCATTCTTTCTCTATGTGGAAATTAACATTTAAACAAACTTAAACAAAAAAACGTCATCCCTCGTTTTTTCTTTCCATGTGTGAAACAAGTTACGACTCCATTTTTTTTTCCTTCTTTTTCCTTTCTACCCACGTTGTTGGAAATATATATAGAAAAGAAAACAAAACTGCTACAAAACAGATAACACACGATGACAAACACGAACAACATCACCAAGCCCCATGACTTAATACTGGTTGTAAAAAGTCAGGCTCAGCAAGCACCAACATCATCCTTCAAGGCCTACCAACCCTCTTCAACAACTCGACGTTCGTTGATCAACAGGAGGACCCATCAACTTGAACAACCACATCTTCCCCAGCATTCATCAAGCACTAAACATTCCCGGACATCACTGACAACACTATGGAAGAAATTGCACCAGTTCAAAAACGAGTACAAACTGCACAAGCACGACTAAAATACTCAACAACTGGACGTTCGTTGATCAACAGGAGGACACATCAACTCGAACGACGCGTACCAGCACCAGTACAGACCCACTTGTACCTGGACCTGCTAACTCACTTGCAGACATTTGTGCATCTGATTTTGACCATAGTGTACCACCAATCTCAACAACTAGATGTTTGTTCATCAGCTCCACAACACGGACTAATTAACATGAACAACATCAACAACTGCACAGAATCACTTGTGCTCATTCATCAACAACCGCACAGACCCACTTGTGCTCATTCATCAACAACCGCACAGACCCACTTGTGCTCACTCATCAACAACCGCACAGACCCACTTGTGCTCACTCATCAACAACCGCACAGACTCACTTGCGCTCAAACTTGATGCAGACCCAATTGCATGCAAATAACACGCAGATCCACATGTGTTACAAACACTCAATTCCGCAGACGCACTTGCGATCAATCATTCAATACAGATGGAAACACAGAAATAAGTAGCGTGCACACTACTTTTTCTAATCTTCAACAGCAAAACAGACATACCCACAAAGAATGCTTCTTATCTACAACTGTACATATTGAATAATATTTTCCATATTTTTCAATCTGGGGGGAGTCCTTGTAGCAGTTACCTCCTCCTTTCAAAACATAACTGCACCGGTTGGCCGTTAGGTGTCGCTTTTTCACCGACAGGTGGCGCTGAGAAGCGACACCAGAGTTATCTGCCTTTCTTACTATAAAAACCGTTGCAAACGGAAATCACCCTCTTCTTTACTCAACCGGCCTCGGCAGAACGACGCTGACACTAGCGTTCCGTTTCACTCTCTCTTGTTTTTTCAACTGGCCTCGGCAGAACGATGCTAATACACTAGCGCTTCGTCTCCCGCTTTTCTCTTCAACTGGTCTCGGCATAACAACTACCAACACACGTTTCTTCCGTCAACACGTGGTCAAACAACGGTAAGAGTTCTCAACTCATTTTCTTTGTGTACGGCTTTCAAAGACTGTCCCCACGTCGGATTCATTTCTTCTTATACCTTTTCAAGAACTGTTTTTCCATCGACACACATGCATACACCACACACACTTCATCATTCCACATTACACACACGTTCAATAAACCTTATTTGAACTACCTCATCTTGTTTGTTAATTATTACTCTGTCTTTGCATGCAACATTGCCTGATTATACGAACACGTTTATAATCGGGGGGACACGACCCTCGAACCGAACAACTGTCATACTTGTATATATATATATATATATATATATATATATATATATATATTTTAGAGGAAGCATTATTTTAATCAATAAAACAGACGAGTGGAAAAAAAAGGAAAATTGTTAAAATTACCTTAAGGCCTTATCATCTGACCCTGAGAGAGGAAAAAGAAACGTTGAGAGATTTACCTTTTTTTTTTTTTTTTTCCTCTCTCAATCGTTTCCTCCAACTGAAATAAGTTTTTCCCCTCATATCTCATTCGACTTTTAGTTTTTAATTTACCATTCTGACGTTTCCTCTAAGAGGGTCAGACGATAAGGCCTTAAGGTAATTTTAACAATTTTCCTTTTTTTTCCACTCGTCTGTTTCATTGATTAAAATAATGCTTCCTCTAAATTTTATCCTACGATTCTGTTGTACACGAAATTTACTTACATATATATATATATATATATATATATATATATATATATATATATATATATATATATATATACTGTTTCGCTGTATCACAAGACAAGCAAGTACCTCAGGTCTGTTAAGCTGATAGTCGGCGCTTCAAACCCCTGTGCTATCATCTGACACCTGTTGAATATAAGAGAAATCTCAATGTAAACTTAATATAAACATTGTCAAGTGCCAGAGAGCTCGAATTGTATTTACCCAATGAGCAATGCCTTAAAAGCTAGTGGCAGTTTGCGATTTCCTTACGAGAGCTCTACCCAAGAAGAGGAGCAAATACTCATCCACATACAGGACTGTTTTGCTGTATCCCAGTGCGGCTAGAAAAGCAAGTGCTTCAAGCCGGGATCGAAACTCGACTGTTAAGCTGACAGTCGGCGTTTCTAATCCCCTGCACTATCATTTGATACCTGCTGAATGTATGCAAAATCTCAATGTGAACTTATATATATATATATATATATATATATATATATATATATATATATATATATATATATATATATATATATATATATATTAGTACTTCATGTATCCACATAAAATATTATAAGGAGATATAATTTTGTATGTGTCAGTTTTCAGTATTTACTTCAACAGTGCTCGATACGTAAGTAGAGCTAGGTAGTAAGCAATGAAAATATATATGGCAATCAAGCTATATATATTTTCATTGCTTACTATATATATATATATATATATATATATATATATATATATATATATATATATATATATATAAAGTCTGTCAGAATGATTTCCAAGGCAAACCTCGGCTAGTACGACAACGTTCTTTGTCAAAGCTCCAAGCTTAAATTTAAAAGAATAGCAGAAGGGAAGTAACTCTGGAAATGTTTAAAGTTACTTCCCTTTAATAATGAATGAAAGAACGCCACATAACAATTGAAACCAAAACTTCACAAATCCGTCTATATCAGCCAGTGGTGTTAACCACGACCTTTGTTAAGAAAGCCTGTTCGATCGAAAATTACGTCATATACTTTGGTTGAAGTAATGCTGAAAAGTCAGGATGAATGATAGCTTGTTAAAAAAGTTTTAGAAAACTTTAAAAAATGCATTAAAAAAAGTAAAAAAGGAACACAATCCAATTTATACTGAAACTTTATTTTATTGAATATTGATTTCTAAAAACAACAATTAATTCAAAAAGAATAGTTGAGTTGGTTTTGTTGCTGCGTTAAAATAAATAAACATAACGTTGTTTCATGAATTTTAAAGAGTAAAATTCATATATTTTGATTGTGAACAACATGAAAAAAATTTCTTTATAGAAATTATTAAAATAAGACTGCGGTTTCCCTAGAGGGTGACTCCAAAAAAAGGGGAGCAAAAAACAAAACGACGGCAAGCAAATACATCAGCCCCCCCCCCCTTTACAATGGCTCTCCTGATGGCAGACCAAACATTAAAGGGGATGCTCCCCGAGAGGAGGACTCCCATAACCGGGGAGCCATCCAAAAAAGACAGGGCTTACAGTTTGGATAAGGACACTACAGTCCCAGCTGAACTCTCGTTACCCACCACCACCACCACCACCACCCACACCCAAGCTGAACCCTCATTATCCCCACCCCACCCACTCCCGACTGAACTTTCAACGCCTATTCCCACCCCTACCCTAATCCCAGCTGAACTCACAACATCCACCATCACCCCCACCCCCACTGCACCCCCTCAGCAGTACCCCTACTCTCAGTCAGTAGAGAGAGGTCCCTTAACAGAAAGTGAGGGGATCAGAATCCAACCTGTGTCCTCTAAGCCCGGTAGAACGCAAATAAGCAGAAAGCTCCCCTTTTTACCCGGGGAGCAGATGTGCAAAGCAGATTCTCTGACCTCTACGTCTATTCTGAATGCAGTCAGCATTGAGACCCCTACAGAATTTGACGTCAGTCGAGGGCCAGCCCGTTGACAGACCCTAGAACTTTCCAGACGCTCCAATGGTGATGTCTCTCCTTAAGCTCCAGCAGTGTGGCAAGACGAAGGCCCCGTTGGTGGATGGTTAACGAGGCGGCAGCAGACGCAGTTCCAGGCATCAAGCTGGTAGAAAAGGAGCACACATCGTTGAAGAAATTTTTTTATCATGCTGTCAAACTAACGTTCCCCTCTGGATGTCATAGGTTGCGCCCGAGGCGGTCGAGTTACGACCGATCTGCTGACAGGTAGCCTGGGGCGGACCTACGGTGTCCTCACTCCTGAGGATTTTAGGCTGGTGAGCAATACTGAATAGTACTCATGTTTACAAGGTTAAACTTGGCAAGTCTTAACACCAGGGGTATGAGATCCCGAGGCAATGCTGCTCATGTGCTGAAGGAACTCATGGGCCGCAACATAGATGTGGCTGCGCTACAGGAAACCTACTATGACTCGATTGACGCCTGTCAGGTGCTGTCTGGACATTACGATGTCTTCTCAGCATTCGGCAGCCGTGATGCTAGGGGTGTTTCCTTGTTAGTGAGTTGTAGCCTTGCCGCAAGGGTAAACATTGTGTACACAGATGCGGAAGGTAGACTGGTCGTTGCTGATGTTGCCGTTAGCAACAGCAAGTTTTGGATAGTCACGGTTTATGTACCCAACACTCCTGTGGAGAGGGTTTCCTTTTTTCAGAGGTTGGAGGTGTTCTTCGCGGGTTCAAAGCGGCTAGTTGTAATGGGTGATTGTAATGCCATCCTTGATCCCAAGATAGATAGAGTGGGTGGGACTAGAGTGATGGATAGATGCGAAAGCAGCCTGTCTGACCTGAAGGACTCATGTGATCTGGTTGATAGTTTTCGTCTTGAGCACCTGGAGCGGGAGATGTGAACTTGGCACTCAAGAGGGCCTTCCTCCGCAAGCACCTATTTGGACAGGATGTTAATTAGAAGAGGCGAAGCAGACTTGCTATCTTGCCCCAAGTTCCACTGGTTAGGACACTCTGACCATAAACTAGTTGTGGCCAGTTTGAACTTGGGGACTAGACCTAAACTAGCTGGGTACTGGAAGTTAACTACCTCCTTGTTGGAGATATGTGACTTCTGGAAAAAGCTAATATTACTCATCTAGCGGGCTCTAGTGAGGGCGGTTACTGGAACTAAGTGGTGAGTTAACTTAAAAACTAAAATTAGACTTTTTTCTGTGCAGTATAGTCAGAGCCTCACCTTAAAGAAGGCTAAAGCAGAAAAGCGATTAGAAGTTAAGTTGTCCCGGGTGGTGGCTGTGGGGGATTCCCTAACAATAGCAAAGCCAAAGAGGACCTGAAACGTGTGGCTAACGAATGGTATAAGGGTCAGGTAGTTAGCGCTAGGTTCGATAAAGTGTCGAACAAAGCTGTAAATGTTGTAATTCATAGCAGATCAGATCACTACATTCGAGAAGTGAAAAACCTGGAAGGACAGTCCTTCATGTCGACGCGGGAGATCTGTAAGGAGTTCCGGGGGCATTTTGTGGATCTCTACACCCAACTGCCCAGACTCAGCGTCCAGGAGTTTAACAGCTATTTAGCTGACTAGCCCTGCCTGAAGGAAGCATGAGCATCTGGCTGTGATGGTCGGGTTACGAAACGTGAGGTCCGGTATACGTTGAAACAAGCCGGCTTGAACAAATCACCTGAACTCAATGGTTTGCCCTACGAACTGCTTTTGAAGCTGTTGCACATGTTCATCTCTCTTTTGACGGATGTGTTCAACCACTGGTTTGAACAGGGATCCATTCCTGTCCAAGTGACCAGGGAAGTGATCACATTACTGAAGAAAAAGGACGGGCATGTAGGGGGTTTTGATGATTTTAGACCCATAACTCTACTAAACACAGAGTTAAAGAATTTAGCGAGAGTTCTTGCGAACCGTTTGCAGACTGACTTGATCGAACCGGACCAGAACTTTGCTGTGAAAGGTAGATCGATTCAAAACGGTCTGCATCTGATTTGCACGATCATAGAAGATGACACCAAAGCCGTGTTGATCAATTTGGATCAGTCCAAGGCTTTCGATATGGCTGACCGTCATTTCCTGGAATCTGTCTTGGAGGCTGCCGGTTTTAATCTGGACTTCCGCAAGTGGATCTCCATCCTGTATCATCAGAATCGTTCGTGGTCTCTCGGTTGGTGCGTCAGGGATGTCCACTGTCACCCCTGCTTTATGTCCTGGCATTGGAGCCTCTCTTCCACAAATTAAGGGATGGAGTGGCGAAACCAGTTCTGCGCAGAATTTTTATACCTGGCGGAGGGCGTGCAGGCGTTTCTGCATTTGCTGATGACGTCACCGTCTTCGTGTCAAGCATCTTTGACATTGTGATGGTGATAAAGGCGCTTGCCAACTATGAAAAAGTCACATCATCAACTGCAGCAAGTCCAACGAACTGCGGTTGGGTGCTTGATGTGGCAATGTGGTGCTTCCAGGTACTTTCAGCTGGTCGAATGGTCTGGTTTAGATCTTTGGCGTTTGGTTCGGACTGGGCCTCCAGCTGGAAAAGAATCAGTCGGAGGTATAGTCAAATGTTGAATTAGCGGTCGCCATTTGGATTCAAAAGAAACTTTCCTTAAAGGGTAGAGCTGAGGCGTGCACCACTTACGTCTTTCCTGTCATCCTTTTCCGACTGGTTGTACTACTCCTGTCTGCGTGCCGCCTTTTGGTTTTCATCCGCCTGCTCTTCTCACTCCTTTGGAAGAAAGGGAAACCATATGTCCACAGACAGGTCTGTACTCAACATCTGACTGAGGGAGGCTTGGGAATGTCAGATCTGGCAAGTCATAGACATGCCGAACGATTAGTTTTTCTGACAGAAGATGTTCCTTAGGTCCCTGCGGTTTAGAGCGCCTTTTCTAACCTCATACCCGACCCCTTGGCCGAAAGCCGTCGTAAACTGAGGGAGAAACAATGCCAAGATGCGCTTTAGGCTCTGCCAGGGCCCAGGGCTTTGACACAGCCTAGGAAAAGACTGTATCAGGTATTAGTGGAGAGATCTGCTTGTGAAGCGGTTGGGATGGTCGAAGGAGGATATCTGCTCCCAGTGGAGTTGGGCGTCAGACCGGAGTTATCTCTGACCTGGCGATTGGTCTGGAATGCGCTGTCCCTTTATGACAAGCACACCAGAGATATAGTGAGGACGGATCCTTACTGCCCACGCCGAGATGATCGTGAAAGAGAAACGGCTGAGCACGCCTTTTTAACTTGCAACAAACTTCGGCGACTCTGGGAGTATGTCAGCAGGGTCGAGTATCCGATGACCCTGAATGTAGCATTGGTCATCCACAACATAGCTCTGCCATGGTTTAGAGAGAAAAGAATGGTTTTTCTAGCTATCTTAGCTGTACCGAAAATGGTGACGTGGAGTTCACATCTCAACGAGGTCGATGGGGCCGGATCTGTTTCTTATCGGGATCTGGTCGTCTACTTTAAACATCAGCTTAAAGTTAAGATCAGATGTAATTGGATGAGATTGGACCACAGGGAGTTTGATAGAAGGTTGGTGCACGACTAGTTTGTGCATTCGTTGAGTAGCCAGGTATGAGCACGCGTTCCTTGCTTAGGCATGGCACACACGGTCCTGGGTTCTGTGGATGTTAGCCACCTGATTTTCGTCTAATTGACTCGTTGCAGTGGCACACACAAAACAAAAAAAAGGAATTAAAAAATAAAAGTTAAGTTGTGTGTTGTTGCTGCATTAAAATAAATAAGCATTATGTTGTTTCATGGATTTTAGAGACTAAAATTCGTTTTATTATTTTGATTGTTAACAATCTGAAAAAAAATTTCTTTACATAAGTTATTAAATTAAAAACATGCAAAGTCAAGCAAAGCTGATTGTACTTTTTTTAAGTTACAATATCAACTTATTTGTTTTGTGGAAAATATTGTTGGTTACGATGTAATTACGTGTGTTCCTATTTACTTGCCGAGGACAGAGTTAGACACAAGGTCGTTTTTTTAATATGGGGAAAATCCAGCTCCTCAAAAGGGGGCTTCTGGATTAGGACAAAAATAAAAATTGTCTCAGTCTAGAAGGATTTCTCTTCATTGACGGGAGACAGAAAAGAGGAAGTGTAGTACCAGAACAGATACTACACTTTGAATTATTTATTTGCAAAACAAAATACAATTTAAATTTAAAAGGCAAAGGAACTGTAATTATGAATTTAGGAAAACAAAAACAGTAATTAAAAGAACAAACGATAAATAATTTAAAAAACGAAAACGATAAATAAATAAATAAGACTTATAAAAGTAAAAAACTATTTGGAAATAAATGTATAAACATATTTATTTGATTGATCATTTCGCTTTAGTTAAATTGTATTTCTTGTCCTGAAATAAAATTATGTTTAAAGTGTTCAAAATGTAACTCTAAGTTAATGTTTTAACTTTTTTTTCTAGCATCAAAAATATTTGAACTGTTTTAGAATTTTGTTATACACAAAGAACTTTTTGGCACGAAAAATAAACTTTGAACATTCTTTTTACACAAAGAGAATGAAGTTTTAACGGAATTTTTAATCGATAATATTTTATTTAAAAAAAAAAAAAATGGTGTCGACACGTGGACATAAAAGTTCAATTTTGGGTGAATGTGTACGAGTATGGTATCTGAAATCTTCGTCTACAAGACGGGATCACGTGATATTAGTAGCACCGTTTTTATGTCCCTTTGTAGCAGTCTGAGATAGGACCTATTTCTTATGCGTCCACTGTGGGCAAGTTGGTCTTAAACTAACCAATCGGCTCACAGGGCGTATTGATTTCAGCTAGTCCATACGGATCGTCAGAGAGACCCTGGCCTAGAAGGAACTCTTCTTTACCTCTCTCCTGCCCCCTCATCCACTGGATTTCCGAGCACCGCTCCCCGGGCAGTAAAAGAACTTCGTTTCCTTCCACCGGACATCAGTCCTACCTTTTTCTATGCTTAATATCAGAGAAGCGGTATTTTGAAAACCTACCCACCTACCCACTCACCGAAAAGAAAAACGCATTTGTTACAATTTTCGTTTTAAAAAAAACTTTGTTTATTTTCTATTTTTGTAAATAGAAAAAAAGATTCTTTCCGGCAGCACTTTTACCTCCAGCCCAGGCCGCCCAACGCCGCCCAGGCAGTCCACCGCCGCCCAGCCCCCGGTGCCAGCATTTTGGCTCACGTGACTCAATCGTAGTCACTTATGAACAGAATAGTCTTCCGTATTAACAATTAGCATGTATCCCACCCCCAATACATTTTTTTTTGTTTATTAATTATTTACCTTACGAGATAGAATGAGGATTGATGGATTTTTGCCAACCGCTGCCCACCGCCGCCCACTGCGGTGGGCAAAAATCCATCAATCTTCATTCTATTTCGTAAGGTAAATAATTAATATACAAAAAAAATGTATTGGGGTGGGATACATGCTAATTGTTAATACGGAAGACTATTCTGTTCATAAGTGACTACGATTGAGTCACGTGAGCCAAAATGCTGACGCCGAGGGCTGGGCGGCGGTTGGCAAAAATCCATCAATCTTCATTCTATTTCGTAAGGTAAATAATTAATATACAAAAAAAATGTATTGGGGTGGGATACATGCTAATTGTTAATACGGAAGACTATTCTGTTCATAAGTGACTACGATTTAGTCACGTGAGCCAAAATGCTGACGCCGGGGGCTCGGCGGCGGTGGACGGCCTGGGCGGCGTTGGGCGGCCTGGGCTGGGGGTAAAAGTGCCACCCGATTCTTTCTATCTTTGTTAAATTTTGACACTACAAAAAGGGGGAAAAATCACATTTGTAACATGTTTCGTTTAAAAAAAACTTTGTTTATTTTCTTTAATAAATTAATTGTGTTTTTGACAATCACTTGTCTGTTTGTATTTCAACGATTTCAATTGAAAAAAAAAAACGAACCGCCCGATATGTTTTTAGTCGGGACATAAAAACGGTGCTACTAATATCACGTGATCTCCGCCTTGCAGATGAAGATTTCGGGTACCATACTCGTACACATTCACCCAATTTTGTATACGTTCAAAATAAAATTAGAATTTTTTATCAGGACAAACTAAACGTGTTATGCTATACAGACTTGTTATTGTGTAAAAAGTATTTCAAACTTTAGGGAAAACAAACAAGTATTTGTTTTTTTTATTTAATATTTTCCTATCAAGACAGGTTTGTCATCCATCTTGAATTTTAGTCTAAACGAGTTTTTGTATAGCTTTATCTTCAAATCACTATCAGACTTAAACCTTGAAAACGACATGAAACAAAACCATCGGTATCCTTTTTTTAAATACCAAATAGTTACTAGACCAAAGATGAAATAATTTAAGAGATAAATTATCATCGTCATATGTCTACATGTATTGATTTACTCCTCTCCAGGAGTTAGGCACAAGGCCAGTTTTTATCTTACTCCCACAAGTAAGATGTTTTTTTCTCAAGTGTTCGTGTGACAAAACTATTGATTTCTAATAAATAGCGTTTGGAGCGGTTTAAAAATACAAACAAATGTCACAGGTAAGTTAGAAAATAACTTTTATCGCCTAAAGTTACTTTTATTTGTTGTATATTTGTTTTTAAGCGTTTTTACTCTGCTGAGTATTGTAAAAGATACCCCAATGTTGTATTTATTTTATTTAATTTCTATTTATAAAAAAAATATATCATTTAAAAATATTTTCGGGGTACTCTTATAGGGAACGCACCATGTGTCCGTGACTTCGCGTCGTCAACGTTCGGGCATGTCTCGGAAGCGCCCGAGATTTGACGAAACTATTAACCAATCAGGTTGCAGCAAGCATTGCCCATTCAGGCTATAGCAAGCAGACGATAACTTTTTGAATAAATTAATCGCGTTCAATAACAAAAATGAATTTCATAGCAGAAAACTACCCTGTCGACCATCTTCCTTCCACTTCCTCGCCCCCCCCCTTTCTGCTTGTCCTTCGTCGATACAGAAACAATACCCAAGAAAACCTATGGACTAGCTGCAATCCTGACATGAAACCCTAACCCAGAAACTGTCATAAAAGAAAAAAACAAAAAAACAGAAAAATAATTGAAAAGAAACAAAAAAACATTTGCTGTAAAACAGTTTCGTTAAGAAAAGAAAAGAAAAGAAAAATTGTTGTTTAAAACAGTTGTTTCAGTGTTTAGTGTATAGAAAAAAACACATTGACAAAAATGTAAAAAAGGTGACTTCGCGTCGTCAACGTTCGGGCAGGTCTCAGAAGCGCCCTAGAGTTGACGAAACTATTAACCAATCAGGTTGCAGCAGGCATTACTCAATCAGATCCCAAGCAAGCAGACGATAACTTTTGGAATAAATTAATTTATACGATTCGCAGCGCGTAAAAAAAATAAATTAATCGCCCATGCATGGAGTATTGTTGCCACATCTGGGCTGGTGCATCATCTACTAGTCTCTCCCTCCTTGACAAAGTCCAAAAAAGAGTAGTCAACCTAATAGGTCCCTCACTGTCAGCTAAGCTCCAGCCCCTGTCCCATCGCCGCAATGTGGCATCCTTGTGTTTGTTTTACAAATACTTCAATGGATTATGCTCCGATGAGTTGGCTACTCTGGTGCCCCCTCGACGTAAATTCACTAGACTAACTCGACATTCTACTAAATCTCATTCATTCACTGTGGAGTTCCCCAGATGCCGGAGAGCATTCTACTCAAATAGCTTCTTTCCTCGTACTGCTGACCTCTGGAACTCCCTCCCTGCCCCCTGTTTCCCCGACAGTACTGACATGCAGAAATTTAAAACTAATGTAAAAAGACATCTCGCTGCTCAGATCCCAATTTAAGCTGAACCACTAATCCTTCTCCCCTTTTTCTTTTTCTCAGTAGCCCCTTACGTTTACAGTGGCGTCCTGCCTTGTTTGGGGTGAATTATGTAAAAAAAAAAAAAAAAAAATTAATTAATTTCTACGATCTGTATCAACGCGTTGAATCTCCCACTTTTAGCGAAAGACTAACACTTAACCCTAACCCTTACCCAGAAAATGTTCAAAAGAAAACTACACTGAATAAAAAAAAAGTGAAAAAGCAAACAAACAAGAACTTGGTTAAAAACAGTAGTTTCGTTGTTTGTTATTATATATATAAATAAAATCATCTTTTGAAACTTTTCGATGCACAAAAAAAAACAAAATAAAAACATTTTATTTAAAAACATTTAACACAGGTTCCTTTGACAAAAAGATAAATATCTGTTTTTTGTTCGTTCTTTATTTTTATATATGTATTTTACTTTGATTTCCTTCGTCTGAATTTATCGCCTACCAGTCTTCAATTTATCGTTTGGCAGTTTTCGCCTCGTCAACTCTCGGGCGTTTCCGAGAGCTGCCCGGACGTTGACGACGCGAAGTCACGGAAACGCGGTGCATTCTCTATAAGAGAACCATATTTTCAATATAAACTATTTAAAAAGTATTTTCATACAACCCCCCAAAAAACATTGATTATAAACAAAACAAACAAAAAATGGTTTATAAACAAAAAACATTTATTATTTGTAAAAAAAAAAAAACAATTATAAAAAAAGTTTGATTCGTACAAAAAGTTTGATTTTCTTATGTGTTAATAATTCACATCCGGAAGCCGCCAATAAGAAACAATCTTCTCTTTAACCATTTGGATTATTCAGGCTACTACTACGGAGGTTACCTCGGCCGAAAAATTGTGAAAATAACAATCAAGATGAGAATAATGAAATAGTTCATATTTGTTTGATATTAATTTGTTTATTTATCCGTCTAATCCTAACCTTAACCCTAACCCACAGACACGCAAATAAAAAGTTCCATGTTCTGTAATCTTGGGTTAATAAAATTTCCATTTATAGAAATCGGGTGAATATTATTTTTCATTATAAATTTAAGCCAAAGGTAAGTTTGTTTATTATGTTTCATTTGACTAATTAAAATGTAGTCAATTATTTATCAATATATAATCGGTCGAGACGTCACGTGATCCCATGCAGCCATTTTTTGTTTTCAATTTTAACATGACGTCTCGACACTAGTTTTAAATCGAACTAAAAAACGCTTTAAATTAAGTTAAAACACAAATCAACTTATCCAGGTAGGTAGAAGAGTAACTTATGTTGCCTTTGGTAACATTTATTTGTTGCCTATTTGTTTGTTTTTTTGTTTTTTTACCCATTTTTGTTCTGTTAGCTGTCGTTATAAATGCCCTATAATCGTTATTAGATGAATGTTAAGAAAAAAAAAATCAATTTATTTAGTAAATTATTGATATTTTATGAAATGGCGGTCACTTTTGCTTTTGACTGTTTAAAAAAGTCACGTGACCATGATTTTTCTTTCTATGTTAAAATTCAATTGATTAACTTTTGCTTTTTCATAAATTTTATGGTTTTTTTTTGTTTGAAGAAAATGTTAGAGAAAGATAAGTGTAAACGCTTTTGCCTTTTCTCATAAAAGAGTAAACTTTATATATATATTTTTTTGTTGCCCATAGCTAAATCTGATACATTTTGCTAGTCAACCCAGTGACCGATGTGGATACGTCATTATTCGTTTTCTGCTTAGAACTAATATATGGCAACAAGACGATGGTGTCCTTTATTCGTTGGCAGACATTTTGTTCAATTGTCACAAGCTTCCTGATTATGCAGCCAATTCTCAGCAAATCCTTCAATTCACAATCATATACTCATATCTGCACAAGTCATTTACTGCGTTTAGGGTCGACTGATCTTTTGCTACAAAAATCAATGTGTTTTAATTGCCTTATTCATGAAACCTCGCGATATATATTCTCAGTGTTTTGATAATTTATGTTTTAAACAATTGAGATTGGAGTTCCTAAATTAGCTTATCAAAACTCACACTGGCCCTCGATAATACTCGATGTAATAATAGTAAGTTCTAATATTTTCTAAGTTCACATTCTACAAACTTTGTCGTCATGTGAGATTTGCTTCCCTTGGCAATTATTATCATCAGCATCATCATCATCATCATCATCACAAGAACGGTCATTCCGTTCACGTTGCTTTCCGGGGAAGAAAATGTGAATGTTTCTTCCGTTCTTTCGTTTTCTTCCCGTTTTTCACTCGACCACGTCTGCTAATGGCGATGTACCATTTCTGATTTCCATCCTCCTTCTTCTTCTTAGACTGATAGACGTTGTAATAAGTCGGTGTCATACGCTCATAAAACAGACAGGCTTCGTCCAGTGACTTCTACAAAACATAACACACAAAGAAACATTTATTCATTGCAAATGATTAAACTTTGATTTAAGAGAAGAACACAACGAAGACAACCAACTTCCGAACTATGATTATCCTAAAAAAACCATTAAACAATTTTATAGATGCCATACATTCTATTCCCAAGAAGAAAGAACCATGGTATCTACCAATGTAATTTCAAAGAATGCCTGAAATAAAAGATGCATCCCAATAATGAACATATAAATATATAAACATATATAAATATGGAAATTAACATCTTTGAAGCACGGATTAAAATGTATAAAAGTGAAATATTTTGAAAATCAACAATCGTGCAATTTTAAATGAAAAATTCATTTTTTTAATTTTTTTGTTGCAAGCTTTCGTTGTAAAACAACCTTGTCAGGCGAGACTGTCTTATAGTTTTTTTTTCTTTTCTTCCTCCTCATTTTGATGGTATTAACCTCTATCTAAATCTCCTTTCATTGGACACCTGATCAACTAGACAAACCCCATATCTTTTTTACACGAACTTTTTTTCACTCTCCATTTCTTAATATTTTTTCAAATGTTGAATTTTGGCTCTTCCACTGCCAACTTATAAATCTATGTAATTCCTCTGATGATAAGATTTTGATCTTTGAAAAGCCTTGGCTTAAGGAAAGAATAATAAACATAATTTTATTACCGAATATACCTTGCATTGAACAATCGAAGTTTGAAATAAATCTGGACATTCGTACATGTTTATCACTCTTCTTTCATCTATCTTTATAATTGCTCTATCTCGTATATTGAGCTTAAACCTCTTCACTATAGGTTCTATCTACTAAAAGATTACGTTTAGTTTCATATTTGATTATATATATATATATATATATATATATATATATATATATATATATATATATATATAACTAGTCATTCTGTTTGGGGAAGGATATAGTTTTCAAGCCATATTGACCAAAGGATATATATATATCGCACCGCCTCACCATGCATATGGTAAACTCTAGCTCAATTTACCAACATCTACAAAAAAATAACTGCCCTCCTTCTGATTTAAGACAAATTCTAGTTAATAACACTAAAATTATACATTTCGAGACCAATTTAAAAGAAAATTAAAATAATCTAAGCTATCTACATAAAAACACAACAACCTAAAATTAACACCATCACATATGAAACCAATGGTAACATTTTAAAATGCTTAACGTAATGCCATTTTGTTCTGTGATGCCATCCAGCGTTGCTGAATTCAAATCGTCAACGACTTTCTGAAACAATGTGAAAAACGTTCTATGTGCGTTTCTCCGTAGTCTTTTTAAAAGTCTCTTCTTTTCTCCAGATTTTTTCTTAATTTGCTTTTGACACCTGAGGATGATTCGACGAAGAATCGAAAACGTTCATGAAACCTGTGAAACCTATGGAAAATTTATGAATTCTTTTGATTTTAATACAAAAAAGACCATCAGAAAAATTGAAAAAATAAAAAAGGTATAATTAAACAGACGATTTCTGTTATTTTAAACAATGTTTGCATAAATGAGAAAATGCTGCCTTAATACAAACAATATATATATATATATATATATGACGTCAAGCCGCCGAATAAAGTGTTAAAATTATCACTGTTTATTCGATATATATATATATATATATATATATATATATATATATATGATTATTTTTATTTACACAGACATGCACAAAGTCTGCGACACTGGCATGTCGATGTTATCGATCAACAGCTATTATAAACTGAGATCTCATCAGGCAGAGTTAGAATCCGATCTTAACCGTATAAATATTCTTTCCTAATATGATCTAAGGTTAAGATCGGATTCTAACTCTGTCTTATGAGATCTCATTTAATAATAGCTGTTGATCGATAACATCGACATGCCAGTGTCGCAGATTTTGTACATGTCTGTGTAAATAAAAATACAGTGTAACCCGGATATAAGAGAGCTGTCAGGACCAGAGAAGACGTCTCCTATATCCGGGTGTGGTCTATTTTGTTTAGGTAAGTATGGGGGCACTTCATATAACGCTTTTTACGTACAGAGCACTAGTTTATTTAACAGTTATAGACATAAAAAACACTAACACATAGACAAAAATACATTTTCAATCAGTTTTCACAAATAATTCAGTCAAAAATTACTTTTTCTTACAAAAGTCAGTCATTTTTTATTGTACAGAAATCTCTTTGTTAACATCATGAACACTTTCATAGAGTCCATAAATCATTTTCAATGTGCCACCAGGATTACTGCTTTTTGCTTCAAAGTAGGCGGTCAGAGTTTCAAGCGCATTCAATGCAGCCAGAGAATTTGGCAATGGTTTGTCACTTTCAGAAACTTCAGAACTTACGCTTTCAGCATCATCATCTTTGTCAAAATCTTGATCATCCGATTTTATACCACGTGTGAAGTCTGTGTTAGTCAGTTCTCCATAACATTGTGTACTGTCGTCGAAGCTGATTAATTCGTCAACATCTGTTTGCTCCATGCCCGATGGTGGATAAACTTGATCATTTTCGCCGAGTATTTCTTCCACTTCAGCCTGTGATTCAATTTAAAACAGTTTTGAATTGTTGACAGTTTGACCATGAAAAGTTCTCGTTTCATCATGTGTATGGCCTTCAAAACAGTGACCTGATTGGCCACTTCGGATAGCGGCACTGGCGGTGTAGCATCGATCGCTGCGATTTGCATTCAAACAAGTTCCCGACGATAATACGCTTTGAATGAACGAATGATGCCTTGATCCAAAGGTTGAATGAGACTGGTGGTGTTTGGTGGCATGAGCGACAATTTGATGTTCGACAGATTAAAAAAATTTTTTTTTTTTAACATAGTTCACCCCAAACAAGGCAGGCCGCCACTGTAGACGTAAGGGGCTACTGAGAAAAAAGAAAAGGGGAGAAAGTAAGGGGCGGTCAACCTAGACTGGGATCTGCGCAGCAAGATGTCTGTTACATTAGTTTTAAACTTCTGCATGTCTGTACTGTCGGGGAAACAGGGGGCAGGAAGTGAGTTCCAGAGGCCAGCAGTACGAGGAAAGAAGCTATTTGAGTAGAAGGCTCTCCCACATCTGGGAACCTCCACAGTGAATGAATGAGATTTAGTTGATTGTCGAGTTAGTCTAGTGAATTTTCGTCGAGGGGGCACCAGAGTAGCCAATTCATCGGAGCATAATCCATTGAAGTATTTGTAAAACAAGCACAAGGATGCCACATTGTGGCGATGGGACAGAGGCTGGAGCTTGGTTGACAGTGAGGGACCTATTAGGTTGGCGATTCTTTTTTGGACCTTGTCAAGGAGGGAGAGACTAGTAGATGATACGCCAGTCCAGATGTGACAACAATACTCCATGCATGGGCGGATGGTGGCTTTGTAGAGATACAGGATAATGCCATGTGTGAGGAGTTTACTAGCACGGTAGAGGGAGCCAACCTTCTTTGTGGCAGCCTTGGCAATGTCTTCAATGTATTTGTTCCAATTCATGTTACCTGTGAAGGTTAGGCCGAGGAGTTTGAATGATGAACTCTCAGGTAGGGTGTTATTTGCCATGACAATCGGTGGTTGCAAAGGTTCCTTGTAATTATTGAAGAAAAGGAGCTTTGTCTTTGCGGCATTAAAAGTTACCAACCATTTATGATCCCAATCCACTACAGCCTGGAGGTCATTTTCTAAAGATTCAGCCATTGCCTCGGATATGATTGCGTCGGTTTTACCAACATGGCGAGAGTAAAGGGTGGTGTCATCAGCAAATAAACCAATCTCAGACTCTATGCCATCAGGGAGGTCGTTTATATAGATCAGGAAAAACAAGGGTCAAAGGATAGATCCCTGGGGTACACCAGCATTTATGTCATGTTGCATAGATGAGCGGCCATCTAGGACATTTGTACCCGGCAGTAAGTTATGACAAGTTGCATTGTCCAAAAACAGAATTATCTTTCGATTTTGAGCAATCATTTTTCGATCAAGCGTTTTCATAACGTCAGTAAACAGCTGACTAGTCATCCAGGCTTTACGATTAGCGAAGTAAGAAAACGGCAGAGTTTTGACATCAAAAAGCAGCGTGGTTTTGTCGACTTGCCAGCAACTACAGCTTGCTTTTCACTGCCGTCCATGTTTGTGAACTGAAGCATCGTGAGTCTGTCTTTGGGAACTTTTGCCCCATTTGAATGTTCGTCGCCGGCAAATTGCAAAGATCCAGACGACATGGCTTTGTAGAAAAGTCCCGTTCATCATAGTTCCAAACATCTTTTGGATCACATCCACGAAAAAGTTGCGGCAAAAAGTTTGTCACCCATTCGTTGGTAGAAAACGTGATCTGCTGACGTTGATTCGCCGTGAAATCTTTTGAACGAAACGTTATTGGCCTGCTTCCAGCGCATGAGCCAGCCATTGCTCGGTTCAAAATCAACTTCAAGATTTACAGCCAGTTGTGATGCTTTCTGCCTAATGATGTGATCGGTGATGGTAGCTCCATGAACACATGCTTGCGTGTAAGCGCTTTGTTAACGTCCTTGTACACGGTATTGCGTTTTCGTTTGCAATTAGTGTTTCCGTTCATTTGCCTGCAAGATCTGAGATCGTCTTCTTTCTTGAGAATTGTTGCTGCTGTTGAATAACTGATTCCGTACATTTTGGCCGCAGCAGCCAGTTTGAGTTTTTTTCACTTTGACATCGTCAATGAGCTCCAACTGTTCAGAAATGCTCAGAGTTTTTCGTTGAGACGCCGACATCACTAATCGCAATGATTGTAAGCAAACGGATTTCATTGGCAAAATTAACAAACAAACTTTTGACTTAACAGAACAGAAAGTGCTGTCCAGATAAATGCAACGACAAGCAAAGTCGGCAAAAAAGCGGGTGGCGCTACCTTTAGACATACAAAGCAAAATCATAAGGTAGAGGGTGACTGATTAACGACATTACACTGTCACTCAAAACAAACTCTCTTATATCAGGGAGGACGCCCCCCTCCAAAAATCTGTCTTATATCCGGGTTTCTTTTTTTTATATCCGGGTCTCTTATATCCGGGTTACACTGCAATCACTTTTTATGAACCCGTATAAGGGTCTACTCAAAAAAGAATAAAAGGGAAATACCAACAGAGTGCTCAATTAAATTAAATAAAGAGCGTAATATTTTTTATTTATAAATACAAATTTTAATCAGACATATGGACTACTGTTTCACACAGGAAAAAGATTGAATCCCCAATTCCGTCTTCGTCAGCACTGGTAAAATGATGGAATTTCTTCAAAAAACATCTGTGAAAAGTCTTTACCCGTTATGAAACGCTATGCTAAAAAAAATTGAAATGAAGAGGCGGTGAGACGCTTAAACCGGAGAAATAGCCGTTATGTAAGAGATTCTATATTTAGAAGTGAGGAAAATAAGGAGAAGGAAAGAGAAGAGAAATTAAAATAAGAGAAATTAAAATAAAATAAAATAAAATATAAAAATAAAAAAATATAAAAATATATATATAAAAAAATCGTATGGTTAAAGGTACGTAACTCTATTTAATTAAATTATCTAAAAAAGGGAGGTAATTATTTATTATTATATATATATACATTTCTACGATGGTTTCAATTAATAAATAAATCAA
>OY744539.1:25839212-25851712 GCA_963556195.1 Sepiola atlantica | reverse complement strand
AAATTTTTAATTAAAAATAATATAATATTTTGATTTTAAATGAAATTTTCAAAAGTTTGGGAGCTTTTAACTCTTGAATTTTTTGAAGTTTTAGGGATTTTAAATTACTTTTTTTAATTTTTAATTCTTTGAATTTCATGGATTTTATATATTTTTTTTATTTTTTAAAAAATTTAAAATTTAAAAAATTTTTAAAAATTAAAAAATTTTTTTGTAATTTTTATAGTTTAAATTTTGTAGATTTTAAATTTAAAATTTTTTATACTTTTATTTTTTAATTTTTATAATTTTTATAATATTTTATTAAATATATATATAGATAGCCTTATCTAGTTTTTATACTCGGTTTATTGCACCCGCACTTGTATCGAATACACGTACGTGTGCGCACACGTGCATGTATAAATATATATATATATATATATATATATATATATATATATATATATATATATATATATATATATATAAAACAACGTATACGTATGTGTGTATATATACAATATTCTGCCCATGCATGTGGGTATGAGCTGGACATGGTATTATAATATAATATAATAGATAACGTGATTACCTTTTTTGATTTACTTTCTTGATTTATTTATTAATTGAAACCATCGTAGAAATGTATATATATATATATATATATATATATATATATATATATATATATATAATAAATACTTACCTCCCTTTTTTAGATAATTTAATTAAATAGAGTTACGTACCTTTAACCATACGATTTTTTTATATATATATTTTCATATTTTATATTTTTTTATTTTTATATTTTATTTTATTTTAATTTCTCTTATTTTAATTTCTCTTCTCTTTCCTTCTCCTTCTTGTCCTCACTTCTAAATATAGAATCTCTTACATAACGGCTATCTCTCCGGTTTAAGCGTCTCACCGCCTCTTCATTTCAATTTATTTTTAGCATAGCGTTTCATAACGGGTAAAGACTGTTCACAGATGTTTTTTGAAGAAATTCCATCATTTTACCATTTCAGACAGTGCTGACGAAGACGGAATTGGGGATTCAACCCTTTTCCTGTCAGAAACCACTGGTCCATATGTCTGATTTAAATCTGTATTTATAAATAATATATATATATATATATATATATATATATATATATATATATATATATATATATATATATTATAAATAAAAAGTAGTTAATTGACACGTGTTTTTGGCTCACAGCCGTCATCAGCATGGCTTACTTGGACAAAGATCAAACCTTCGATATTGATGTCTATAGTCTGCCGTTTTACCACTGGACTACGACGCCTATATATATATATATATATATATATATATATATATATATATATATATATATATATATAAAACAAAGATCAATGTAACCACAATTACATGATCAGATCGCGTTCCAAGAATTCAACATAACAACTGTTTGTGTACGATCGTTTCAGAGACCATATGTTTTATTGATATTAGATCTCATCGTCAACACAGAGTGTTAACACACAGTTAAAAGCAAAAGCATATAGACAGCATCAATGAAATAGAGATCGACATCGCCATTCATACAGCAAATAGAAACGATGAGGGGGTAGATACTATTAAGACTCAAATCAAAGTTTATCAAGCTGGAACTGTATTCGTGATGTACATATTGTTCAAAGTAGAAAGAAAGTTGAACAAGCTATCTCGGCGTCATTATTGATTATATTTAAGGGATCTAAGGGAGATAACACCCAACATTCCCGACTTTATTTCTCTAGTTCACAAAAGTTTGTATTATCTCCCTTTAATATGACAATATAGCGCCGATATTTCACACTTTTTCGTGTATTGATTAACATTGATTTTCTTTTATAAAATGAAAACTAATTGATTAATTTACGTGAATTTTGGTATGCGATTTATTCATTATGTGACAGGTACGTACATCAAACAGATATTTAAGGTTTTTTGTTTGTTTTGTTTTCGAATGTCTTCGTAATCTCATCTCATCTCATCTCATCTCAATATATATAAGGCAAAAATCTGTGAGTATGTATGTAACACTAAGGCTTTTAAACTACTCAACAACCCTCCTCCCCGAAGTTGCTATTATTTTAACCGGCATAACCTCGGGACAATAATATCTAAAAATTAAAAAAAAAGATTCAATTTAAGTGGTCAAATAGCCATTTTTTTCGTTTAATGTGATCACGATTTTTAATGTTATCTTGTGCACCTGACGTCACATTGATAGGTACATGACGTCATAGTGATAGGTTTGGATATTATTTTATGCTATAGTCACATTATTATTGGTTTTTTTTGCATTTTTCTTCGGTCTATTGCCCCATAAAAGGAATGGGAATAAGAGAGATTTACTTTAGTATAGCTCTTGAGGTCTCCTTGTATTTGGCGTTGTCCGGGAATATGACAATACATTGTTAAGAACATTCTATTGTCATTATTGTATTATATAATCTATTGTCAAATAGAGAAGTTAAGCAATGCATAGCCTGGCCAGTACTAAATGAGTGACGATTAAAGACGACCAAATGCTGTAAAATAGAAGTATAGTAAATCAGTAATTAGTTAAGGTAAAAAAAATAATTATGCTCTGCCATTATTTTCACTTATAAATATAAGTGAAAACAATGGCAGAGCATAATTGTCTGTATGTTTGTCTGTGTGTGTATGTGTGTGTATCGAAAAAATGTTAAAGAATATGGATACAATATAAAAGTGTATTCTTATGTAAAATTCACAGAGTAAGTTGATGGGTGTATTCCCGAATCTATAAACCCACGTCTTAGGGGTCCATGGGGCAGATTTCATCAGGGGGGGGGGGGTTCTTTTCAGTTATTTTTCATTATATTTTATAGTAATTTGAAATTGCTGAGTCATATTGTAATTCAATTACGTATTACCTCAAGTTCATTAAACAATTTATCATTTTTAATGAAATTTCTTTGTTAGAGGATAGCTAAGGAAGAACGATAACTCACGTTTAAAAACACAATTTAGGTTTTTAAAACAAGGTTAGAGGATATACATAAAATATAAAAGTGTATTCTTATGTAAAATTCACAGAGTAAGATGATGAGAGTATTCCCGAATCTATAAACCTATCCCTTAGGGTCCATGAGGCATATTTCATCAGGGGGTGGGGGCTTTTCAGGGTTTTTTTCATTATATTTTATTGTAATTTGAAATTGCTGAGTCATATTGTAATTTAATTAAGTAAAACTTTGAGATAACTTTTAATTTTATTTAACGTTTCTTAGCGTCAATTCTATTTACATGAAGGGGTGGTTAGAAACTATTGAAGGTCCTCCACTAGCCGCCACTGCCCGCCACTCTGTACGTACACAAATACATGTACATGTACATTTTATAATATCTGATATAAGAACAGTATTCGGCGTTGTCCGGCAAATTATACCTCAAGTACATAAAACAATTTATGGTTTTTAATGAAATTTCTTTGTTAGAGGATAGCTAAGGAAGAACGATAACTCACGTTTAAAAATATAATTTAGGTTTTTAAAACAAGGTTAGAGAATATACATAACATATAAAAGTGTATTCTTATGTAAAATTCACAGAGTACGATGATGGGAGTATTGCTGAATTTCTACACCCTCATCTTAGGGGTCTATGGAGCAGATTTTATCAGGGGTGGGTCGTTTTCAGTTATTTTTCATTCTATTATATAGTAATTAGAAAATGCTTAGTCATATTTTGCTTTAATTACATAATACTTTGAGATAACTTTTAATTTTATTTAACGTTTCTTAGCGTCAATTCTATTTACATAGAGGGGGTAAGAAACTATGTGAAGGTCCGCCACTAGCCGCCACTGCCCGCCACTCTGTACGTACACAAATACATGTACATGTACATTTTATAATACCTTATATAAGAACAGTATTTTATTTAACGTTTCTTAGCGCCAGGGACGCGCATCTAAATTTTTATTCTATTGGTATTGTTTTTTTTAAATAAGCGACAAACGCTAATCAAATTATTGCTACTATTTTACGAAAGAAAATTATAGGAAATTACAACATGGCCGCCAGCGATTAAGTCATTGCATTCAAGTTCGATTTTAAAATCTTTAAAAAATAAAATATAATTTTAGTCGGGATCAAAAATACAATGTAAGAATAATTAATAACTTTCATCCAAAATGTTTGTTTGTTTACATGACATATTTCTTTGAGAAAATCCACAGTTACATAAAATACATATTTAGTAAAGAGAATTTACGTGAATTACATTAGTATTAATTTTTAACACATTTAAACAAGATAAGAATCATATGGGAAAAAAGGGAAATAGAGGGTTGAAGGAGGGAGGGAAATAATGAGGACCAGGGAAAGAAAGACGGCTAGAGAAAGAAGAGAGATTGAAGTTTTTATATAAAGATGTTACACACACACTTTAATTTCTACTACTTTGTTTTTTTATCGTCCCGGTCAACGCCGGGTAGCCCTGCTAGTTCTAGATAAGCACTTGGCCTTTTGGCTAAGATCAAAGTGTAGTATCTGTTCCGATGGATACTGCACCCTATAGACCGGTATTGTCTTGGCCTTCGGGGCTTGATTCCGCCGATCTATGGGTCTGTCCTGTGCAGTTCTAGGAGGTCCACCCTCCCAGGCTTCGCCTCCCCTCTTTGGGGAGGAGTAAGTTTATCGCTTACTGCCTGAGGCGCCCCTACCGGGGAATGCCGACGGGGCTGCCCAGGCAATTTTTAATGGCCAGAGTGCTCACCTTCTCAGGCGCTGGCTTTTCAAACCCCACTTTCCCGACCCGAGCTTGGGTCACATCTTACTTGTGGGAGTAAGATAAAACTGGCCTTGTGCCTAACTCCTGTAGCGGAGTAAATAAAAAAAAAGTGTAGTATCTGTTCCGATGGATACTGCACCCCATACTGGTGTTGTCTTGGCCTTCGGGGCTTGATTTACGCCGGTCTATGGGTCTGTCCTGTGCAGTTCTGGGAGGTCCACCTTCCCAGGCTTTGCCTCCCCTCTTTGGGGAGGAGTAAGTTTATTGCTTACTGCCTGAGGCGCCCCTACCGGGGAATGCCGACGGGGCTTCCCAGGCAATTTTTAAACCCCACTTTCCCGACCCGACCTTGGGTCACATCTTACTTGTGGAAGTAAGATAAAAACTGGCCTTGTGCCTAACTCCTGGAGAGAAGTAAATCAATACTCTTACTTTTCGCAATAGATTTTACGTTTCTCATATTTGTCATTTCTGTTATTTTTCTTTTGCCTTTTCTTCAATTTAAAAAGTAGAACAGTAGTCAACAGAAAAAAAGGGTGAAAAAACAAATACGCAACATATAAATGTTACTAAAGGCCAAATAAGTTACTATTCTACCTACCTGGATAAGTTTATTTGTGTTTTAACGTATTTTAACGCGATTTTTTTAAATAAACGTATTGTCGACTCAGTTCAGTTAAAACGAAAAAAAAAAAAAAAATGGTGCCGATAACCCTTGATAATCGCCCAAAATCGAACTTAAACAAAATACCAACAATAATTGTGGCCAATCGAGCGAAAATGTAATTTTCTACCATTCGACACTAGGTTTGTTTTAAACAAACAAAAACAAAAAAAACGTTTTACAATAAGTAAAGACACAAATGAACTTATCAAGCTAGGTACAAGAGTAACTGATCTTGCCTTTAGTAACATTTATTTTGTTTTATTTACTCCTCCCCAGGAGTTAGGCACAAGGCCAGTTTTATCTTACTCCCACAAGTAAGATGTGACCCAAGATCGGGTCGAGAAAGTGGGGTTTGAAAAGTCAGCGCTCGAGAGGTGAGCACTCTGGCCATTTAAAAATTGCCTGGGCAGCCCCGTCGACATTCCCCGGTAGGGGCGCCTCAGAAGTAAGCAATAAACTTACTCCTCCCCAAAGAGGGGAGGCAAAGCCTGGGAGGGTGGACCTCCTAGAACTGCACAGGACAGGCGTGCAGTATCCATCGGAACAGATACTACACTTTGATCTTAGCCAAAAGGCCAATTTATTTAGGCCGGTGAGTTCCTTCGGACAACCTTCATCTTTATCTACAGATGAAGATTTTACAAACCTTGGGAACTCACCAGACCTTAGGCATAGTGCCCGTTATGTAGGGGGAGGGGGGGTCGGGGATAAGTGAGACAAGCTGTTCAATGTTTTTTATTTCACAAAATTTTACAAACAGAAAAAGAACATTTGCTGACTCTAAACTAGATTCTTGCACCAAAATACCGCATTCACTTTGTGGGTGGATCCCTACTTAAAATATCCCCTAAAAAACATCGATGTAAAAAAGGAATTTTCGTGGAAAAATATTAAAAACACCCAAAAAGAAAGAAAAATAAAGAACAAAATAAAATGGTAAAAAGGTTAGTATGGCCCGGCTTTCCCTCATGGCTAAGTGTTAGACCGCCCACTGTTTTCCGGCACGAGACCGAAAACAAGCGGGTCGGTCACTAAGTGGGAGTGGGAACTTGAGAGAGGAGTGTTCAAAAAATAAATTCATCGGGAATGGGATCATGGGGTGGATGGCGTCTTCCAAGATAGTAATGCCAAGGGTTTCAAAAGACCGGGGACAAAATAAAACAGTGGAAGTGGGAATCTTTGGAAGCTCTCTAGTGCCGGCAAAAATAAAATAGGGACAGGATAACTTTCATTCCTACTAGTTTAAGAGGTTACCAGTTTTTTTAAATAAATCAAAAAACTCTACAGGGGTGGGTTCCGTAGAACCCAGTACCGCGTGTGCCATAACTATGGAGGGAACACAAACTCAAACTTGGCGCCTCGTCGGATGCACAAACTAGTGTCATGCACCCATCTCCTATTGAAATCCATGCGATGTAATCGTTTCCAATCGCATCTGATCTTCACTTTAAGTTGGTGTTTAAAGTAAACTACCAGATCCCGATCCAAAACAGATCCAACCCCATGAACCTCATCAAGACGTGTAACCCACCCCAAAGATTTTGTATAATTTCGATTATTCGGACTACTGTTCTTGAGTGTTATCGTCATAACGCTGTTGGTGTTCATTTTCGAACTCGGGAATATTTCTGTCGAATTCGGGAATCTGAACGGAATTTCGAACGGAACCCTTGTTCTGTCAGTTATAACCGAGAGAAGTCTTCAGTAATTCGCAATTCTTCGTATCACCCGCACCGTAGATTCAAATGACTATCACTTAGAACCGAATTTTACTATATCCACTGCGGACAGTTCGAGTAAACTTATCCAGGTCGGTGAAAGAGTAACTTATTGGGTCTTTAGTAACATCTATTTGTTGCATATTTGTTTTTAATGTGTAGTTTTACTACTCATCACTATATATCAGTACTTTTATTACTACATATCACCGTGTATGTATATATATACATGGACGGCGGCATCGAGGGGGGGGCAGGGGGGCCCAAGCCCCCCACATTTTGACTTCGCCCCCCCCCCCCACTTTACGGTCATCAATAATGAAGTTATATATGCATGTGTTTAACCGGGCCCCGCCTCCACTTTTTAGAGGAGCCCCCCCCCCCGCACTTTTATAACTGTGCCGCCGGTCCTGTATATATATATATATATATATATTGGGGAGGATTTGAATGCCTACTAGACACCACCCTCAGGAGTCTTCGGTCTCTCTATACAGGGGTTTGTCAGAGACTCTGATATGAAGATACTTTTTACTTGAAATAAACCCTGACCAAATATCTAAAAAAAATGGTGTGCTGTCCCCTCAAGCCATCCAGCACGTCTCCCGAATTGAGGACGGAGGCACCCACTCTATTAATAGAGGGCAACTTCGAATAAAGAATTAGAGGCCGTTGACAATGAGGAAATAAATGATAAAAAATATGAATAAAAAATAAATAAATACTGGCAGGCCGGCACCCAGGATACAAAGGGCCCATCAACCCGTTCATACACCAGGCGGGAAGAGGTAAGCAATGGTGTAAACCTTCCTGCCTCTAGAAATGGGGCTCCAGCCAATACAGAGGCCAACCAGGGTCAGCCATCAGGCCTTGAGACAAAAGGTCCTGGCCCCCTATCTCCCATCAAATACAGCAAAAAAAAAAAAAAAAGAAGAAACATAAGAGGCTTAAAAGCCCAACCATAGACTGTTGCACAAAAGAAGGTGCTGTTGTTTTGCTACCACTACTCAAAGTTTGAAAAGTGGAGCAAAACATCTAATGAGATCCTAGCTGATAAGATTAAAGAATCTACCCTCCCCGAAGAAAATTATATATATATATATATATATATATATATATATATATATATATATATATATATATGATATATATGTGTATATGATATATATATGTATATGATATATATATATGTATATAATATATGTATATATATATATATATATATGTATATGATATATATATATATATGTATATGATATATATATATATGTATATAATATATATGTGTATATGATATATATATATGTATATGATATATATATATATATATGTATATAATATATATGTGTATATGATATATATATATATGTATATGATATATATATATGTATATAATATATATGTGTATATGATATATATATATGTATATGATATATATATGTATATGATATATATAATATATATGTGTATATGATATATATATATATGTATATGATATATATATGTATATGATATATATATATATGTATATAATATATATATATATGTATATGATATATATATGTATATAATATATATATATGTATATAATATATATATATGTATATGATATATATATAATATATATATATGTATATGATATATATGTATACGATATATATATGTATACGATATATATATGTATACGATATATATATGTATATGATATATATATGTATCCAATATGTATGTACAATATATATATAAATGTATACAATATATATATGTGAATATTATATATATATGTATATAATATATATATATATGAATATAGTATATATATATTATAACCTTATCTATTATTTATGATTGATGTTCCAATATTGTATTAAATTCTATACTAGGTCTGCTTAGTAAGTCATTGTCGCCCAACATATACTTTGCTTCTTTGAGTCGTCTTACTCTCCACCGTTCTTCTCTATCTATAAATTTTACTTCGCCCCATAAGGGTAGATGGTTTCCCTTTTCCCTCCATATGTGGTCAGCCATATCCGACATTTCCCAGACTTACATGGGATCGCATACACATAGTTCTTAGTCATACATTTTTACGTAGGAGGTTTGACGCTTTCAAGATTCTTTAGGAGGGTTGAGTCGCTCCTGAATACCGTTCTGATGTCATATGGATTACATGTTCTATGGATTCTTTCCAATAAGCCCTTTTACATATGGTATACAAACTGTGGTGTGTTTTCGGGTGGTGTCCCTTGGTGTTTGGTCTAGATATCGGGGTATTTTCCGCGCATTTTGAAAGTTTTTATTATTTATTTACTTTTAAAAATATAATTAACGTTGATGGATTTTACCCACATTACAAACATGCATATCAGACGATTTCTTGACTGTTATCTATTCTGCACTTTTACCATTTACTATGTTGTTCCTATTTAGTTGCCTCTCCACGAGACCAGAGTTAGACACAAGTTCGGTTTTTAATGTGGGCAAAAATAAAAATTGCTGCAGTCTAGAAAGATTTCACTTAAATGAAAATAACAAGTTAATTTTTTCAAGTTAAATAATTAGTTTTTATTTCGCCCGGGCAATGCCAGGACACGGGTCCTACTAGTAAATAATAAAATAGTTACTAATTCTCCCCATCCACAATCTGTGAAAACACACTTATTCTTATAATATCTAAGATATCCTCAAACGAGTAGATATTCAATAGTAACAAGCAATATTATAATGAAACATTAATAAGATCTGGATATAATAAAGGAAATTAATTTTATTAAAAGTGCATCTGAAAGAAATGCGAATAGAACATTTAAAAAATAGAATACCACACCAAATTATATAGTATAGTATGGCTATGGGTAACACTAAATAAAAAATGAACATAAATTCGACAAACAACTTACATATACTTAATGTGGAATCTGAACATGTACCATATCAATCAATAGATGATATTACTAATAGGAAGAAAAATAGGCGACGCAGTTCTTTATGGTTTTATACACCATACAGTAAGCATATCCTAAACAATGTTCCTAGAGAATTCTATCATATTGTGGAAAAGTATTTTTTTAGAGATGGTAGATGAGGTAGGATTATTAATAAAACACTGTAAATTTATCATACTCAACTTCAATCAGCTTAGATTCAACTACTATAGCTTCTAATACTAAAATAAATCGGGAAATAAATAATGGAGGATCGATAACCATCCAAACTCTCAATTAGAATCCCAATGTTATTGTAGACATGTGAATGAATGTCTATTAGGAGGAAAGAGTTTAACTTCAAACACAGTTCATAAATGTATTGTTATGGAGGGCAATAATGCTAGAACATACATGGAATCCACCGTGTGTAGTTTTAGAGATCAGCTCAAAGAAATCTAGACCAAACACCAAGGGACACCACCCGAAAACTCACCACAGTTTGTATACCATATGTAAAGGGCTTGTTGGAAAGAATTCAAAGAATATGTAATCTATATCTTCTTTTAAAGTAAGGCCTTAATGTGAATTATAACAATGTGAATTATAATAATGTGAATGATAACATCACTAGCTAAATGTGTTAGAGAATAACAAAAAATAACGTACCCTTCTAATTAAAATGGTCTATTATAGATACACCAAATAAATACACCCTGGTAATTTTAAAAATGTAACCTATGCATCCAGGAATTTTACGATATAATAATGGCCAACGATAAATTAATTAATATAAAACAGGAAATTCTACAAAATTGTATGCACCGTTCTAGATGCGCATTTTCCCGTTTTAGGCCTGATTAATAATTCAAGTCATTACCAATGATCGCCCACTGGTACCAACAGGTGATTTTAGTCTGGAGTTTGTAAAAACATCTCCTACTGCTTGTTTGTTTGCCTTTTGGCAGAGATCAAAGTGTAGTATCTGTTCTGATAGAAGCTACACCTCTTAGACCGGTACCGTCTTGGCCTTTGGGCTTTGATTTCGCCGGTCTTAGAGTATTGCCCTTGGCAGTTCTATGAGGTCCACCCTCCTAGGTTTTGCCTTCTCACCCTTTGAGGAGGGGTTATTTTATTACTAATCGCCTGAGGCGCCCCTACCGGGGAATGCCGACGGTGCTGCCCAGGCATTTTTCGTAGGCCAAAATGTTTTTCTACTGGGGTGTTGGCTTTTCAATCCCATTTTCCGACCTTGTGTCACATCTTACCGATGTGGGAGGGAGATAAAAAACTTTTAAAATCTCCTCAGATTTCCAGTACTCTCTAGTTGATTTGATAAATGTTGCGAATCACTTTGCGCTCTCACAACAGTTGTTTACCGTCGATTTTTCACCAATAACGGCTGTTAGTTTTCTCTGGAATTTGAGTGGCAATAAGCCTCTCCGCGATTACAGTATTCTCTGGACCCTTTCTGGTGGAGGTTTAGATGGTGCTCTTCCTTTCGGTCTTTTCATCTCTTTGACCATTCATTTTCTATTGTCGCTGCCTAATGCTCTTGCCAATGTGTTTTTTTACTAGAGATGGGGTCAGTCAGATTATGACTATTTTCTTTTTATCTATAATGACAGTTTCATTCCCATTGGTTTCCTGTAATGTTTCTATTTGTGTATATGTTGCATTATTCTATTTCAGTTTCTCTGTGATTTGTCAGCGTCATCCAGTTTTGTGAGTTGGTTTCCGCACTCAAGGGGTTTCTTAATATTTCACCTCTTTTCATCAGTGCCGTGATTTGTATGGTGTCAATCCTCCCCCTGATTCTAATTTCTTCTGAAATCTTCCTGGTGATGCTACTGTTATTAGTAATTTGCTTCATGTTCAATATTCCTTTCAACTCTCTGCTAAGCTCCATGTGTTTGACCATTGATATTTATGCTGTCATCTGTTTGAACAGTGAAATCTACTATATAGCATACTTTTTGGTTCTTGTTGACTATTATCATATTCGGTCTTCTGGCTTGGATGAGTTTGCCGGTTGTATATTCATGTACCATAGGATTTTATGATTTTTATTTTCCAATACTGTGCTTGCACCATTGTTTTGTACGTTCAAAGTGTATTTGCTTGCATAGTTCTTAGTGGACCATCTCCCCAATCCAGTCGTGTCTGTTTTTGTATTCTTTTTAAGCTAGTTTGCATTATTATTATTACTCACTAGGAGTTATCACATCATCAGTGATTGTTCACGACAACAACCAGTGGTGTTCCCTGGAGTCTGAGTGTCAACAAGCCTCCCACGATTTCCAGTACTCTCCACCTCTTTTCGATACCCACCACAAATTATCTTGCAGTATCGCAACATTCGCCTACCATTGATTTCTCGCTGGCAGCGACCATTGGTTTCCTCTGGGATTTGGATGGCAATAAGCCTCCCC
>OY744539.1:25821712-25834212 GCA_963556195.1 Sepiola atlantica | reverse complement strand
AATGATGAACTCTCAGGTAGGGTGTTATTTGCCATGACAATCGGTGGTTGGAGAGGTTCTTTGTAGTTATTGAAGGAAAGGAGCTTTGTCTTAGCGGCATTAAAAGTTTCCAACCATTTATGACCCCAATCCACTACAGCCTGGAGGTCATTTTCTAAAGATTCAGCCAATGCCGTGGATAAGATCGCGTCGGTTTTGCCAACATGGCGAGAGTAAAGTGTGGTGTCGTCAGCAAATAAACCAATCTCAGACTCTATGTCATCAGGGAGATCGTTTATATAGATCAGGAACAACAAAGGTCCAAGGATAGATCCCTGGGGTACACCAGCATTTATGTCATGTTGCTTAGATGAACGGCCATCGAGGACAACCTGAATTTTTCTTTTGTCTAGGAAGGATCTAATTATATTAAGTAATTGCCCAGTAATACCGTATGAGCGTATTTTCAGAAGCCTTTATGCCATACCTTGTCAAAGGCCTTGGATATATCAAGCGCTACTGCCCTAGCTTCTCCTGCCTTGTCGAGTGTATGATACATGCGTTCAGAGATGACCGTTAGGATGTCTGCAGTAAATCGTGCTTGTCTAAATCGATACTGGCGGTCAGGTAGCATGAATTGGAACAAATGCATTGAGGGCATTGCCAGGGCTGCCGCAAGGAGGGTTGGCTCCCTCTACCGTGCTAGTAAACTCCTCACACCTGGCATTATCCTGTATCTCTACAGGGCCACCGTCCACCCATGCATGGAGTGTTGTTGTCACATCTGGGCTGGTGCATCATCTACTAGTCTCTCCCCCCTTGACAAGGTCCAAAAGGGAATCGCCAACCTAATAGGGCCCTCACTGTCAGCCAGGCTCCGGCCTCTGTCCCGTCGCTGCAGTGTGGCATCCTTGTGATTGTTTTGCATGTGCTTCAATGGATTGTGCTCCGATGAATTGGCTACTCTGGTGCCCCCTCGGCGTAGATTCACTAGACTAACTCGACAATCAACTGGGTCTCATTCATTCACTGTGGAGGTCCCCAGATGTCGGAGAGCCTTCTGCTCGGATAGCTTCTTTCCTCGTGCTGCTGGCCTCTGGGGCTCCCTCTCTGCCTCCTGTTTCCCCAACAGTACAGACATGCAGTGATTTGAGGCTGGTGTGCACAGACATCTTGCTGCACGGATCCCAATCTAGGTTGACCGCCCCCTACCTTCTCTCCTTTTCTTTTTTCTCAGTAGCCCCTTACGTCTACAGTGGCGGCCTGCCTTGTTTGGGGCGAACTATGTTAAAAAAAAAAAAGAAAAAAAAAAGAAGTTTAGCATTAACTAAGTGCTGTACTATCGCTAGATTGATTAAGGATTCAAAGATTTTAGCAAAGATCGGCAGCAGACTGATTGGGCGATAGTTCTGAGGGTCGGTTCTATTCCCAGAATTCTTGTAGACTGGTACCACAGAGGCAATTTTCCAGCTATCGGGGAAGCAAGATTCAGCTAGGCATTTATTGTAGAGTTTGGAGAGGAAAGGAGCCAGTTCAGCAGAGCATTTTTTTTATTACTATTACAGGTATAAGATCAGGCCCACAAGCTTTGGAGGTGTCAAAGTTTTTATGATGTCTCTGACCTGGGATGGGGTGATGACCAAGTTATCAAGTGTGGCTTCGGTCCGCAAAGGGAATTTGGGGGGGGGGGGGTTATCTGAGTCCAAAGTAGAGTTAGAAGCGAAGCGCTGGGCAAGTAGTTCAGCCTTACCAGTGGCCGTGCAAACGGCATCATTGTGGTTTGATAGTGGGGGAATCGTTGATTGACCATTATTCACTACACTATTGTAGATTTTCCAGAAATCACGAGTACCTAGTTTCTGTGACTGGATGCGTTTTTTTGTTAACTCATGATACCTTCTCTTCGGTTCACCTATCACGGCCTTGCAATTATTTTTTGACTCTATAAATTTATGTCTATTAGTAGCTGAGTTATGGCGGTCGAATTTACGGAATGCTTGTTGCCTCTCAGAAATGGCAGCTGCACATTCCGAGGTGAACCATTGAGGAGATTGGGGCTTGCTAAAGAATTTTCGCATGGGGACATAGGCTTCAATGCCTGCTTTGACCCATTCAGTTAATTCGTTTGCACATTTGCCTCCATGGGGCGTCACTGATGTGATCTCTGATTGACTTAAAATCAGCCTGCTCGTAGTATCTTGTTGTTTTGAGCAACGGTTCATCAGCTTTTGGACGACTTTTTAGGGTGATATGTATCATTAGCACAATGTGATCAGCATTCCCGAGTGGACTATGAGCTTTCGTCACACAAGCTTCGGGCATTGAGGTCAGGAAAAGGTCTAGAAGTGAGGCTTATTGGTCTAATTCCTTCCCATCGCAGGAATATATGACACAAGGTCAGAAGGTGGGGGAGAGGCAAGCCAGACCCCCTAAAAAAGGAGCACTCTGGCCTAGCAAAAATTATCCGGGCAGCTCTGTCGACATTCCCCGGTCAGGACGCCTCAGGCAGTGAGCAAAGAGGGGAGGTAACACCTGGGAGGGTGAACCTCCTAGGACAACCTAGGACCAATACCTCAGCCTGACACCAAAATGGCCCAGTTCCTGTCGGACTGATTGTCGAGAACGAATCCTCGACTGGTATTACCCCATCACGAAGTCTTCAATCAACCAAAGTTAGCAATGGCAACTACAAGCTGACTCCATACTCTCTAAACTAATAGTTGACTCCATACTCTCTAAATTAATAGGTGACTGCATACTCTCTAAACTAATAGCTGACTCCATACTCTCTAAACCCCCTAAATTAAGGCTCACTGCAGGATGCAATATTATTTAGGTAACGTATCGTAAATATAGGCAAATTTAAAAGCATTTTCCACACACATAATTAGGATCATTCATGACGAGCAAAAAGTAAAAGTGTTAAAAATATTAAAGAAAAAAAAAGAGTAAATTAAAAGCTTGTTTTAACCGTATTTATCGGATTCGTCGGTGCTACTGTAGACATCGCCAGCCTCTCCAATGCATAAGTGGTACCCGGTTCGGCTAAAAAGTTTTTTCACTAATTCCCATCCAGGTTGTGGCTCCGGGTGGAACCGAAAATCTTTAGGTAGAATAAGATCGGAATTTGAGGTCATCTTTCCAAGCAAACGAAATCGCTGAAACGAAATGAAAAAGGATATTCAAATAAAAAGTAAAAGAAGATTCACTTTTGAAATCTCTATTATAACATCTGTGGGCATTTTTAACGACAGCTAACAGAATGAAAAAGGGCTAAAAAACAAACAAAAAGGCAACAAATAAATGTTACGCAAAGCAAGATAAGTTACTCTTCTACTAACCTGGATAAGTTTATTTGTGCTTTAACTTATTTTAAAGAGTTTTTTCTTCAAAACAAACCTGGTGTACACCTGTTCAGTTAAAAGGGGGAAAAATGGCTGTTCATGTGCCCAGCACGAGGATCCTTGATAATTGGTGAAAAATCGAAAAATAAACAAAATAGTGTTAGAAACACATCCAATAAATGTTACCAATCGTGGGAAAATGAAATGATCTACACGTATTTTACTTAATTTTCGTTTTTTAACGATTATCAAAACTCTGTAATTTCAGCCATTTTGTTTTCGTTCTAACTGAACAGATAGACACCAGGGGTTTTTTTTAACAAAAAACTCTTTAAAATAAGTTAAAACACAAATAAACTTATCTAGGTTAGTAGAAGAGTAACTTATCTTGCCTTTTGTAACATTTATTTGATGCCTATTTTTTTTTTACCTCTTTTCATTCTGTTAGCTGTCGTTATTAATGTCAAAATATGCTCAAAATATACTCATTATATTTATGAAAAAAACAATTCGTCAGTGGGCAAAGAACGTATTCCCCCCCCCCCCCAAAAAAAAACGATCATGTCTGAAATAACTTGTCACTTTCGTCCATCCTGTAAAAACCACATCATGTCCGAAATTGCTTGTCATTTTCGTCCATCCTGTAAAAATCACACCATTTCCAAATCTCTCGTCACTTTCGTCCATCTTGCGAAAACCACATAATGTCAAAATCTCTTCTCACTTTCGTATGTCAGAATCTCTTCCTACTTTCGTCCGCTCAGTAAGAAACCACATCATATCCGATCACTCTTGTCACTCTCGTCCATCCTGTAAAAACCACATCCTGTCCGAAATCTCTTCAAACTTTCGTCCATCCTGTAAAAACCACACAATGTCAAAATCTCTTCTAACTTTCGTCCTTCCTGTAAAAACCACACCATGTCAAAATCTCTCCTCACTTTCGTCCATCCTGTAAAAACAACACCATGTCAAAATCTTTTCTCACTTTCATCCATCCTGTATAAACCACATCATGTCCGAAATTCTTTCTCACTTTTGTCCATCCTGTAAAAACCACATCATGTCCGAAATCTCTTCTAACTTTCGTCCATCCTGTAAAAACCACATCATTTCCGAAATTCTTTCTCACTTTCGTCCATCCTGTAAAAACCACACCATATCCAAATCTTTTCTCACTTTCATTCATCCTGTAAAAAAAAATCATGTCCGAAATCTCTTCTAACTTTCGTCCATCCTGTAAAAACCACATAATGTCCGAAATTATTTCTCACTACGTCCATCCTGTAAAAACAACACTATATACAAAATCTTTTCTGACTTTCGTCCATCCTGTAAAAACAACACTATATCAAAATCTCTTATCACTTTTATCTATCCTGTAATAACCACATCATGTCCGAAATCTCTTCTCACTTTCGTCCATCCTGTTAAAACTACATCATGTCCGACATTTCTTCTCACTTTCATCAATCCTGTAAAAACCACATCATGTCAAAATCTATTCTCACTTTCGTCCATCCTGTAAAAGCCACATCATGTCGGAAATTATTTCTCACTACGGCCATCCTGTAAAAACAACACTATATCAAAATCTCTTCTCACTTTCTTTCGTTCTGTAAAAACCACACCATGTCAACATCTCTTTTCACTTTCGTCCATCCTGTAAAAACAACACCATATCAAAATCTTTTCTAACTTTCGTCTATCCTGTAAAACCACATATTGTCTGAAATCTCTTCTAACTTTCGCCCATCCTGTAAAAAAACACCATATCATCTCTTCTTACTTTCGTCCATCCTGAAAAAAAACTACATCATTTCCGAAATTCTTTCTCACTTTCATCCATCCTGTAAAAACAGCACCATATAAAAATCTCTTCTCATTTACCTCCATCCTGTAAAAACCACACGATCTAAAATCTCTTCTCACTTTCATCCATATTTTAAAACCACATCATGTCCGAAATCTCTTCTCACTTTCATCCATCCTGTAAAAAACACATCATGTCAAAATCTCTTCTGAGTTTAATCCATCCTTTAAAAACCACATCATTTCCGAAATTTCTTTTCACTTTCATCCATTCTTTCAAAACCACATCATGTCCGAAATCTCTTCTAACTATCGTCCATCCTGTAAAAACCACATCATGTCCGAAATCTCATCTAACTTTCATCCATCCTGTAAAAATCACACAATGTCCGAAATTTCTTCTCACTTTCATCCATCCTGCAAAAACCACATCATGTCCGAAATTTCTTCTAACTTTCGTCAATCTTGTAAAAACCACATCATTTCCGAAATTCTTTCTCACTTTCGTCCATCCTGTAAAAACAACACCATGTCCGAAACTCATCTAACTTTCGTCCATCCTGCAAAAACCACCCCATGTCCGAAATCTCATCTAACTTTCATCCATCTTGTAAAAACCACATCATGTCCGAAATTCTTTCTCACTTTCGTCCATCCTGTAAAAACCACACCATATAAAAATCTCTTCTCACTTTCATCCATCCTGTAAAAACAACACCATATAAAAATCTCTTCTCACTTTCATCCATCCTGTAAAAACCACACCATATAAAAATCTCTTCTCACTTTCGTCCATCCTTTAAAAACCACATCATTTCAAAATCTCTTCTCACTTTCGTCTATCCTGTAAAAACATCATACTAAAATCTCTTTTCACTTTCATTCCTTCTGTAAAAACCACATCATGTCAAAATCTGTTCTCACTTTCGTCCATCCTGTAAAACAACACCATACTATAATCTCTTCTCACTTTCATCTATTCTGTAAAAAACACATCATGTAAAAATCTCTTCTTACTTTTGTCCATCCTGTAAAAACCACATCATGTTCGAAATTCTTTCTCACTTTCGTCCATCCTCTAAAAATAACACCATATCAAAATTTTTTCTAACTTTCGTCCATCCTGTAAATACAACATATTGTCCGAATATCAAAATATTTTCTAACTTTTGTCTATCCTGTAAAAACCATATATTGTCCGAAATCTCTTCTAAGTTTCGTCCAACCATGTAAAAACACCATGTTAAAATTTCTTCTCACTTTCGTCCATCCTGTAAAAACCACATCATGTCCGAAATATTTTCTAACTTTCGTCCATCCTTTAAAAATCCCACCATGTCCAAATCTCTTCTCACTTTCGTCCATCCTGTAAAAAACACATCATGTTCGAAATCTCTAATCACTTTAGTCTACCGTGTCAAAGCAGAGTACAGTCTAAATTCTCTCACGTCTATTTTTCTTATCTATCTTAATAGCATACGCCGGAAATCCCGTCTTTTTTTGACAATTTTTTATAACATTATCTCGCCCGACATCCTTGCACACTTTTTCCCACCCTGTCAAACTAGCATTCTGTCTGATATACCATCTCACTTTCGTCCACTCTGTTCGAATGGCATCCCGCTCAAAATCTCATTCAACTTTCGTCCAAACAGCAGCTATCATCAACAATGTAACTTGCGTATTGAAGTACTTCAGCTAGTCATGCATCGCAGAATAGAAAGCTGGCAAGAGTAGCATTCCAGTCGTTGGTGTAGCAACATGTTTCATGCAGTCGAATATGGTTGGCTTCAGTTAGCGTTTGATTTGAGATGTGCCAAGAAATTAAGAAGGGGATAACACAAAAAATCAGGAGAGAAGCGAAAGAGATAGATAGATAGATAGATAGAGAGAGAGAGAGAGAGAGAGAGAGAGAGAGAGAGAGAGAGAGAGAGAGAGAGAGAGAAAGAGATAGAGAGAGGGAGAGGGATGGTAATTAAAGATTGTTTGAATGTAATTAAAGGAAGCAGCAACAGCAGAAATAAGTGAGAATAATGATAAATAATGTATATATATATCATTTGCTTGAAGTGAAAGAAGAAGAAGAAGAAGAAAAAGGAGAAGGAGAAAAAAAAGAAAAAAAAGAAGGAGGACGGTGAATAATGAAATAATATAAATGTATTATTAGTTTGAATGGAGACCAGATAATGTTAGTTAAATGTTAGTTAAATGATGACCATTAAATATCCACCCGAAAAAGAAAGAAACGAATGAAATGAGCAACGGAGTAAATACCTAAGCCGAAATGAAGAGGATCCAAAATAAGGGAATGACTAATAATGAAAAGCATCCAATGATGTGAAAGGAGATGATGAAAGTGATAAAACATAGACGAAAGGATTAGTAAATGAGAATGAGGCGGGGGGGGGGGCATGTTTTAGAAGACGTTCGCATTCTCCAACGATTGGAATGCAAAGAAATCGCTGTTTTCTAAATGATATGAGTAACATAATGGCTATCGAGGTAGACTGTGGAATCCGATGGGTGAAGCTCGTTATATCTGTTACGTTCACATTTTACAGTTTCATACTCTCGGCTAATGAAATATTTGAATACAATTCCTTCCAGGTCTAATTAGATCAGTTGTGGAAATTCGTCTACACTGTTGTAATAATCGTTTACAATGAATGGGTAATGTTGTTGGAATTTTTGAAAAAAGTTAAAATAATTAATAAAAAGGGTTGATATGCCGAAACGAAAGCAAAGAACGCGTTAAATTCTTTGATATGACACGGAATAATGTTACGTAATGGATGTATGTATGTAAAGAACGATTATATCAGCTCGTATGGATTTAGTATCTAAGTGGACCAGTGCAAGTTAGCTTGACACGAAAATCTGAAAAACAAGTTTGCTCTCGAACTAAAAGAATAAACAAGCCTGAACTCAGGTCAAACAGATGCGTTGTGACAAATTCAGTGTCCCCCTTGAAGACTGACGTCGCGATATCGTGTGAATGAAAAGAAAGATTTTTTAGTCAGTCTGTTTTCTGGTGCCGTGACGAGCGGATATAAAATCGAGATGTAATTAAAAAAAGGAAAATGAGAATTTAATTCCTAAAAGAGTTGATAGCGGCTGGTCTGCCCTCCCTCGTTCTCTCGTAGCGAAGTAGAATTAAGAAGAACAATTTGACCTCTCTCTCTCAAATTTAATGAATGTATGACTTTTATTTGTATGACGAGAAAATCTCTCTCAAATAGAGACCCAGTTTAAATTCTCCTTCGGTCTCGCCCTGTTCTTCTCTGTGCACAAAAAGGTTTGATTGCAGACACTAGACGATGACGATGATGATGACTGTGAAGTGCGGCCCACTACGACAATGACGACGGCGAAATGCGACGCACTAGATGATGATGATTGTGGTGACGAAATGCAACACACTACGATGATGATGGCGACAGCACCGGGCGTCAGTATACAAAAGAGAAAAGTATACGAGAATACTGAAGTAAGTGACGATTGATTTAAAAGGAAATGATTTTAATAAACGACTACGTAACAATAATCTGTATAAGTTGCCATTCTATTCTTCGACATATGTGTGCATGCCATATGCAAGATATTTGACAAATTAACCGGAATAGATTAGCTAAACAAATCACGTCTGTATGACAAGAACATAGTAATATCGTTGGGTTATGCATATCCGGTCGACATTAACACAGCAGAATTAACCGGAAGTGATCACGTCCGGAAACTCGGCGCATGTGACAGAAGAAGGTTTAAATACAGCTCCGTCCCAATATTTTAGATTAAATAATTGTTATTTATTCTGTTGTTTTCAAGCTAATAAAATCGATGTTTCTAAGTTTTTTGGTGGGAGGGAATCTAGGTTCCCACAAAAAAACTTAGAAAAATCTAGGTCCCCCATCCCTATTATCGTAAATAGGGGATGAGCCACACCCTCACCACCATACCCAATATTGAACCCTAAACATTAAAGTTTATTTTGTTGTTGTTGTGTTAAATCTTAGATGTAACCATGTTTTTGTTTCTTTATTTTGGGGGTTGAGTGGGGGATTCTGTTGCCACTTGGAGTGAAGTTTAGTGGTAGGGTTAAGGGAGGGATTTTGGGGGTCGGGGTCTATTGCTACATGAACTTAGGGTTAGTGGTAGGGTTAAGGGACGTTTTTCTTGGGGGTACTCGTACTTAGGGTTAAGAGAGGGTTGTTAATTTTTAGGGTAGGGCTGTTGCCACCCGGATTTAGGGTTAGTGGTAGGTTTAATGGAGAGTTGTTTTTATCCTCACCCACAATAGTTAACTACCTTAACAACAACAACATTCGGTGTTATGCTATTAAAACGCTATTTCGTTAAGCACTAGCCGGAAATAGACGATCACTTTACGTTAAATTTATATGAGAAACTAATCTCCCTATTCTAAATCCTAAAATAATTGGGGTTTCTTCCAAGGTTATTTACACGTAATCGCCTAAAAAGTAGAAATCTCATTTGACGGTGGGGGGGGGGGGTAGCTGAGAGTCCTCATCTATTTTTAAATGTAGGTATAATTTTCTTTTTAATTTGACAAACCTCTTAATATTTTCTCTTTATATATTTGTATCCAAAATGATTCTGATAAACTTATGGTGAGATTTTTATAAATATTTTTCACTTGTGCCATTTATACCTATTTATCCACTTGTGCCATTTATACCTATTTAGCCACTTGTGCCATTTTTACTTGCTATTTCTCCAATGTACTTTTTAACCTAAATTCGTTATTATGATCTATAAATTTTAGTTTTACTGGTAGCTTAAAATCAATCAATATTTATCATTTTATCACGAGCAATAAAAAATGAAGTTTTGAACAAATAAAAAAAAGGGATTAAAAGAATCGTTTTTGGAATCGGAAATTCGGTTCAATTTTTTCGATTTTTCCGTTTTTTTTTTTTTTCGTTTTCCGATTATGTTTAATCGTCTCAATACTAGTCTCAACCAATCAAAAACATGAAGGCATCCGAGCTCAACCAATCAGAGAAAGGCAACTCGAGCTCAAACGCTATATAAACAGGCACATTTTATTTAGACCCTCCATTGATTATGTTTGTTCGAACTAAGCAATCCATCCTTATAGGCATTACCTCCCTCCTTGGGAGAGGATTGGTTTATGGCTGATCGCCTGAAACTCCCTCACTGGGTGCGATTCTTTAGTCTCCTTGTTTTGAGTGAGAGAACTAACAAACTGAGAATTATGTTTAAAGGATATTTTATTTCCAATACACATATGCAACTGTGAAAACTGCACTTAAAAAAAGATTAATCTAAATACAAATGGGAAAATATACATCGAAATGAGAAGGGGTTAGGGTTAGGGTTTACAAATAAATAACACATAAAAATTCGACCAAGAAAATAGGCATGACAGTGACATCAGATACTATAGGTGGAGATGTAGTCCATCTATATTGTTTAAGTCAAGAAACGTTCGCACGAAAGAAAAAACAACACGTTTTTTATACCAACAAATTATAGGTTGATTAAATAAGGTTACCTACACCGTCTGGTATGGGTAAAAGAAGTTGGACAGTGTCCAAGTAAGGAAAGTTCTTTGGGCTGCCGAAGGTCTGTCATCAGATGTCTTCATGGGAAGATAGTAGGTGATGTTAGAGGACAGCGGACAGGGGGGGGCAGGACAGAGAATGTAGACGCGTGTCCTTGTTGCTGGCAAGTGTCTCTCTGCTGATCGACCGATCGTGATTCCCAAAGGGGCTGAAGTAGTTCTTCAAGGGACAAATGTAAACAATGCGCCCTGCAAGCTAATTGGTCAGTGTGTAACCAGATCACTTAACAAGGACATTTTTTAGAGGGAGAAAATAGGTCTTTCTTTATGACTGCTATAATACATTTGAGACAAAAAAAAAAGTTTTCTCAAGACCACGTGGAATGAGGAATGTGACTGCCAAAATATTAAGTTTTTTTTTTTTAACTCAGAGGTTATGTGGTTGGTTGGTTCGGAAGATAGTCAGGACGAAAAACGTAACTTGGTAGAGTTAGTTGTATCTGACCACATCTAACTGAAATAGAATATTATAGAACAAGAAAAAGGGTCACCATCTTCCGTAAATAAGACCACATCTCCACAACTAAATAGGTATCAACTTTTATTCAAAGGGAAAACTGAAACACAACGAAAAGTGTTCATTTGGCTGGCTTTTGTCGATAAACGAACGCTGAATCCTGGAGTTCTATTCTAGCCGACTGCTCGTAGTGAAACGGCAAGCACAGAATACCATCTTTTAATGGAAATCGCTTTAACCAAGGCATGAAGCCACTTGATGTAAGGAGCTAAAAAAGAAAAAATACTAATTTAAGGTTAAAAACTAGTCAACGATTAGTGTTAGATGGGTAGATTCTGACCCAGAAAACAGCAATTGTTCCCCCTCTGTCAGAAACATCGCTCATGGAATGTGAAGACTAAAGGACAAACTAAGAGAAGCGAGAGTTACGAGTCTGTCGAAAGTAAACTCAAGGTCCACTTTCTATTCTTTTTATATCCTATCAAGAGGCGATCAAAACGGGAAGTAATCGTTATTCGTATTTTTGGCGCCAAGATACGTCTATGTGTATTAATCTTTATTTTGCGCAAATGTATTAGAACACCCAGATTGTTAACAATCCAGGATCTAGTACGTGTGTGAAAAAACAAACCACAAATCAATCTAACATATGATACTGAGCGTACATTTAAACAAAATAGGTCCTCATGTAACTTCTACATTACCACCTGCTTAGGCTTTTAACCGATAAGAACAAGAGAAACTTTATTGGTGGTAGCAGCACATGAGAATACATTTGAATAACCACGAAAAATGCAATAATAATAATAAAACTATATTTTATTGCAACGTTTTTGGCCAAAATGTTATTTTATTGAAAATAAATTTTCTTTTATTACAAAGTTTTTCTTCCAGTAACTATATTTTATTAAATAAACGAATTTATTAAAATTTTTAATCTATTTGGTCGTTACGTCCTGTAGATTATCTGCCGCTGTTTACTAAACTGCACAAGTGCCAAATATTTTTATAGTCTAATTAGTGTTTTATAATACTCATAAGGTTTTAATTCTGAGTTTTTCTGAATTTTATTAGGAAACAGTCTTCTGAATAGTATACATTTTTATAACTTTAATTCAAAAGATTTTATGTGTTTTTTTTTTTGCTAACTTACGCTTATATACTTTAAAGGGTGAAATGTAAATTTAGGTTAAAGTTTAAACTCTCTCCCTCAAAAATAAAAAAATAAAATTAAAATTAAAATTAAATGCATATATGTATATATGTATATGTGCATATGTGTATATGTATATATATATGTGTA
>OY744539.1:25774212-25816712 GCA_963556195.1 Sepiola atlantica | reverse complement strand
ATTAACCCAAACTGGGTATAAACTTTATATTAAGTGAATGCGACTATTGTTTCTCCGGGATTGGTGTGGTACCATGCCAGGATGTTAACAGCCCTTCCAAAAACATCCCCACGGTGCGGACCACCAAGTTACACTCCCCCGTGCTCATCTAGTGGTTAGGATAGTGCCACAAGGGCCTCGTTCCTAGGAAACTCCCCAGTGATAGTTTCACACTGGTGCCTAGGAAAAAATCAACGGAGACAATCAGGATCCTCAACTAGACGATAACAGCCACATTTGGTGACGAAGACGAGAAAAACGCAGTCATTCAAAGAACAGCCACATAGACTTGGAACGATTCCAACAAGCATGAACAGAAGAACAAAAAAGACACCGTTAACTTCAGAAAGCGTAGGTGACAACTTTCCTCTGCTTTATTTTTACTCTACTCAAATTTATTGGTTTAAATAATTTATAAAAATTATTGGTGGAAAGAGAGCATTTTCTTAACGTCTGCTACTAGAAGAGAAAAAAAGAAATAGACAAAATAGCGAACACAAACCTAACCGCATTGAACTGAGTTCTCTCAGGTGGATCAAAGATCTCCATCTTTACTGAGAAACCGCCCGACTTAAGGCCATGGCTAGCGGTTCTGAAAAAAAAAGAGCGGATCTACAATCTAACAGATCAAGAGTTAGTAAACCATGCGTATGCCTTTTCGGACAGTCTAGCATCGGAATAGATCGAGGAATATCTCGACGATCATCCAAATAGCACCAGAAAAGAACTTCTCGACTAATTAACGGCACAGTACGGCAAGTTTACAAATGCCGCCGCCGCTAGAGCTTTAATTAAAATAGAGCAGGATCGAAGTTAGGTACTTGCGGAATTAGCAAATAGAATAAACAGACTTGCTAAGTTGGCATATAGGGACATCGAGTTGAGAGAAGGTTCAGCTATGCAAGTGCAGTTAACTGAATTATTCACAGATGCGATGGATAACCTCTTCATTAAAGAGAATGTAGCTAGATCCAATCCGACAACGTTATCAGAAAGAGGCCTTGTCTACTGCTAGACAAAACAAAACGCTCTATGAGTGGCTCCAAGGTGGCCACATAAGGGAACAGTCTATCTTAAATGATAGCTCATTAAACGGCATCCACTGGCAGCAGAAAAGAAAAAAATGGTTAGTAAAAAAGTTGAGAAAAACTGGTGGTGGACTATTACGAAAAAGCGCCAATAAATTAATATTTGTAAAATAAAAATAAAATAAATCAATCTGCAGAACTCAGAATAAAAATTAGGGATTTCTGCAGTTTACAGAACGTGCTGAAATAATAACGTTATTATTTAGAAACCCATTCTTAACATAGAAGCAGGGCTTAACGCGCTCCACTACTTTTGGAGCTGCTCCCGCACTTGCTCCGACGCCCAAAATTGGAGCTAGTATTTACTTCCCTCCCACCGCAGGAAGATGTGACACAAGGTCGGAAGGTGGGGTTGAAGGAAAAGCCAGTGCCGAAGCACTCTAGCCTTAAAAAAATGCCTGGACAGCCCCGTCGGCATTCCCTGGTAGGAGCGCCTCAGGCGATTAGCAATAAACTAACCCCTCCTCAAAGAGAGATGGTAAAGCCTGGGAGGGTGGACCTCCTAAAGCTGAACAGAACCATACTTCTGTTCGACAGAAAAAAAGGCCACCTAGCTCAAATGGACTAGAATCTGTCGTGCAGATTGTCGAGGACGTATCCTCAACGCGGTAAGAAAACATTGATCTTAGCCAAAAGGCCGAGAAAGCTCCAAAATTGGAGCTGGCTCCTCCCACGCTCCCCATTTTTCAAAAAGGAGCCGCTACAGCTCAAACTCCTATAAAAAGGGAGCAGTTCTTTTTCAGCGCTCCATAATGAAAATGTACCTTCTTTCATAAACGTTCTATTCTGCCAATGAGTAATCGAAGGATAGGGGTGGGCGTCAACGGATCTCGTCAATATGGATGGAGATGTCAATTTAAGTGTAAGACCGTAAGATAATATTTGACAAAATCTCGCTTACATTTTGAGATATGCTAAGGTTTATGGGAGAACATGTCGGACGAAGCATACGTAAATTTTAGTTTCCTGAGGTATAAAATAGAAATATAAAAATCCCTGAAGTATTTTAAAACAATTTTAATTTTCATTACATTAACAACCTATTTTTTCCAGGGGAGAAAAATTTGACCTGATATTTTTTCTATTTATTTTGGAAGGGAATTTAAATTTGTTTTAAGTAAATACAGTTTTACTTTTAAACATTATTAGTGATTATTTTCTTTTTAAAGAAAACATTTCTCTGTGAAGGGGAGACAGCCAGGGCAACATTAATCGTTTTGTTCTTGTTTAATATTTATTTGTTTTACGAACGTAACTATATTGTATAATGTATATTATTATTTATCACAGAGAAACGAGCAAGTACTTTCAAACAAATCGATTTATCCATTTTTTTTTCAATAGTACAATTTTGGGGGGAAAAACAATGAAATTTATTTTTTAAAGATTGAATAAAAAAATATATTTCATAAGTTAGCCAAAAAATATCAATAAATTGTCAATAAACAATTCAGAGATCCATTTAATGTCTTAAAATTTCATATAAAATATCTGCCCTAGACCTTGGGAGTTGAAAAAATATCGGGTAAAATTTTCCTCCCTCGAAAAATTAACTGGAGCAAGTTTTCCTAGGTCGGGAATAACATTTATTGAAATTAAAACTTTAAATAAAAAAGGTGAAAACGTCTATATTTTAAATCTATAATAAAAACAAACTGTTTACAATTTTAATATTCGATCATAGAATTTTAAGATAAAGAAAAATATCTAATCTACTTTCGGTTCTAAAAAAACAATAAATTAGTCAGAAAGTCTAATTATTATTATTTTTTAAAAATTAAAATTTAAGACATTTTCTTTAATTTAATTAAGTTTAAACATCGGTTTAATTGTAGAATAGGGACCGCTTGGTTTTTTTTCCGCTCATTTCGCTTGGTATTCGCCCAAATTTTGGATGAAACTGATTGTCTGTCTTAATTGTATTTTTGGTCCTGAAATAAAATTCTCATTTACTTTTTAAAGTGTTGAGAATCTAACTTTAATTCCGGGGTTTAATCGCTGGCGGCCATGTTGGTTTTTATTGTTTTTATTTTCCTTGGACTAAAGATAGTTTTTCCTTGCATTTAAGATATTTTTTCCTTGGACTAAAGATATTTTTACTACTTTAACATTTTATTACACACAAAAATCAAACTTTGAACATTCTATTTACAAAAGCAAGTTTTAACGAAATTAAAAGTATTTAAAAGCAAACATGAAAAGTTTAAAACATACTAGTTGTTAATTTAAGAATAACAAAATGTTGCCAAAAAGACGACGGTAAACATGTGGCATAACAGTTCAATTAAAATGAAATAAAACTTGGCTTATTTATTCAATCAGCAATAAACATCCTTGTCATAAATACAAAAAAGTTCAAATCTTTAAGAAAATAACTTCAAACACATCTATAGACTCACTGGCAATTTTGAAGACATTTGTTGCCAAATTGTCTCCTGCCTTAAGAAAACTGTCCTATTAAAATTGTAACATATAGATGTGAAAAAACCCTGAGAAGTTCAGTGTTCTGTTTCCATGTGTAACTCTCTCGTTCTTTCTCCCTCTCTCTCCCTTCTTTTATCCCCCTCTCTCTCTCCCTATCTCATATACATTTACCAGATATATAATTTAAAATATAACTCAAAGAGTTTCGCCAAAACTTTTCTTTTTCTTTTTATTGCTGAATAAAAAAAAATAATGTTTTAAAAAAATCAAATAATTTTGGAGCGAGGAGCGATAAAACCACTGCTCTTTAGTACCAAATGGAGTTGCTCCCGCTCCACTCCCGCTGACTATATAATGAGCCCTCTACCCCTTCGCTCCAGGAAAAAAGGAGCGCTCCGTAAAGCCATGCATAGAAGGGGGGTCTTAACTATTCTGTACTTTCACCTAACAATTTAATAAAGAAAAGATGCGGTAAAAATTGAATTTAACTTGAAAATCCTATCTAAAAAATAGCACGGTCCGTAAACTGCAGAAGTGCCAAAAGTTTATATTTGCACAAATTTGCACGCTGGATTAATTTGCCCTGTCACTGATGCGAACCCCCCCCCCCCCCCCCCAAAAAAAAAACGGACAAAACTAGTCGATAAATGTTAGCAGCCATGCTGGGAGTTAATCGCTTCAATATACTCAAAATAGATTGACCCTGCGCCACTTGAATGTCAGGTCGTTCCCGTTCCGGATACGGGTTGTTTTCTATTTATCTACTTCCCACAAGGTAAAATGTGACACAAGGTCGGGAAAGTGGGATTAGATAAGCCAGCGCTCGAGGGGTGAGCAATCTGACCATTTAAAAATTGCCTGGGCAGCCCCGTCGGCATTCCCCGGTAGGGGCGCCTCAGACAGTAAGCAATAAACTTACTCCTCCCCAAAGAGGGGAGGCGAAGCCTGGGAGGGTGCACCTCCTAGAACTGCACAGGACCGTCCAACCCCCAATAGACCGGCGTAAATCCAGACCCAAAGGCCAGGACAATACCAGTTTATTAGGTGGGTTTAAAAACCCTGGTTGGATTGATAGGGGTTGTTTATTAATGAACGAAATTTAAACGTTTAAAAGTAATCAAAGCGTCGAGAAAGAAGACATCGGAAGGAGGCTGGAGGGCAGCCCCGGGCGCTTGTTCGGAATACTCAACCAACCGTTTTTCTCAACTTTTTTACTGACCAATTTTTTTTTTTTTCGGTGTACAATTACCTATCATGTCGCTAGAGAATTCCGTGTTTTTTTTGGAAATTTATTTTCAAATATTTTAGATTTTCGAGGGGGATCATTTTCATATATAAATTTAACGTAAACTGATCACCCACTTATTGACCACGTTGTATGTTGTTGTTTGTTCGTTATTTTGAATTGCCATATTTCACAAGTGCCTTTTCATACACAAGCGCCTTTATTTACTTGAATAAAAATGAAAATAATTGCTCGTTTTCCGTAATTTTCGGTGTACGGTAATATTTTTCAATAACAAGTAAGTATTTCATAAAGCTTTGCTGTCATTTTATTTTTAGCTGCCATATTTCACAAGTACCTTTTGATGCACACAGAAAACAACAAAATGCGACGTGCTCGCTAATTGTATACAGAAAAAAAGAAAATAATTTTGTGATGGTCAAAAAGTGGGTGCTCAGTTTACGTTAAATTTATACAGGAAACTGAACCCCCGGTACCCTAAAATGTAAAATATTTGAAAATAATTTCCCCAAAACCCATAATTCACTAGCACCATTATAGATAATTGTACACAGAAAAAAGAAAAAAATTGGTCCGAAAAAATAAATGTGAAAAAAAAAAAAAAATGTGTGAGTTTACGTTAAATTTATATAAGAAACTGATCCCCCTCCTAAAATCTACGGTATTTGAAGAAACTTTTTAAAAAAAACGGAATTCTCTGACGACATGGTAGGTAATTTGTACACCGAAAAAGAAAAATAATTTGGTCAGTAAAAAAAGTTGAGGCCAACGGGTAATAGAGTATCACGAACAAGCACCCCGCTCGGCCGAAACGTAGCAGAAATATCAACGTGGGCAAGAAAAAACAATGTAAACAAAAATATACGATGCAGATGTGATGTAGTGAAATGAAGTAGTAGAACTTACATTAATTGCTGTTGCTATGGCAACCAAGATGCTGGAAGAGTTCACCGCCTTTTCTTAAAACAAACTTGTTTTTCATCGAAATTTGTGAATTTCACAATTTGTTGCAATTTTTTCTTTCTTTTTTACTTTTTCTTGAAATCTTTTATTTTATTTTTATTTTTAAGCGTTTAAGAAAACAAAATTTATTTTTTTCCGATTTTTCTTTAGTTTTCCCTTTTTTTTCTTTACTTAACTTTGAATTATTTGAAGATTTTTCGTATATTTTTTAATGTGTTTTTTAGGGTTTTTTTTTTTTTTTCGCAGACAATATAAGTATTTTTCTTTTATAATATTTTAAGGCTTTTATTCCAATTTTCTTTTCTTTTTTATATAAAACTTCGTTTTTTTTTTATCAAATCTTTAGAGCATTACTTTTGAATATTTTCTTGAAATAATTAATCCTCGAGTTAGTCATGAAGTGTCCGGTGTAACTTTACGAGATTTCTTTCTTCCATTACCGAAAATAGGTTCGTATTTTTTTTTTATTTGTTTATTATTTTTTATTTTTTTATCGATAATATTTTCCACTTTTTTGATAGAATTGTTTGCTTCTTATACTTTTCGTTTTTCCTTTGTTTTGTTTTGTTTTTTGTTTTTTGTAATTGACTTTTTGGACTTGAATTTACGAAGCGAACAAGTTCCTTTTTGTAAGAAGAGGCCGATCTTATTTAGGGTGGTGGTGGTGGTGGTGGATTAGAGGCGCGATATCTGAAGAAGGAGGAACTCGTCTTCTCGGTTTGCCCGATGTGCGATTCCCGAACAGACGCCGAACACTAGTTTTCTTTCGGTCGGCTTTATTGCGTTTTATTATTAGTTTTGTTCTTAAGGCATACACATCTGCGTGGGTTCGTGTGCGGGAAGGAAAGGCGGAGGGTGAGTGTAAAATGAAAACGGAGATTGACTGAACGCGTGTGCATCCACACACACACACACACACACACACACACACAAAGAGCAGAGAGAGAGAGAGAGAGAGAGAGAGAGAGAGAGAGAGAGAGAGAGAGATGGTGGGGGTCGTTATTCGCTTCTTCACTGTTGATAACCGATGAGTACCCGTATTCATTCGAAATGACTGGTTCACTGACTGGTTTCATACCTGGCGAGGTACGTCATTAGCATCATCCTGCTGAAGAGGGTCTGGCTCGCTGATGAGCAGACCTTTTTTTTCTCGTAATAAGGCATGGTTCGGTACGGTCTTAAGAGGAGCACCTTCCCATGCATTACCTTTTCCTTCGGGATGGATTTTAGTTTTTGTTAAAAATGTGAAACTCAGACACCAATGTTGCAAATTTGTAACTCAGACACCAATGTTGCAAATTTGTAACTCAGACACCAATGTCACAAACGTGTAACTCGGACACCAATGTTACAAATGTGTAACTCAGACACCAATGTTGCAAATGTGTAACTCAGACACCAATGTTGCAAATCTGTAACTCAGACACCAATGTTACAGATGTGTAACTCAGACACCAATGTTACAAATGTGTAACTCAGACACCAATGTTACAAATGTGTAACTCAGACACCAATGTTACAGATGTGTAACTCAGACACCAATGTTGCAAATCTGTAACTCGGACACCAATGTCACAAACGTGTAACTCGGACACCAATGTTACAAATGTGTAACTCAGACACCAATGTTACAAATGTGTAAGGTTGGAAACATCCCTGGCACCAATGCATAGAAATGATATAACTGAAAACGTCAAAAAGCTTACAGCGTCATGCCATACGCCGACACCAGTGGTATCTCCCCCCGCCCTTCTCACACCACGCGTCTCCTGTCCCTTGTGCTTTATCCGGGGCCTGCGAGTCACTTGTTAGACTCGTTGTTAGTGAATACGACTTTTATTTATATTTTTTCAATAAAACGGTGAAAGTGAGACAATCAAGTAATCGTGCGAGAGAAAAAACGAAACGCATCAATCAACGAAGGCGATATTATGCAAACATAACAAGTGTTTCAAATGATCAACGTAAAGTTTTTCTCCGCTCTAGGGGAGTTCTTGATAGAGGGGCTGGTTTTGATAAAACCGTCGTGGTTGATCAAGTATGTGATCATCTATGAGACAAGATTGAAAAAATACGAAAGTTGAAATTTGGGACGAATTAAATATGGAATTCTTTTTTTCCATAAGACACATATCTTTTATAATGTTTTTCGTGTAGTGGTTGACAGCTGTGTGAAAGATATTATCACAGAATTTTAGATTCTGATGTCGGTCTATCGCGGACAGTTTTTAGTGTGGAGTTGATGGCTGTGTGAAAGATATCACACAATGTTAGATTCTGATGCCTGTCTTTCGCGGACAGTTTTTTTGTGTGGCAAAATATATGTAGTCCTGTATCCAGAAAGGAAAATGTTGACTTTGTCTATTGTGGTCAACTATGTCGGACTGGGGGTTTCCTTGTGATATCCGATAGACAGCGGTAAGATCGTGGCTGTATTTTTTCTCAGCCGATAAATCTTGAATCCCACTTATTTTGTGTGCGGGAATATATTGTTTCGATTTGACTGCTGTGTGAGCAGCACATCTTGACACCTCCATGTCTCCACCGCTGCCAAAATCCGTCTCCTCCCGTGTCCTGGGGGTTCCTCCTATTCTTTAGGGCCTTTCGTTTCTTCTAACAACAGACTTTCCTCCAATTTGATTGGTTGCCCTACTTCCGCCTCTGCAAACTGCGTGGACTGATTTTCCGGCTAGTGGCCTCTACTGTCTAGAATTCACCCGGTCCCAAGTTTTAATGTGGGTGCGCTTCTTAGCGAATTGTACCTTACTTTTTTTTTGTAGGGAAACATGCCAACAACCCCCCTATTCTTCTTTTCATGCTTTTTGGGACAAAATATGTGGATATAACAGTTTGTTGCCGATCGCCTGAGAATGCCGACATGGCCATCCTCGGCTATTTTTGTACCCGACGAGAGTGCCTACTCGGAGTAGCTGATTTTCTTCACCTGCCCGGCGTTGTGCCACATCGCGCTGCAAGTAAACCCAACCAACGAGGGCGTCTGAGGGTTGGGTAACAACACTAGAGCAACTGTACGTTGCTACAGAAGACAACGTAAGAATGAGAAAAGAGGGAAACATTAGTCGATAGAGAACAGCAACATGTTTGCCTACCTCTAAGCATTTCAGTTGTACACATTTCTAAGTACTGGAGTATCCCAAGAGCGTCTCCCTACACCAACAATTTCACACGTGACGGGTAATCGAAACAAATATTGGTGGCAGTTTATGTTCCTTACTACGAAGATCTGTGGTGCGGGGTACATGCGATGCGAACGTAAAAATGTTACTAGCTTGTATCAGCTACTCTCTTTCTTTCTCCGTTCATTTAGCCTACTCTTTCCTTTCCCTTTTCATTTCTGTATCGAGTGAAAATAAAATGCAGCCAAATCAATAGCTTCATTCTATGTCTGCCGCGCTGAAAAAAAAAAAAAAGACGATGCTTCTGCATTATGGCAACGAACCAAATTTCCTTCCTTATTTCTAGAAGAGTGAATCGAAAAGGGAGACAATTTGATTTTTTTCGGAAGGGGAGATAATTCAATATTTGTTTTAATTTTTCAAAAATGGATGTCAATGCGTTAAATCTTGAAGACATTCTATATCTAACTAGAGATAAGGCAAATCTATTTTCTTTTCTAAATACAGTATCTTTTGTTTATTAAATTGTTAGGTGAAAGTACAATATAGTTAATCAACCCCTTCTATGTTAAAAATGGGTTTCTAAATTATAACGTTATTATTTCAGCTCGGTCCGTAAACGGCATAATTTAAAATTATCTCCCCTTTCGATTCATTCCTCTTAAAAATAGGATCAAAATGTTGTTCGTTGCCATAATGCAGAATCACGATTATTTCACGTGAATTCCACAATTTTCAACCAATGAAATGATTCTCGCTCGTTTGAAACAATTCTATTAACAAGCCCACTTTCTAATAAAAATAGAAACTTGACAACCCAAAACTCCAGGGCAGAGACAGTTAAGCCAGAAACAAGACATCGCGCTAACATGACATTACGCGAGAGGCAGGGGAAGCAATTGTTTATTTACCTTCTCTGCAGGAAGTTAGACACAAGGTCATGGGGATGTTTTCAAAAACCAACGCACTAGGTGAAATGCACTCTAGCAACCCTATCGGCATTCCCCGGTAGGGGGCGCCTCAGGCGATTAGCAATAAACTAACCCTTTCTCAGAGAGAAGGTAATGCCTGGGAGGGTAGACCTCTAGGGAATAAACAGAACCAGACCTCAACCGAACAGTAATCAAGCCACTGTCGGACTGATTGTCGAGGGCGTATCTTCGACTGGTACAAACACTCACCTACTCAAACTGCGCCAGGTAAGCGAATGACTACTCAACTCATACACATAGAGATGTACACATATTCACAAAGGCCGCCTACGCACAATGTCTTCTGAACTCACACACACATATTCACATTGACAACAACAACAACAACAAAACAAGCATATATACATGCACACTTCTAACACTAATGTCTTCTTCCACATTGTGAACGTTCTACAAAAACAAGAACTTGTAACTTTTCTAACGAGCAATTTACTCACTCAAAATATCTAATAACATCTGTAAATTTGTAAATATAAAAATATGTTTTGTTCATTAACCAGGTTTTTCCTTCCTTCATTCACGGCACCCTTTTTGGTGAATTTAGCACTTGCTAAAAGGTGACTCATTCTCAATCAGTCGTAACACGCAGTTTGGTGCATTTTTCTTATTCGTAACTTATAACATTCTGGTGATTCGTGACATTCATATTTTCTTCCAGCTTCTCGTTCCACTCAGCAGCAAATGACGCCTCATATAATATACGGATGACCAGAAATGATATAAAACACTTTCTCCATAATTCATACCTATTTCAGACTTGTCCATCGAATGTATTACTTTTATTTCGTAATAAACAAATAATTAACAGAATACCGGATCCATTTTTTAAATAATTTATTTGTATTTTTATTTTATGGTTTTCAAAAAAAAATTAAAAATTATTTTCGCAAATTGTTTTCGGTTTAACATTCTTAATACATACATACCTATGTTGTTATTTTTAATATTTACACAAATTGTTTTTTTTGTTTTAAATTTTAAATTTTATTTTAAGTTTTAAACCTGATAAAATTTCCGTATCCAATACAAAATATTGCCGAAAAAGTTACATTTTACTCGTCACCGCCAGAGAAATTCCTGCAGGTGACTCTGTAAATTTCCCTTGCTAGTCCCATGCATAGCTCTAAATTTAGACTTGCACAAATACCATTTGTATGAATTGTAGGGTCATCTGGATCGGTGAAGTTATATTTGTTCGCTGACTCCCCACCCCCACCTTCCGGTCTTAATAATTAAATATATCATATTATGTCTTGATAAAAAATTAAAAAAACAAAACAATATTATGTCTGTATTATAGGCACGTGCAAAATCAATGGCCGATTCCCAAAATGTGAAAACATTTTAACCCTCCCGTCACCTTAAAATTCACCAAAATTCAGGAAATAAACCAATTTTAATAAAAATGTTCAGTATCTACTAATTAACGATCACGTAACATAATTAAACCATTATTTTTTTTTTTAAATCTTAGCGAAAATGTATTATTTTTTAAAACAACATACACCTTTACTAAAGTTAAATTTGTATGTATTAATAAAAAGAATGTATGAATTAAAAAAAGAAATATGAAAATAAAGCACTGTAGATGTTTAAAATAAAAAATGTTTTTAATTTTGTATTTAATTATTTCGTATATTCCGGAATGTGTTTACGATCACAAAGAAACAGACCAAAAATATTTTAGTCGCAATTTCTCGAAAGAAAACCCCTACAAAATATATCCGACACCAATTTATGTTTTTTTCTTAAGAAATCACAAGTCGAAAAGATAATTGCCCACTTCTTTAGTTTAGCTGTGAATCAGAATTTATTTGTTTTCAATTTTGAAAACAGGGGCAGACAATCAACCGGAAGTAATATAGAATTAGAAGTTTTTATCCAAAACAATCAATAAAGCGAACAATAATAACAGCGAACAGTGTTTTTATTTTATAATGTAAAATTTTATAAAACGAATAGTCAACGGTGATTTCGTTTTTTTGGAGGGGGGTATAGTTTAAAACTTTATAAAAACGTAGAGTTTGTCTGATTTTGTTATCAAACAAACAGTCAACATTGATATTTTAACTGCCGTTCCTAATGGACAATGATTTGTAACAGGGTTTATGCGAACATCTCCACTGAAATCCGTCTTTTCTATCTATGAATGTAAGTTTCATTTCCCTTCCGCACGGGCATGTATCGGTCGAAGAAATCAGTCTTTGCGCCTGCAAAAAGTCAATACTCTTTTGGGCTCGCTGGTTAAATTACCAATATCTCGCAAATTGAGGTCATTAAAATATATTTTTGGATAAAAAATTCTAAGTCTGAATTACTTCCGGTTGATTGGTTTAGGAGTGAACGTAACTCTTCAAAATTGATTTCTGATTCACAGCTAAACTAAAGAAGTGCCGACAATTGTATCTCTCTTCGATTTTTATAATTAAAGATAATCTTTAAATATTATTTATTGGTTAAATCGATTCAGCTCTGTACATGAACAGCGACATTTAACACGGTTTGAGATGGAAAAGAATGTAAATAAATTTCCCGAAATACTTTTCAAAATAAAAAAAGGTGCTTCTGCAGTTTCACAATGAGATGTTAGGCCTCTCTTTAAAAAAATAGCTAAAGAAATGTATAAACTGTGTTAATGTACTTACGTGGTATCTGAAAATAAGACTGTACACCAAAAATTACGCAAATTCATCCAGTATTTATTAAATAAAAAATAAAAAACGATTTTATCTATATGTCGCCATTTTTCTTATATTTTGAGAATTTCCGAAAGTTATCTCCCTTGCCTAATACGTAAGCTGAAATGTCTACTGATACATGAGATCGTTTTTCTTCATTTTCTTATAATTTAATAAATACTCGATAAATTTGCGTATTTTTTCTGTACAATCTTATTTTCAGCTAACACGTAAGTACATAACAAAGTTTATACATTTCTTTAAATATTTTAATGTCATTATGAAAAAGCAGGAGTACAAAAAATAACAAATGTTAAACAATGCGACCAACCGTGACTCGTTGGGTCAGTATGTGTTATGCATATTATTAATTATTTATTAAAGTAATGCCCAGGAATTACCAGATATACATATTATTAGGAAGCAGCTTACAATAATTGATTTATTTCCATCAAATCAAATGTAAAAAGTACAAAAAATAAAAGAACTAAATTCACAAAAAATCACTTTATTCACATGAATTAGATACATTTTTGATATTTCAAAAATCATGAGTCAATTTGTTTATACTGAATACTTGATTACAGAAAATATAATGACATAAATCAATTTTTGCAAGCTGCTCTTAATAATATCTATAGTTGGTAATTAATGGACATTACTAAGAAATTTCTTACTAACATTTTCTCGGTAATTATTATTTAGTAGTAATTTTGGTTTTCACATGTTCGCTCCAGTCGTGGACCCCAGTCGCATGTTTGCCAGGCCTGTATTATGGATCGCCTTGGACACATGTCAATCCTATATTTTCATTATATGTCGTCTGGGGTAAGTTTTATTTACTCCTCCCCAGGAGTTAGGCACAAGGCCAGTTTTATCTTACTCCCACAAGTAAGATGTGACCCAAGATCGGGTCGGGAAAGTGGGGTTTGAAAAGCCAGTGCTCGAGAGGTGAGCACTCTGGCCATTTAAAAATTGCCTGGGCAGCCCCGTCGGCATTCCCCGGTAGGGGCGCCTCAGACAGTAAGCAATAAACTTACTCCTCCCCAAAGAGGGGAGGCAAAGCCTGTGAGGGTGGACCTCCTAGAACTGCACAGGACAGGCGTGCAGTATCCATCGGAACAGATACTACACTTTGATCTTAGCCAAAAGGCGACATTTTACTTTATTTTATTTTATTGAAAACTTGGGGTTCAGTGGTTGGGAGCAGGAATACACGGGGCTAGGTACTCATTCGCAGGCAACGGCGGTGTGTCAGCTAGTAGGTTATATTCGACTGAATATTTTTTGCTGACACGTGCCATTCAAAATGGAAAGCTCACACCAAGCCCAAGTAAAATTCTTAGACGCGATAAACATTCCTCATCGTTTTGTAACTGCACACATCGTGTTATAGATTTACGAGTTCAACTGTGAGTGGCTAATTTTGTAACGAAAAACAACGAAACGCGAACAGATTTCCCCGTGAATAGTTTCTATGGCTGAAGATAAACACTCAATGCTGATTTGGAAACGCGAGAATTTACTGCTAATTATATTTACCTACGGTTTTCTTAGAGAACAAGAATAATGGCAAGAAGAAGAAGAAGAAGAAGAAGGAAAGAAGAAGAAGAAGAAGAAGAAGAATAGCAACAGCAGTGTTTTCTATTGAATTCTACTTAGCTTTCTACTTCTATTTATCTTCCTCCCACAAGGTAAGATGTGACACAAGGTCGGGGAAGTGGGAAAAAACCAGCGCTCGAGAATTTGAGCACTCTGGCTATTTAAAAATTGCCTGAGCAGCCCCGTCGGCATTCCCCGGTAGGGGCGCCTCAGGCGATTAGCAATAAACTAACCCCGTCTCAAAGGGTAAGAAGGCAAAGCCTGGGAGGGTGCACCTCCTAGAACTGCACAGGACGGACAACCGATAGACCGGCGTAAATCCAGACCCAAAGGCCCGGACAATACCGGTCTATAGGGTGGGGTAAAACCCCTGGTTGAACTTTTTAACTAACTATTTGCCTAATCTCTGTTCCCTTTCCAAAAGGGGTAAGGTAATACCAGTCGAGGATTCGTTCTCGACAATCAGTCCGGCAGGCACTGGGACATTTCGGTGGGCTTTTATCTGTCAGGCTGAATTATTCGGTCCTGGGTTCTCCTATGAGGTGCACCCTCCCAGGCCTTGCCTCCCCTCTTTGGGGTGGAGTTAGTTCATTGCTTACTGCTTGAGGCGCCTTGACCGGGTAATGCCGACGGAGCTGCCCGGGCTATTTTTGCTAGGTCAGAGTGCTCCCCCTTTAGAGACGCTGGCTTGATTCTTCCCCCACTTTCCGACTTTGTGTCACATATTGCTGCGGTGAGAGCAATTGAATACCTGTTCCCTTTACAAAAAGTTGGCCGAGATCAAAGTGTAGTATCTGTTCTGATGGATGTTGCACCCCTTAGACCGGTACCGTCTTGGCCTTCGGACCTTGATTCCGCCGGTCTTAAGGATTGTCCTGTGCAGTTCTAGAGGGTCCATCCTCCCAGGCTTTGCCTTCTCACCCTTTGAGAAGGGGTTAGTTTATTGCTAATAGCCTGAGGCGCCCCTACCAGAGAATGCCAACGGGGCTGCCCTGAAATTCTTTGTAGGCCAGAGTACTCTACCTCTAGGGTGCTGGTTATTCCATCCCACTTTCCGACTTTATGTCACATCTTACCGCTGTGGGAGGAAGAGAAAAAAAAAGAAAAAAAGTCGAAGGTCAATAAGCAAATCCATTGTTTCTCCTCTAACATTGTTATTATTTCATTTATTTAAACCCAACTTTTAATCGCCCTGTTCAATTTTAAAGAAATGTTTAACATAAAATTGAAATAACTAATAGATTAGAGGAGGTAAACACCTCCTCTAATCTATTAGTTATTTCAATTTTTGTTTTCATCATATAAAAGAAACACGATATTCTAGATTTTGATTAAAAAAAACTTGCTCTTTGATGTTTTAGAGAGGGGTTCAGTTTACTCAGCGAGATTAACGGACATTGATTCAATAAAACAAGCTAGTGCTCATTTTACATAAAATTTACATAGAAATTTGACCCCAACTTTCAAACGTTCATTTTTATCATCTGAAAAAGTGAGACTTCATCGAAAATGCTGAGAATTGTTTGCCCTAAAAATGAATAAGGAACATTTTAGAAATGAGTGTAATTCGCCTAAAAGAAGGCCACTGATTGGTCAAGCCAAGACGGAAGTAATTTGCCTGAACCAATCAGCAGACAGCTAAGAGGTCGTTGATATTTAAACAATATGGCGGCTTGTAGGAAACTGCTGCAAACTTGTGGCAAGATGACTAATTATTTTTCATACCAAGTCGAGGATACGTCCACTTCAGTAAGGTGACCTTTTTTCTGTCGGACTGAGATATGGTCCTGTTCAGCTCTAGGAGGTCCACCCTTCCCAGGCTTTACCTTCTCTCTTTGAAAAGGCGCCCCTACCAAGGAATGCCGACGGGGATGCTCAGGCATTTTTTGTAGGTCAGAGTGCTCCTCTTCTTGGGTACTGTATTTTCAACCCAACACATTCCGACCTTGTGTCCCATCTTCCTGCGGTGGGAAGGAAGTAAATACTGATTCTCGATAGAGGAGGATGTTTGGTAGCATGGATTCTAACTCGGATATAGTATAGATGACTTCGCGTTTTTTTAATTTTTTTTTTTAATATAACAAGACTTGGATAGCATCTCTCATTTATACATTCTCTAATATAAGAATTTACAAATAAAACAAAGGATCAACACGGAAACGATAATGTATGAAAAAAAAAAATATTTCTAGCAAACCCGACACGTTTCGCTTTGGGATTGTGTCCATAGAAATGCGTATAATAAAACCTGAAAAGGATGCGTACGTGCGCATGCGTGTGTGTGTGTGTGTGTGTGTGTGTGTGCGCACGCGCGTGTATGTGTGCGCGTGTGCGCGTGTGTGTGTGCTTGTGTGTGCGCATGCGTGTGTGTGGAAGTTGATGGAAATGTTTACTTAGCTGTACAAATATTGCCCAAGCAAAGATAATGTCCCGAAAACTACTTCAGCTGGCGTGCAACCTAAGTCCTGTTTGACGATGTTCGGTCTCTTCGTACAAGGGTATGTCAGGACAACCTGACATGAGTATACTTCACCCTACAAGTAAACCATGACCAAATATTCAAAATAACATAGTATTCGAAGCCCAAGTAAGATTTCCTCGATACGGTTGTATACTAGCTCATACGAGGAATGATTCACTTTCTCCTCTTGATGTTACCTCAAGTAACAGCACTTAGCTGGATACTCCACCAGACAAGAAGAATTCTTGTCCTGGAATCCGGTAAGGCTAAGAGACCAAAAGAAAATTATACAGTGACATAGTTAAGTGGTAAATTGTGGAGAAGAAAATTAATGTTCTTCACTTCTTTATTAACTCAACGTTTGAGAAATAAAGAGAACTTTAATCGAACACATGGATATCTATGTATCTCATATAGAGATCAAGTGCTAGCCGCAGAAAGAGACCCCTTGATTTCTGAGAACTTAAACTGAAGTAAAATGAAACAAAAATGTATACATCATAATCATAGCAACATTTCCCCGTGACTGTCCTATGTAACTTCTGATGTTGATGATGATTTATGCCGAAAGGTATATATATATTATATCTAAAGTAAAGGGATTAACTAAAACCTGCATATGCGAATCTGCCCCAACAGCCATGTAGACCAATTTCTGATGCGTGTTTTCACAAAAATGTCTTCGTTTCGTTCACTTTCATTAATGCTTACATTTTTGCGCTTCAAACGCATCTCTTAACGCAGTCAACCACACTGATGTGTTATATCTACTCTCACTACCACCCACTTCACATAGGTTCACTATTTCGTCGTAGCACCGTTAGTATTTCATTTTCTGCTCTTACTATTGTATGTTACCTACACTACATGTCCAACCTAAATACGGGCGCTCCCTTCAAATACTCTTTCTTTTTTCAGGGCGTTCTCATCGGCCATTCCGAATTCTTTCTTTTACATTCTCAGTTAATGGAATAAACGAATAGCAGATTGTTTGTAAAATAATATACACACACACCGGTCTTCAGAAGCTAATATGACAATAGTCACTTACATTATTCATACTTTTGATTATTCATTTTTTAAAAATTTATTTATTTTCACATTTACTTAATCATATGATCTTTGTAAAAACAACAACAATCTATTTCCGGGTCATGCCAGACACATTAAGCTATTCATTTAGGTTTCTTCTTTTCGTGTTCAGTTCCCGATTTTTGTTCGTTTACACAACACATCGGCGAAAACTACATTCTGGAATAAAGAATACGTCAGAATAGCATTTTACGAACACAACCCTTGGCTTCGGCATGCTTAACAACTAAATACTATCTACCTTTGCCATACACACACTACTAAAGAAATGTTGCACTTTTCGAGCATTGAACCAAATTACAGTAACTAAAATAATTGGAGGAGGGAATAATATTTAAATCAAAATAAAGTTACGGAAAAATATCACAGGAAAAACTATCAGAACAACGCAGCACCGTTTCTGTATCTTTGTTTTGATACGTTAACTTGTGGTAGATTAGGAATTGATATTCGAGACGAACAACGGGCATACGAGGAAAGGCACTAGCTTGTATAAGCTACCCCTTTTTCGGCTTACTCTTTCCTCTTCTTTTCCTTTCACTTCTTTTCTTTCCTCTTCTTTTCCTTTCACTTCTTTTCTTTCCTCTTCTTTTCTTTTCACTTCTTTTATTTCCTCTTCTTTTCCTTTCACTTCTTTCTTTCCTCTTCTTTTCCTTTCACTTCTTTTCTTTCCTCTTCATTTCCTTTCACTTCTTTTCTTTCCTCTTCTTTTCTTTTCACTTCTTTTCTTTTCTTTCCTCTTTTTTTCTTTTCACTTCTTTCTTTCTTCTGGAAGAGGGAGTCACTTTAGCATTTCCTTCACTGATTTTTTAAAAAACATCATTTTGACACGGATGTGTGAACAACCCAATAGTGTTCAGCCCGTAAAAATGGTTCCTGCTTGTTTTAAACCCCCAAAAGTAACAAGCCGGTTTTGAATGAAAAAATCTTATAGAAACAGAGAACTGGTCAACTAAATTAGGGTTCTTCTTGGCAGTACCAACGACGGCCTCAACTAGATAAAAATGACAACAAGAACAAGAACAATAGCAACAACCGCCCATCCAAGAAACACGACTTGAAGTACGCCAAGCCGAAACTCCTTTAAACACGACTGCTTCTCTCCAGTAATAACTCTAACCTATGAAGATAAATTGTTGCAATTCGTTGCAATGTTGAAATATTCGTTGCAATGTGTCGGATTTTTCTTATCTCCACTTAAATGGCGAGGGACGATTTAGGCAACTCAAAGCTTCAAACAGAATTCAATGTGAAGGGAGGAGGACGAAACTCTTAACTTCTTCAGCATTTCCTTCACTGATTCCCGCTTATTAAAGTTGAAACGAATTGCCTTCGTTGCTTATAAGCAACGTCTTTCGTCCTTGTAAATTCAACAGTAACACTTTAACTATCTGCGACCTTCCGTACTCATCCGTGTCTATCGTCAGAGAAAAATAAGCCGCCCCCCCACCCCACGTCACCCGTGGTTCAGTGGATTTTATCTTTAAAATAGCTTCACCTATGTAAATTAGTGAGCTCTGTCGGCAACATTTGCATAAACTCAGCCAGTAAAGCAGTTACAGATTTCCTATCTGCTGTCTTGACCGACCGCCACACACAATTCCATCTCCCCCCCCTCCACACAGAATTCTAAATATAAAATTACTACAAAACACATACACACTCACAACGAAACTTTGAAACGAACTTTCTGGCGCTCGTGTCTTTTTCTTATTCAAGAATTTTTAAATTCCTCAACGAACTTTGGTCTTTCAAATTATATTTTACATCTCTGAAAAATTGTTGATATATGAATATGTTTTGTTCTCTAACGCATTTTTTCTCTCCTTTGTTCAGAAAACTTTTGTTAAATTTAGCACTTGCTAAATGGCGACTCATATTTTTTTTTTTTTTTTATATCTCTTTAAATCTTCTCCGATTTAAATCTCAACTATTACTTTTCACCCCTCCCCCTTTTTTTTCAAACCTTATTAAACCTTCCTTACACTAAATTTAAACAAACATACATAACACTCTAAGCAAATAACGCGTCCAAACGAGAGTGACACGTGACTTCACATTTCCGAAACAGATGACAACAGAAGCTGAAGAGAGCCGGATGACTAACCCCTTCTGTGCTTGAAACCGACGGTACGAATGTTGTACTAATTTTTCTGTACCAATATATATATATATATATATATATATATATATATATATATATATATATATATATATATATATATATAAAGGTGTGTGTGTGCAAAACACAAACAAACAAAAAACAAAACAATACTTTACACACACAAAAAAAAACCCCAGAAAATTTGTGTGATTTTACGAAGCAACATAAAAACCTTCGAGGCGAAGCAAGAACATTTATAAACAACTACAAAAAAAAAGCTGCTGATACGCGAAAAACGAAACTGAGAGAGAAAAGAACGCATCTGACTGTGAGCCCCATTAATTTCCTTGTCTATATTTTTCAGATCTGACGATGGTCTCTTCAACATCGCCATGCTCTGCTCCAAGATTAAGAAGGAACTCGGAGCGTGGAGAATGCCATCTTGAAAATAAGAAAAAAATAGAAAACGGCAAACAACAGAGAAATTTAACACTTTCCGTTCAAAAAAAATATTCAAGTAAGTGCATTGCCATATATATCTAACGGTACCGTATTTTGTGTCAATATTTTTTTGTTATCAACTAGTGTGAGCCGGTGATGTTTTGGACGTCCACGAATCTGATAGATTCGTTCAGATTTTTGCAAACAACGTTGTAACCTCTATTTTTCTCTCGAAATATTCCAGCAGATGTGGACCAGAGGACTAGAGACTGGCTCCTTTCCTACGGACATAGAAATCCCCCTTCTGAGTCCCTTTCTCCTGACTCAGAAGCACCCTGGGTCCAGTAGAAAGCATTTAAGATCCTGGAAATGAGAATGTGGCGATCAAAAGTTAAATGGGGATACAAAACCGACCCAACTATCTGTGAATGTTAAGGGGAGGACCATACGATGCAAAGTGTTGAATCGTGTGGTCTTCCTTTGTCTGTCCTCTACTGCCCAACCAGTGCAGCTTGAAAGATATTGCAGAGTACAACAATAATGCAAAAGAACTGCGGGAAAAAGTGGGGAAATGTTGTATGACCAAATGACACTTCAAAGACACTCAAAGAAGAAGAAATCAACACATCTAGGAAGGACAATTGGTTATTATGTCTCTTCTCCATGTTCAACTGTATAGATGGACGAATGAGGTTGTGTTAGGGTTAAGTTATGCTGAAACACTCACCCAATGAGGCTAGAGTATGAACGTGTTTTCCACATGTCAAAGTCATATTGATGGCTTTAGTGATGTAGATGCTAATACCATTTCTTCAAAGTATTCCATGTGTATACTGGCCAGTACTCGAGACAATGATGATCCCATTATTCTACACATTCGTATATGTCAAATCGCATGTAAAACTAGGTTGTTTAAACACAGAAAGTAAACATTTCCATTCGATTATCTATTGGGATACAAGAGTGTTACTCCAATGACGAAACTGAAGCCAACTTATCTCCTACCACAGTCAGGGTATCATCAGTCATGAACAAACTTACTATGTCCATGACTAAATGAAGAAACGAGTGGGTACGTTCATGAACAAACTTACTATGTCCATGACTAAATGAAGAAACGAGTGGGTACGTTCATGAACAAACTTACTATGTCCATGACTAAATGAAGAAACGAGTGGGTACGTTCATGAACAAACTTACTATGTCTATGACTAAATAAATAAACTAGTGGGTACGTTCATGAACAAACTTACTATGTCCATGACTAAATGAAGAAACGAGTGGGTACTTCATGAACAAACTTACTATGTCTATGACTAAATGAAGAAACGAGTGGGTACCTTCATGAACAAACTTACTATGTCCATGACTAAATGAAGAAACGAGTGGGTACGTCCATGAACAAACTTACTATGTCCATGACTAAATGAAGAAACGAGTGGGTACGTCCATGAACAAACTTACTATGTCTATGACTAAATGAAGAAACGAGTGGGTACGTCCATGAACAAACTTACTATGTCTATGACTAAATGAAGAAACGAGTGGGTACTTCATGAACAAACTTACTATGTCTATGACTAAATAAATAAACTAGTGGGTACGTTCATGAACAAACTTACTATGTCCATGACTAAATGAAGAAACGAGTGGGTACCTTCATGAACAAACTTACTATGTCTATGACTAAATGAAGAAACGAGTGGGTACCTTCATGAACAAACTTACTATGTCCATGACTAAATGAAGAAACGAGTGGGTACGTCCATGAACAAACTTACTATGTCCATGACTAAATGAAGAAACGAGTGGGTACGTCCATGAACAAACTTACTATGTCTATGACTAAATGAAGAAACGAGTGGGTACGTCCATGAACAAACTTACTATGTCCATGACTAAATGAAGAAACGAGTGGGTACTTCATGAACAAACTTACTATGTCTATGACTAAATAAATAAACTAGTGGGTACGTCCATGAACAAACTTACTATGTCTATGACTAAATGAAGAAACGAGTGGGTACGTTCATGAACAAACTTACTATGTCTATGACTAAATGAAGAAACGAGTGGGTACTTCATGAACAAACTTACTATGTCCATGACTAAATGAAGAAACGAGTGGGTACGTTCATGAACAAACTTACTATGTCCATGACTAAATGAAGAAACGAGTGGGTACGTTCATGAACAAACTTACTATGTCCATGACTAAATGAAGAAACGAGTGGGTACGTTCATGAACAAACTTACTATGTCTATGACTAAATGAAGAAACGAGTGGGTACCTTCATTAACAGACTTACTATGTCCATGACTAAATGAAGAAACGAGTGGGTACGTTCATGAACAAACTTACTATGTCTATGACTAAATGAAGAAACGAGTGGGTACCTTCATGAACAAACTTACTATGTCCATGACTAAATGAAGAAACGAGTGGGTACGTTCATGAACAAACTTACTATGTCTATGACTAAATGAAGAAACGAGTGGGTACTTCATGAACAAACTTACTATGTCCATGACTAAATGAAGAAACGAGTGGGTACCTTCATGAACAAACTTACTATGTCTATGATTAAATGAAGAAACGAGTGGGTACCTTCATGAACAAACTTACTATGTCTATGATTAAATGAAGAAACGAGTGGGTACCTTCATTAACAGACTTACTATGTCCATGACTAAATGAAGAAACGAGTGGGTACCTTCATGAACAAACTTACTATGTCCATGACTAAATGAAGAAACGAGTGGGTACCTTCATTAACAGACTTACTATGTCTATGATTAAATGAAGAAACGAGTGGGTACCTTCATGAACAAACTTACTATGTCTATGATTAAATGAAGAAACGAGTGGGTACCTTCATTAACAGACTTACTATGTCCATGACTAAATGAAGAAACGAGTGGGTACTTCATGAACAAACTTACTATGTCCATGACTAAATGAAGAAACGAGTGGGTACGTTCATGAACAAACTTACTATGTCTATGACTAAATGAAGAAACGAGTGGGTACGTTCATGAACAAACTTACTATGTCTATGACTAAATGAAGAAACGAGTGGGTACGTTCATGAACAAACTTACTATGTCTATGATTAAATGAAGAAACGAGTGGGTACCTTCATGAACAAACTTACTATGTCTATGATTAAATGAAGAAACGAGTGGGTACGTTCATGAACAAACTTACTATGTCTATGACTAAATGAAGAAACGAGTGGGTACCTTCATGAACAAACTTACTATGTCTATGATTAAATGAAGAAACGAGTGGGTACGTTCATGAACAAACTTACTATGTCTGTGAAATAATGGAGAAACAATTGTATACCTTCATGAATAGATTTTCTATTCCTGTGGCATAATTGAGAAACAAGTGGGTACGTTCATGAACAAATGGACTATGTCTGTGACATAATGAAGAAACAAGTGGGTACCTTCATGAACAGACTTACTATGTCTGTGAAATAATGGAGAAACAAGTGGATACCTTCATTAATAGATTTTCTATTCCTGTGGCATAATTGTGAAACAAGTGGGTACGTTCATGAACAAGTGGACTATGTCTGTGACATAATGAAGAAACAAGTTGGTACCTTCATGAATAGACTTAATATGTCTGTGACATAATTGAGAAACAAGTGGGTATCTTCATGAATAGATTTACTATTTCTGTGATATAATTGAGAAACAAGTGGGTACCTTCATGAATAGATTTACTATGTCTGTGACATAATTTTGAACTTATATGTGCAAATATTAATTGATTAAGTTAAATTAATTATTCATAAATAATTTAAAAGAAATCAACGTTCCGACATTTTGGGTGTAGAAATATATCTTTGAATATTATTTTAATTCACGATTTAATTTTAAAAATCATATGTTCATATTTAGGTGACAATCAACACCTGTGGCTCCGGTTTAATTAAAAATAATTAACGCATAAACGCATAACTTAAGTGAGTAATCAAAACAACGGAAAAGAATAATCATGTTTACAATTTGAAAAGTCCTATGATTCGCGTTGAACTGACAGCAAAAGGGAAAACGCAAAACTAACTTTGTTATTTTTCAACTGACACATTTTGAAAATTTGAAATTACAAATTGGTATTCTTTTGATTTTAACAGAATTGTCAAGAGATGATTTTCATAATAAATTTTAGTTAGAATTTAAAAGGTTATGTCAAGACAGCCTGATTATCAAGGAATAATTTCCAAAAAATGTAATTTTAGGTTTAAAAATTAAAAATGTCATGAGAGTACACTTACCACATTAGATAAAATACTCGAATGCTAATTTTGAACTAAGACTTAGTCACATATTCTGCTCATATTCTGCTCATAATTAAAGTCTATCCTTTTTAGGTGAAATAAAGGGTTTTCATTACTCGACCGATCATAAGAAAGCAGAAAATCTGCTACAAATTGTGATTGGTTAGCGAATCAGAAAACTCATCTCAAATAAAAATTCCTGATAAAAGAACTGACATTTGGAAAATTCACCGAAAGACCGTCGGTCAGCTCAGTGAGACAAACAGACAGACTTAGAGAAGGACCGAGTCAGTGACCGATCAAAAACTGAAATTCAAAAACTTGAAGAATTCTTTTCCAAATTCGACCTTCTCTAAGAGACAAAAACATGAAGCAAATTCCAAAGTCCCTTACTAAGCCTTAGCACTGGTCAGATTCTTCAATTTGTTATTTTTTTTCAACAAGAGCACTATAACTTTTCCTTTTTATTAATGTTACACACTTGTGTTCCAATAAATATGTGTTATTGTTATTGCCCACAGCAAGATTTTTTTTTGTTTTTAGGTTGCACACGGAAACAACCACTTACCCAATTTCCTGACATAGTTGTATAAACATCAAAGTTATTTTGCTCTTTAAACAAGTGCATGGGCATAGAACGATCGACAAAGTAACCGTGCGATCCTCCTGGCATCGGAATACAACACTGAGTGACTGGTCATGATCACATTTGGTGCTTTATGACACAAGATTCGACCCTCCCCCCTTATAGAAAATGCATCGCGTTTCCTTAAGTTTGCATCGTGAACGTTCAAGCCGGTCTCGGAAGCACTCGAGAGTTGACAAGGCAAAAACTGCCAAACAATAAATTGAAAACTGTCAAACGATTAATTCAGATGAAGAAAATCAAATTAAAATACATATATAAAAATAAATAACGAACAAACAATAGCTAAACAACTGTTATTAATTAGATGTTTATTTTTTTTTTGTCAAACAAATGTTTTTAAATAAAATGTTTGCTTTTTGTGCACCGAAAAGTTTCAAAAGATGATTTTTTTTTTTAATACAACAAACAACGAAACCACTGTTTTTAACCAATTTCTTGTTTGTTTTTTTTTCATTTTTCTTTTTAAATATTTTTTTTTCTTTTTAACATTTTCTGGATTAGGGTTTAGGGTTAGGATTAGGGTTAGTCTTTCGCTAAAAGTGACCGTTGCTGACAGAACTCAATGAGTCCCTCGGGAGATTCAGCATGCTGACACAGATCGTAGAAATTAATTTCTTCCAAAAGTTATCGTCTGCTTGCTTGGAATCTGATTGTCTAATGCCTGCTGCAACCTGATTGGTTAATAGTTTCGTCAACTCTCTGGCACTTCCAAGACCTGCCCGAATGTTGACAACGAGAAGTCATGGAAACACGGTGTGTTCTCTATAAAAGTACCCAAACATCTAGACTCATTATCTGGTTGGAATTAATAAGAGCATATTGATTTTTTTTTTAACAAAGTTGATGGAGTTCTTGACATGACCTGTGAATGGAGTTATTATATCCACCAAAAACTTGCTCAATGAACCTTGGCTGCTGAAAATGGGCCTTAATGGAATATTATCGTTATGAATCTTAGGAAGACCATGTAGGTGTGATAACTTGCTGTAATACAGAACTAGCAGTCTGTATTTTGCTGCTGATGATAAGATCCTTATTGTTACTGGGTATCTGTAACAGATTTCTCTCTTTCTGCCTTTGAGAGGTTTTGGTGGCTTTGGTTTCTCAGGTAGCTGTCTTCTTGAGTCTTATGTTTATTCCTTATTACATACAGTAATAACAAGGAATAACATAACATTAACGGCCATGGTTGGTGCAATGAACTCCTGTGCATTAAATAAATGGTTATGATTGCAATTCCGTATAAGTTCGTCTATTAGATACCTAAGGTTGAAAAGATACACCTGAAGAAGTTTCGAGATTACATCGACCGAAACCGTGTGACTATAACAACCAAGTCTAAATACTCCAACGAATTCAATAATATTTCCACTTATTCGATCACTCTATTTGACATCGATACAATCGACCAAATATGATTGTTAGTTTTAATATTACATCAAAAAACTCCCAAATCGCTTTTTTCATTTACTTTTTTGATTTTTGATTATTTTTTATTGTTCAACTTCAATATTTATGATCCTATAATTTTGTCGTATTTTACGTCTTTATACGTTGAATTTTCATTTCCAAGCATCTTCCAATATGAAACGTGATATTCTTTCGATATTTTATTGATATTAACTTTTTTTTCATTTCCAAGCATCTTCCAATATGAAATGTGATATTCTTTCGATATTTTATTGATATTAACTTTTTTTTCATTTCCAAGCATCTTCCAATATGAAACGTGATATTCTTTCGATATTTTATTGATATTAACTTTTTTTTCATTTCCAAGCATCTTCCAATATGAAATGTGATATTCTTTCGATATTTTATTGATATTAACTTTTTTTTCATTTCCAAGCATCTTCCAATATGAAACGTGATATTCTTTCGATATTTTATTGATATTAACTTTTTTTTCATTTCCAAGCATCTTCCAACATGAAATGTGGTATTCTTTCGATATTTTATTGATATTAACTTTTTTTTTCAATGAATAAACGAATTAAACAGAAGTTTCACATAAAGGCAGCTTAAAATATTTTACTAATAGATTTTATAAGTCAGGTTAGTTTTAATAGCATTTTGACAGAGTTGCCTCACCCCTCCCTTGTCTCCTGAAGTAGTCACCCTTGTGGACTAGTCGGACGGAAAACTTTGAGATGTTAGTTGACTTTTCAGTTGATTCGCCAAAGACCGCGACGAAGCACACAAAATTCGCCGACTCATCAAGTCCACTTTTCCTCCTATAAAAAATACAAACAAAAATTCTTTAATTTTTTACAAAATACATTAACATCTTTAGAAAAGAATCACCAGGTGAGCGTATGATTCATTTGTCAGTTCACGGAGTAAATAAAATACTTTTTACTCAACATAATATTCAGCCAAATATGATATCTGTAATGAAAGATGTGATCACGACAAGAATCGTTAACAATTTAATGTTGTGCTTTACTTTTGCAAATTATCATAAAATTGGCTTCAATATTTTTTCAAAAAGCATACGCATAATAGAAGCAGCTTCATGCTAGTCAAGTTTTCTCCGGAGATAAAAATCAATACTACGAATAATAGCAAACTATTTAGTAGAATTCCACTACATTTAGTTTGAGGAACCCGTGAGTCATGCAGAAGAAATATTATACTACTACTACTACTACTACTACTACTACTACTACTACTACTCTTCGAAAGATATTGGACAGAATTGTATTCAATTTAACATAAAGGTCCCTTAGGTTCATCATGTTTTATAGTGGAGTGAAAATTAAAATACTACTACTAATATAAACACTTGTCAGCTCCAAAACTATTAGAAGTGGTATGGTGCCAAATTAGACATGAAGTACCATTGGGATGGTTTAAGATACAAAATATGATGGCTCAACAACAGCCTCAGGAGGTAGACAAAAAGTCTCATTTTCACACAAACTACTGAGAAGAATTTAAAAAGATCATGTGACTGGATGATTTTTTGTTATCATTTCATTATCGCATTCAATGATTTCATGTCAATATAATATTCTGCTGTCAATATTATTATAATGTCAATATCATTCTGCTGTCAATAATATTCTGATGTCAATATTATTATGCTACCAAAAATATTCTGAGATCATTAATATTCTGATGTTTATAATATTCTGATGTCAATATTATTCTGCTGTCAATAATATTCTGATGTCAATATTATTCTGATGTGAATAATATTCTGATGTCAATATTGTTATACTACCAAAAATATTCTGAGATCATTAATATTCTGATGTTTATAATATTCTGATGTCAATATTATTCTGCTGTCAATAATATTCTGATGTCAATATTATTCTGATGTGAATAATATTCTGATGTCAATATTGTTATACTACCAAAAATATTCTGAGATCATTAATATTCTGATGTTTATAATATTCTGCTGTCAATAATATTCTGATATTTATAATATTCTGCTGCCAATAATATTCTGATGTCAATATTATTCTGCTGTCAATAATATTCTGCTGTCAATAATATTCTGCTGTCAATAATATTCTTATGTCAGTACTGCAATATACAGTTAAACCCAATCAAAGGGCGATAACCCACCCCGGACTATTACGACTTATGGGAACGGAAATGGGAACATGATGAGGGAAACGACAAATGACAAACAAAGCATAATGTCGGTCTGACAGCTCCCTTAATAGACGGACATCTATCATCAATAACAAACCATATAGATTACCCAAATAGATATTTTAATCCATCATCTCTGGAGACAAAAATGGCCGCCATACCAATATACCCTTCAGTCGACTGCCGTTTGAATGGCAAATCATTACACTGTGATAAGTGGGTGAAGCGACTTAAAACCTATTTCATAGTTGACGGAATCGAGGACAACTCATTACTTATGTTGTATTGTAACGAAAATTTATATGACATAATAGAAACACTACCAGTCGATGAATTAAAACCACATGTAGGCTAAACTCACTTCGACAAACTCGTACACTAACACTTCAACCCCTAGAAAACTGTGAGTATAAAAAAAATCATATTTCACAGACTGAAACAAACGACGGAATATATTAACGATTTTTAATATGAACTAAGGCAATTAGCTGTCACATGCAATTTTAGAAATATTGATGGGGAAATTAAATTTTAGATTATCACGGGTTTAAAATGAAACAGGATTCAAGAAAATGGACATATCAACCCCAACTTAATTCTACAAGAACTACTGCAGTTTTCCAGAATGTTACAGCTAGTGACATCCAAGTCCCGACAGATGACTGAACCCAACTACTCAGCTGATGTTAATCACATCGGCGCTGATACGAGGCGCCATCAGTCACAAACCCGACTGCAAAACAACCAAGCAAGACAACACTGACACAACTGTGATGGCACGTGGCCACACTCTAATGGTCAACAGAGCTGACCAGCATACAGCCGCCGCTGCAACATCTGCACAAAGTGAAATCATTTTGCCCCCGTCTGCCATTTTCAGTCTACACCACTGCCTATCCCTCAACTACAAGATACAGCCAAATGCCTAACAGGAGAGTACACCACCTTGAAGATAACAGCGTTTCGGATGGTGAAACTGAATTCGAGTTGCTACAAGCAAAAACGAAGTCCTGCCACACTTCAACATTGCTGTCAAGTGGTGAATTTTCTGGGTGATTCTGAAGCCATAGTCAATATATTTTGCAGAACAGAGTTCGAAAAAATTATCTCCAAAACCCATACTAGAGAAATCTCGGACGGTCATATTGGCCTATGGCAACAACAATCCCATACCAGTTCTAGGCAACCCTTGAGGCAGGAGAGAGTATGTGGTGTGCCACAATATGTGTGATGAATGATGAAGAAAACTCCGTTATAGGCTAAGGAACCTCGAAAAGACTAAAACTGCTGTCAGCAAGAGACGAGACAATCAATGTTGTTATGGACCCTGGGATCGAGTTCCAATCTGCACTCCAAGTATTCCTTTGCTGGCTTTCGACAACTTATGGACCGACAAATCAAACTGCACATCGACAGAGACATTTCCCCTCTTGCTCAACAATACAGACGTGTATCACGTCTGAAAACACATTGAGAAACAGATAAAAAAAGAAAATGAGTTGGGGGGGGGGGATTGAGAAGACAAGTGGACCGACTCCATGGGTATCCCTAATTGTTGTGGTACCAAAGAAATCACCAGGAAAGGTTCGAGTTTGCATAGACATGCGTGAAGCAAACAAGTCCATAAAAAGAGAACGCCACTCAACGCCAACGCTCGATGGAATCTAGAACATTATGTCACGGATGAAGGTGTTCAGCAAATTAGACCTTAACCGAGGCAACAACCAGCTAGAGAGAGCTGAGAAATCATGATAGATATCAGCTTTTGCAATGCACCTAGGATTGTATAGATACAAGTGACTGTTCTTTGGTGTCAATTGTTTTTTTTTGCATTCCAGTTATTTCCTAGCCGATATCGATCATCATAAACCTGAATAATACGCTTAAAAAAATTTTTTTATTGCGATTAAAATAAAAATTTCTATGAAGCAAAAGATTGGAATAGTCCATTATAAACGATAGGAAATATCACCAGTTATTACTACTATTTAACCCATAGCTAAAGAGAAATAGAGATATAGTGAGCAGAAAGTGACTAATTTTATTTTTAAATTAAAAAAAAATTTAACTGGCTTTGCAAACTCAGTATTTCCTGAGTAAAACAATCTCGCCCGAGCTCAATGGGTCACATTTTGTTCCATTAAGTAAATTTGTGTGAATCAACATGGTACAACTTTGTTGACCGGCTTGTTTCTGGTGTTGGCATTCTTGCAAGAGGGACCACGTAATGGTTGGCAACATTCCTAAGTGAAGGTGATATTATGGAACCGACTGAATTCGAACTTGGCACACCAAGGTCGTCGGTCCATGTCGTTATCCATTTCACCACCGTCACCTCCCTAGTATAGACATTTTTTATTACGAGTGAAAGATATTTTTAGTTTGAGCTGGATCTTTTACAATTTCAGGAGCCAGAGTCAAGTGTTTGGACTCTGCACTCTTGATTATAACTGCCTCAACACATAGCTCTAACTCGACTTCTAATATTACACTTTGAATTTTCTTATAATGGCAAGATGGCCGTCTTTTCTGTACGCAATGTAGACAGAGGCGATTATATTATACCCCTTGAAACTGTACGTTTTTCATTTTTATTTTGTACTAATGAGTCATCGCTTATCAAGGCCCAAAGGCCATTCAAGGATAAGGGTTAATGAGTTTGTCAGGTTGACGATGAGACAAACATCTTGGGGATTGGAGACGATGGTTAAAACTGAGCAGAATTTGATTATTTAAAAGGACGGCTCAACATGACTTTGTTAACACTGGACTTGAAAACGATCATGTTGTAGTCAGTTTGGAAGCAGCCCCGTGGTATTGTGTTCCACAGACGGGTAGTTCTTGAAACCTCTCAAAAATAAAATAAAATGATCTTACATATTAAATTATAAGAATAAAAAGAAGAAAAAAAAACGATCTTACGTATCTGTAGAAATTTATACTTACTTATTAGGCAAGGGAGATAATTCAAATTTTGTTTTCGAGAAAAACTCAAAATGGCCACCGACAGATAAAATGTTTTTCTATTTTCAATTTAATAAATACTGGATGAATATTTACAGTCTTCTTTTCAGTTACCACGTAAGTACATAACAAAGTTTATACATTTCTTAAAATATTTTCATGTCGTCGTGAAAGTAAAGAAGCACCGAAATAATATTGACATCATAATAGTATTTATAGTAATTATTTATTTTCGATCTGGGCGCTTGTTCGTAATACTCAACCACCTGTTTTTCTCAATCTTTTTACTGACCAATTTTTTTTTTATACTTACTTATTAGGCAAGGGAGATAACTCAAAATGGCGAGGGACAGATAAAATAGTTTTGTTTTTTGAAATTTTTAATTTAATAAATACTGAATGAATTTGCATAATTTTGGGTGTACATTTCTTTAGCTATTCGTTTTTTTAAAGAGAGGCTTAACATTATTTCTGATGTCGATACTATTCTGTAGATCAAGTAGCAATCAATTTTGCGATGCAGAGTATTTTCGTCTTAAAATATTTAAATATTCAAAGTGGGGATCAGCTTTTAAAAATGGACCGAGAGGAAAAGACCAGGTTCACTACTTTTTCACTACGCCCCCATCCTTGATTATAGCACATTGTAATACTCAGTGAGGATATTTACCAGCTTGTTAATGAAACGATTCAACCACCACAGATACCATTTATTATCTGGGCAATGTTTTTATGGCTCAAAGTTTGTAAAACCCTAGTGAGGATCAATCGCTTTTGCTAGTTTACTTTAGTGCTTATCCAGAAGTACAGAGACATTCGAAAAAAATAAATAAAAATAAAACACACTGAGGAATATCTGTTTGATGTACGTACCTGTCACGGGCTGAATATATCTTATACCAAAAATCACGTAAATTAATCAAGTAGTTTTCAGTTTATAAAAGAAAATTAAATTTTACCGATAAACAGGTAATGTTGATATATCAGCGTCATTATTGGTTATATTCAAGGGAGCTAAGGGAGATAACACCCAAAATTCCAGACTTTATTTCTCTATTTCTCAAAAGTTTGTATTATCTCACTTGAATATGACCAATATGGCGTGGATATTTCAACCTTATTCATTTATTGATAACATTTGTTTTCATTTATAAACTAAAAACTACTTGATTAATTTACGTGATTTTTGGTATAGGATATAATATTCAGCCCGTGACAGGTACGTACGTCAAACAGATATTCAAACAGATATTCCTCAGTATTTTTTTGTTTTTTGTTTTTCCTTTCGAATGTCTCCGTTTTTCTGGATAAGCACCTTTAGTTTATATGAGAGTTTTACATGTTGCACTCACCTGTGTCTGGATCCATAATAATTCCTCCGGCCTCACACGCGATTAAGATTCCTGCTGCAATGTCCCAAACGTGAATGCCATACTCAACATAAGCATCTGCTTCTCCACAGGCGATGCCACACATGTCCAAAGCGGCAGAACCTTGAGCACGGATGCTGCCGACAAGAAACAAAATAATACAACGTAATAACAAGACTTTACCAAAGACATTTTGTTATTTTTTGTTGCAGTTTTGTTAGGGTTTTAGGCAGACATGCCAAAATAATTGTAAGAAAGCAATTAATAATTCTTAACAAAATAATGAAAACATAAGGAAAATCGTAGAATTTGGTATATTCGGAATTTCGAACGGAACCCTTTATTAAATCCACGGGGCAGCATGCTCTCGTTCCATCTGTCATAACTGGGAAGAAGTCTTCAGTAATTCGCAATTCTTTGTATCGCCCGCACTGAGGATTAAACCTTCAACCTTCAGAACTGAATTTTACTTAGTACTATATCCACAGGTCCTTCTGGACAATTCTAGTATGAATTTTGGGAGCCTTAAACCTATTCTTGTTTTTGATCTAACTACTTATCACTATAGATCACTACTTATCTAACTACTAACACAGTCAAAATATCTTAAAGAATCTAATAAATTGATACTAGCGGGACCCAGTGGAAATTCCACGGTGTTTCTCTCTCTCAAAAATAAGATTAAGGAGGCCTCCTAAGTGCTGCTGAAATCATCTCTTCCTGGGAAAATAGTATATATATTGATTTAAAATTTAAAATAAAAGAACATATTTGAACGTCTTTTTATGTGGAGATGTCAAACCCATACACATTAATAATGATGTATCAGGTGGAGGGATGTCAAGCTACACATACTCACCCATACACATTCATAATGACATGTAGGATGTGGAATGTCAAACTACACATACTCACCCATGCCCATTCATAAAGACGTGTGGGGTGGAGGATGTCAAACTACACATACTCACTCATACACATTTGTAATGACGTGTGGGGTGGGGGATGTCAAACTACACATACTCACCCATACACATTTGTAATGACGTGTGGGGTGGGGGATGTCAAACTACACATACTCACCCATACACATTTGTAATGACGTGTGGGGTGGGGGATGTCAAACTACACATACTCACCCATACACATTTGTAATGACGTGTGGGGTGGGGGATGTCAAACTACACATACATCCCCATACACATTCATAATGACATGTAGGATGTGAAATGTCAAACTACACATACTCACCCATGCCCATTCATAAAGACGTGTGGGGTGGAGGATGTCAAACTACACATATTCACCCATACACATTCATAATGACGTGTGGGGTGGGGGATGTCAAACTACACATACTCACCCATGTCCATTCATAATGATGTTGTACATGTTACCAAATTTGATCTCCAGTTTTTCTGGATCACGATGTGCTCCGAACTCGGAATAAATGAGCGCGTTTTCCAATTCTGTAAATAAGTAGAATTGAGAAACAAGAGAATTCACAGAATCGACTCCATTGGCTTGTTTCCATATTTTCTAAGTTTCATTTTTCATACAATGCTAGTAGGGTTAACCGGCGTTACCCCAGTTATCATTAAAATTAGCATCACATGCAACAGTAAGGACTAAGGCGTAACTTTTATGGGTCCATTCATTTTCAAATAAGGATGGGTTTAGCCTATTTGGCACCTCTCAAGAATAAACCAAACGTCACAACTCATTACACTCCCTTTTATGTCTACTATCTATATTCCAAAATTCATTAATAATCTTTCCATTAGTTTTTGAATCTTTGGGTGCATTTATTTTCAAGGGGTTAGGGTTAGGGTTAGAGTTGAGGGGTGGGGCATATCTGTTCTTTTTGCTCCTTTAAAAAAGCATCTGAGGAGTACAGAAATTTCATACAATCGGAAATATTTGAATTTTCAAAGTGTGTGCATTATAATTTGGGGCTTAACCCCTCCCTCCCTCTGTAGCGTGTTTCAGAATTCTTTATAAAATTTCAAAATTTGAGAATGTTGCTTACGTTGTGTTAAATATCTTCAAATTCCTGCAGATTGGAGAGATTTGTTTTTCAAAGGTCTTCATGCCAACTCACATCCATATAATTCGCCAAATGTTCTTGTAATTTGGGAATATTTCTGATTTGGTCCAAATCATTCCGATAATATCTTATTTGGTCCAAATCATTCTGATAACATCTTATTTGGTCCAAATCATCCTGATAACATCTTATTTGGTCCAAATCATTCCGATAATATCTTATTTGGTTCAAATCATTCTGATAATATCTTATTTGGTCCAAATCATTCCGATAATATCTTATTTGGTCCAAATCATTCTGATAACATCTTATTTGGTCCAAATCATTCCGATAATATCTTATTTGGTTCAAATCATTGCGATAATAAAAATTGGAAAAAGTACAATATTTTTTAAATCATCAAATAGTTCACACCAGGAATATATAAGTAAACATTTTTCTTTCCTTAACCCATGGATTTTCAAAATTGTATGCTTTTATGGAATTGTGTAGTAGCTTTAGTTTTAGGGATGTTTTGCTGCCAATAAATTACAAGTGCAATGGTAGATATTTAAAAAATGTATTTCATATTGAAATATCAATCTTTTAAAGCTATTTTAAATATCTCAATTAAATAACTCTTTATTCTTATGGTCGGAAAAATATAGTTACTAATTTTTAATATTCAGAAAGGCTTGATACTCTTATAGATGACGCACCATTTTTCCGTGAATTCACGTCGTCAAAGTTTGGACAGGTTACGGAAGTGCCCGAGAGTTGACAAGGCGAAAACTGCCAAACGCTAAATTGAAGACTGGCAGCCGATAAATTACAACGAAGAAAACTAAACTAAAATATATATATAAAAATAAATAACGAACAAACCATAGCAAAACAGCTGCTATTACTTAGATGTTTATTTTTGTTTGCTTTTTGTTAATAAAATGTTTTTAAATAAAATGTTTTTTTGTTTGTGCACCGGAAAGTTTCAAAAGATGATTTTGTTTGAAATGTTTTTGTTTTTTAACTTTTTTTCAATGTTTTTTTTTTTTTTACATTTTTTTCAAAAAACTCAATTAGTTCTTCGGGAGATTCAATGAGCTACACAGAGATTATAAAAATTCATTTTTTGTTATTGAACGCGATTAATTTCTTCCAAAAGTTATCGTCTGCTTGTTGTAGCCTGATTGTCTAATGCCTGCTGCAACCTGATTGGTTAATAATTTTGTCAACTCTCGGGTGCTTCCAAGACCTGCCTGAATGTTGACAACGTGAAGTCACAGAAACATGGTACGTCAGCTATAAGTATACCAAAAGCTTAAATAATTCAAACTTTTTTCGTTGAATAAGAACTTATACTTCATGTCGTTGGGCCAGATATAACTTCTTGCAGATATTTTGTTTTAATTCGAGAGGGTGCTACTGTTAAACGATTTTGTATCGTCCCCATCGGTGGTAAATTCCAAAACGAGACTGTCTCTCATTGGCACGAATTTCAAAGAGCATAGAAGCCTGTTCATTGCTCTGCATCTACACATGTTTTTAAACTCTAATGGGTTTTTATTTTCTGATGGAATCAGTCGATACTCAGACAAAAGGAACCACATGAACTTTGTATAATTTCGATTATTCGGACTACTGTTTTCATCTTGTGTGTTATCATCACAACGTTTCGGTTGCTGTAACCTCCGGCTTTCTTCAGGTGTATCTTTTTGAACACGGGAATATTTCTGTCGAAATGGACGGAATTTCGAACGGAACCCTTTATTTAATTCATGGAGGTAGATTGCTCTCGTTCCATCAGCCATGACTGAAAGAAGTCTGCACTAATGCTTTTAGGATTGAACCTTCAGATGACTGTCATTTAGAACTGAATTTTATTTAGTACTATATCCACTGCGTCACAGGTCCTTGCAGACATGCTACTCCGGTGGATTAAATAAAGGGTTCCATTCAAAATTCCGTCCAGATTCCCGAGTTCAACAGAAATATTCCCAAGTTCGAAAAGCTACATCTGTAGAAGGCCGGTGGTTACAGTGGCCGAAACGTTGTGATGATAACACTCAAGATGAAAACAGTAGTCCGAATAATCGAAATTATGCAAATTATCAATCCTCGTCTAAAAAAATTCAGAAACACATGAACACTGTTTCGTATTTTCTCTGAGTGGCGCGTCACCACTGTAAGTAACTTTGCATTTCCGTGTATTCGCATTGCACTTTATTTCGAACAACTCGTGCATTTGATCTATTGTCATTTGTAATTCTTGTTTAAGATTTCTCATTTGCACTTTGCACTTTCATGTGTTTAACCGTCTTTTCGTTCTTAGTTTGCGGCAAATGTAAATACACATAAATGTTATATGTTAATTGTATTATCTTGTTTTGTCAATACAATGAAAAGACGTCACAAACCGCGTGCCGAGAGGATCAAATATCCCCAACATGTGGTCCATTAAACTGAACCACAAATATCAAATATTCCAACTTTATAATCTTAAACGATGACATTAACTCAACATACAGGGTGATGAATTAGACGTAATTATTATCTTTTTTGTACTTTGTTACATTAAGACCCATGCTAACTTTGACCATAATCCTAACTCTAAACCCTAACTCTAACCCTAACCCTAACCCTCACTTTGATTCTAACCCTAACGATGGGGTCAAAGTTAGCTCGGGTCCTAATGTAACAGAGCACCAGCTTTTCAATTCGACTGCAAAGTGTGCCTAACATCAAACAGCATTTCCATGAACAGAGTTGCTTTCCAAGAACTTCCTATCCGTGAAAAACGTTGCCATAAAATTCAATGTCACTAAACACTTGTCATAAACCGATCCTTAAATTTCATTAATTCTATTCATTATATTTCTAATCCTCTCATAATATTCATCATCATAAAACTGTTAATTTATGCATCTCATTAACCCTTATCCTCGAGTGACTTTTAGCCTTGATAAGTGGTGACTCATTAGTAAAAATAAATAATTAAAAAAAGAGCAGATAGCAATTGGGATTGAGTTCGTGATGTTCATATTATTGTGTTGTAGGAGATATTTTCTCCTTTAACCCGATATAAGAACAGATATATTTGACTCACCTGTCTGCCCGGACACTGTTATTTCTTTACTGTTACAATAAGCTCCTTGTCCTTTCTTGGCCGAATACAAACGTTCTTGAATCGGGTTGTATACAATTCCTATCACCAACTGGAACAAAAAATAATTAAATTATAATAAAGATTCATTACATTTTCATGTGTGTTTTTACTCTGCAAATTCATTTGATCGCATAAAAATTCATTTGAGTGCTGGAAATGTGCCCCCCCCCCCTTAGTTAAATTAACATCATGTGTACGAGTAAGCATCGAATCGAGATACTTGGTTGTTAAAATAACAACAGAAAAAAAAGTTTAAGTTCTCGAACAAGTAATTACTTGGTACTTTTTCTAGATTAGGACCCACACTAAAAGTGCCTCGGTGTCGGTACTTTACATAAAATGCCGGAAAGTAGCGAAGCGGTTAGCCAATGAAACTGCGAGAAAATGAGCAGACGACATTTCAACTGATTGAAACGAATAAGCAGACGACATCTAAACTTTTAAACTTATTGAAACGTGATAGCAACTGAATGAAAAGCGTAAATACTGCAATGAATTTTAACATGGCTTCAATGGCTGTCGCGTTTCTCGAAGGAATGATAACATTTTGTCAAGATAAAAAACTGATCGTAAATGGAAAATAAAAGTGTGGAAAAACCCCACTAACCCCAACCTCAAACCCAACCCTAAACCTAACTTGATACTCTCACAGATTAAGACCCACACTAATTTTGACCCTAACCTTAATGACAGGGTCAAAGTTAGCGTAGGTCCTAATCTATAAAAGAACCCCTAATCCTAACCCTAACGCCCACTTTGACTCTAACCCTAACAACGGAATCAAAGTTAGCGATGGTCCTAATCTGTGAAAGCACCCCAAACCCTAACCCTAAACCCTAACAGAAGCAACAATAATAACATTTTTAAAAAAAAAACACTAACTCTAAACACTAGCGACACCATTACAAAAAAAAAAAAATTTCATGCCTTCACTGTTGTATATATGTGTGTGTGTGTGTGTGTAATATTTCTAACTAACCCATTACCAACAAGCAGGCATGTTGGATGTCAGTGTCCACTTATTCTCGGCAATTGGGCAGATTGAGCCACCGGTGAGCCTGTCAGGGCTGGTGTTGTCAATTGTTTCATCATCAGGTGAATTCGCCTCGCTACACTAGTTGCAATACTGAGAATGCTGCTGAAATTTACATTATTTTTAAGTGCAGTTTTTCTAATTTATTATTAATATAAAACAATTTCAGCGCTCGAGCCATCAGTTAACGGGATGACATTCTTAATATTGACCTTAGAATACATTTCTTTTTGTCATATTTGGGTCGGTTAATCTTTGTCCCATTTAAGAGTTCTTGATAAGGTGCAGAAACTTATCTGTAATTTGATTGGTCCTACTCTTTCTTCTTCTCTGCACCCTCTCTTTCACAGACGTGATGTTGCTAGTCTCAGTCTTTTCTATAAATACTACTATAGCATGTGTTCTTCAGAATTGTGTGATCTATTCCCTGCTTCTCTTGTTCTATCTTGTTTGACTCGTTGGTCTAGTGGTCTCCATCAATTCGCTGTTTTGATACCTCATTGTAATACAGCTTTCTATTCCAGTAGCTTCTTTCTAAGAACCGCAGGCTTGTGGAACTCTTTTCCTGCTGACTGTTTTCCTCCTACTTATTATCTTAATCTTTTTAAGACTACGGCCAATAGACATCTTCTATCTTTGTGATATTTCGTTTGTGATATTTCGTTCTTGTTAGCTCCTTACATCAAGTGGCTTCATCCCTTGTCTGGAGCGATTTCCATAAAAAAAACTAAAAAAAACTTGTCAATTTAAAACGTTGTATTGACTTACTTCTTCTCTCCCTATAACTTTAGCGTTAATTCATCGTTTGATATCAGATGTTTATCGAAAGTCAATTTTGTTTGCCTAATCTGCTAGTCAGTGCATGATTCTATCTTTCTTATTCCTTTTTCACTCTCGTTGTCCCTTGTCTCGATTGCCTCTTCCTAATGGCCCCTTTCACCCTGCACTGTAATGACCCCTTTTTGCTCTGTACTGTATAAATTCACCGAATTATTAGTGAATTGTGTTCGACCCAAATCTTGGCTTGCTCTACAATCGTATGTTTCACTCTAGTTTTTCTTCTTCTGGTTTCTTTCTTCCAGGTGGTCTTTTAATGTGATTCCTATCATGGACCGTCCCATGATCATGATCCTCAGGGAAAATCCAACTTTAGTGCCTGAAGATGGCAGACATATTCTCTCTTGCTACGAACGCACTGGACAACCGGCAATGTTACTCGTATGTTACTTGGTAAAAGCAGGCTACAGCCCCACTCAGTAGAAGTTGAAATGCAGCTACACTGAAAATGCTATTACTGGACGAATATTTAATATAATTAGATCCTTCCTATCCAACAGAAAGATTCAGGTTGTCCTTGATGGCCGTTCATCCAAACAACATGACATAAATGCAGGTGTGCCCCAGAGATCGATCCTTGGACCTTTATTGTTCCTGATTTTCATAAACGACCTCTGTGATGACATTGTGTCTGAGATGGGTATATTTGCTGACGATACTATGCTATACTCTCATCATGTGGGTAAAACAAATGCGCACATATCCGTGGCAATGGCTGAATCCCTAGAAAGTGACCTCCACTTTGTAGTAGAATGGGGTCATAAATGGATGATAACATTTAATGCTGCTAAGACAAAGCTCCTTTCCTTCAATAACTACAAAAAAACCTCTTCAACCACCGATTGCTATGGCAAATAACATCCTACCTGAGAGTCACACGTTCAAACTCCTCGGCCTAACATTCATAGGTTACACGAATTGAAACAAATACAAAGACATTACCAAGGCTGCTGCAAAGAAGGTGGGCTCCCTCTACCGTGCTAAAAAACATCTCACACCTGACAGTATCCTATATCTCTACAAAGCCACCATCCACCCATGCATGGTGTATTCTTGTCACATCTGGGCTGGTGCACCATCCACTAGTCTCTCCCTCTTAGACAAGGTTAAATAAAGAGTCTCTAATCTGATAAGTCCCTCACCATCCACCAAGCTCCAGCCCCTGTCCCATCGCCGCAATGTTGCATCCTTGTGCTTGTTTTACAAGTACTTCAATGGAATGTGCTCCGATGAACTTGCTGCTCTGGTTCCCCCTCGACGTAAATACACTCGACCAACCAGACAATTAATTAAATCCCATCCATTCACTGTGGAGGTCCCCAGATGTCTAAGAGCCTTCTACTCCAATAGCTTTTTACCTAGTGCTGCCGGCCTTTGGAACTTCCTTCCTGCTCCCCGTTTCCCCGACTGTACCGACATGCAGAAATGTAAAACTAATGTGAACAACCATCTCACTGCACAGCTCCCAATTTAGGATGGCCCCCAAAACTTTCACCCTAATTCTCAGTAGTCTCTTACGTCTACAGTAGCAACCTGCCTTGTTTGGGGTGAACTCAGTTAAGAAAAAAAAAAAAAAAATAGAACGCTTAACCCTAACCTAATGAGAAAGATGGCGACGACACTTAAGGTGTAAAACATCATCTGCAAAGATACATTCAATAAAGTGAAAATGATAAACAGACTGACCTCCTTCTTCACGGCCAGGCCGATAGAAATGGCGATACATGGATTGCTGAGATGGAAGAATGAGAGAGATTCACAAAGATTAATAAAATCACATTCATATACAAGTAAATATACTTATATGGTTATAAATACTCGTAATATATGTATATTCATGAAAACAGGTGCCAACAATGTGTGAAAGAGATAATTGTTCCATTGGTCAATAAACGATTCCAACATTTCGGTTTCTAAAAATCATCAAAGTTCATTTGTTATATTTATATAAATATGCAAAAAAAAGGTTTAATTTTAAGAAATTTATTCATTTTAAGAAATAACTTTTAGTCAATGAAGTTTAATTGTTTATAGTAATTTAAAAATATTTTCAGTTTTAGACTTTGAACAAACGCAGTGATTAGTCAAAACTATAACAAATTATGTAAATTAGCCAATCAAGCCGAAGCAAGAACCAGTGAATATGTCTCTTATTAAATATGTCTCTTATTAAATATGTCTCTTATTAAATAAAATCCTGTTGTTAATGAGTGAGAGGACTTCGAACTGTGAGAGAACATCTCTTCTTTTATACTCTGAAAAATCGGAGTTCTAAGTAAAACAGATT
>OY744539.1:25631712-25769212 GCA_963556195.1 Sepiola atlantica | reverse complement strand
CGCTTGGTATAGGTGGAAAGAGAGTTGGACAGTGTCAGAGTGAGGAAGAGGAAAGTAGGACGTACTTAGAGCTGCAGGAGGTCTGTCAGCAACTATCTTCAGGCGAAGATAGTAATTGCTGGTACATCCAGTGGTCAGGGACAGGAAAGAGAGAGAAAGATGTTTTTCCTCGTTGCTTGCCGGGGTCTCTCTGCTGACCGCTCCTGATTGCCAAAAGGGCTGAAGTAGATCTTCAGCCGACAGAAGGAATCCATGCACCCTGCGGAATGATTGGTCAGTATGTGACCAGCTCACTCAATGGAGACATTTTTTGGAGGGAGAAAATAGGTCTATGTTTATGACCGCTACAATTATATCTCAACGGATCATCGATATAAGAATACAGTTGTCACTACACATATGACATAGAACACGATCAACCTATGTTGTCATAATTTTAATTAAAATTCTTTTCCTTTTTTTTAATTAAAAGTAATAACTTTCAAATTATAAAGTTGAACATATTTTTCCTTTTTTTTTTAAAGTTTGACAAAATAAATAAATGCCTTCATAAAATTTCTTTGTTTCTCAAAATCTGTCCTAATCCTAACTAATTAACTTCATAATTCGAAATTTATTGCTTTTAATTTAAAATAAAAAAAGGAAAAGAATTTTAATTAGAATTATGCAGATTGTAATGAGGCTAGCAAATAAAATTAACTAAAAGTGGAAAAAAGAAACATCTGAAAACATATGTGAATATACTAGCTTATTTTAGAAAAGGATCTTTTTGTCAATATGTAAGTAACAATTAAATATAATTATAGGACAACTATGGTATTTTTATTTAATATAAATAAAAGGATATTTGAGTTAAGGAGAAAAGAGAAATTACATTTGTAATTTTGACTAAATTTGAAAGTAAATAGAAAAAAGTAGATATTAAAAAAATATCTGATTTGTCTGAAAATCATTATACATTCAATTTGCTCATCATTTTTATTAGACTGTTTTAATAAATACTTTTCTTGTGTTATTTTAAATTTCGTGATGTGTAAAGGGAAAAGAGAGAAAGGTCATCATTTGCTGCTTATACTTGTCTGGCGCGAACGCAGACCCCACAAAGTTAATGTCAACAAATTCTTTGGGAAAGGGGGGGGGGGGTGCTTGCTACCTGGACTTATGGGGGAAGTTTAATTGCCAACCTGGACGTAAGGTTAGTGTTGAGCTTAACGAAGAGCATTTTTTTGCTTAAAAAAAACATGGTACCATTAAAAAAAAACATTGTACCATTAAAAAAAACATGGTACCATTAAAAGTCAATTTCCCCAAACAACAAATAGAAGAACGAAATGATAAATAGATGAGAAAACTAATTTATTTCTTTTTTTATTTCTGGTTTTCTAGCGCAAATGCAGACCATACGATGTAAATGTAAAGACGTTTGTTCAGAAAGAAGTTTAATTGGCGGAAGTTTAATTGGAAACCTGGTGTTTTTGTTTTAAAAAAGTGTGGCCGTTAGAAGGCAGTGTCACCAAAAGTTAAAAAAAAAAGGAATGTGAAAAATAAGCAAAAAACGAAGAAAAAAGAAATAAGTAAAAAAAAATAAGAAAAAAAAAATAAGTAAAAAACGAAGAAAAAACAGAAATAAGCAAAAAACGAAGAAAAAAGAAATAAGTAAAAAACGAAGAAAAAAGAAATAAGTAAAAAACAAAGAAAAATAAAAATAAGTAAAAAACGAAGAAAAAAAAGAAATAAGCAAAAAACGGAGAAAAAAGAAATAAGTAAAACGCTTGATTTAGAGATGGGAGTGATTATATAAAAAAACCATTACGATAAATAAAAAGAAAAGCAATGGCCATTTATACGATTTGGAAGTGTATGTTTATTTGTTTATCATGTTTTGGGGAAAAAGGGAGGAGAAAACGTTTGTGTGAACCAATGTTAGACACGGCGAGTTGTAAAACTGGGGACATGTACTTGGTATTCTAGGTGAAGTATATCTCCAAACAAACTCTATGAAATAGATTCAATTTTGAGTTAACTTATTTAGACTAGTTGTAATTCTATAGATATTATAGTTGACAACATAGGTTGGTTGTGTTTTATGTCATATGTGTAGTGACAGCTGTATTCTTATATTAATGATTCTTCGAGATATAATCATGTTGGCATGACTCAAATAAGCAAGATTTATTTTATATTTTCATTTGTCATCATTTTTTCGGCCCACGACTGAAACAGCGTAGGTCTTTTCAAGATTTGATTTCCACTTCTAGTATCTACAGGGTGATTCATAAGTCACTTAGCTATTTATTTTTGAAATTCTAAAGTTAAAAAATACGGTAATACAAAACAGAAAGTTTATTCAACAAATTCATTTATGGGAGTTTAAAATTACGGCAAATTTTCAAAATTTCCACCTTCGTTCTGCATGCATAGCTCCATTCTTTTTTGCAAAGAATTTACGACTCTTTGTAGCATATTTGATTGATTATGAAATAAATATATATAGAAAAAATATATAAACGAAGAAATTTAAAATAACAAATAGCAGTAATTAGAGAGTAAGATAACAATTATCAAAAGTTCATAGTATGTTTGTGCTTCATATGGTAATCATTTTAAATAGCTAAGTGAAGTGACTTATGAATCACCGTGTAGGTCAGGGTTAGGGTTAGGGTTAGGGTTAGGGTTCAAATAACGAAAAGATCGACAAAAGTATTTATTCAAGTGAGACGTACACATACTAATATCGAATATGAACCAATTTCCGGGAACTTTGCGTCGGCAGCGTTAGGGCATGTTACATAAATACCCGAGAGATGCCGAGGCGAATGTTGACAGGCGATAACTTCGCTAGATTACTGCGTCGTATTTTTCAGTTTTATTTTCAAGAAAGATAGCAAATAACAAAACATCGAACAAAACAGCGAAATCACTATTATTAAATACATTTTTTTACAAAACAATGCTAAACAACTGTTAATAAATAGATTTTTTATTATTTTTTGTTTGCATTTCTTTTTGTATTCAGTCAACTGGTTAAAAAGTAGTTTTTTTGTATTTCTTAAAACTGAAAAATAATTTTTTTGGTTTTTTTTAGGATTTTTTTTGACATCGTTTTTTTTTTAAATCAGTAGGGTTAAACAGAGACTTGTCTATCTCAACCGTAGGCCCTGGGCCTCTGATTTCGTAACAAATGCTCTTCACAGACCTCCCTAAAAATATTCTTCCAATCTTCTGGCTTTAAGTAATTTTAATATTAGTTAGAAAATTTGTTGTCTGACAGCTGACAGCTGATTGGCTAATCACCTCGGCATCTCTCGGGTGTTTACGTAACATGCCCGAACGCTGCCGATGCAAAGTTCTCGTAAACTGGTTCATATTCGATATCAGTACCGACGTACGTATGCACGAAAGTATGTACATAGGTTATGGCAAGAGTTATAATACTTAAACTCATGTGACTATTGGTCCTTTTCAGTAAGTTTGACCTGAAGCAAATGTCTTTACCAGTGCATCGGGAATTTTTCCTTTAGTGATGAAATGAGCATCTTTTCGACTGCCTGGTCAGTTTCCGTCACCAAATCCTGTCCGGTCAGTTTGGTATCAATATTCTTTTTTTCAGAGAAAGCACTTTGCACCATCTGAAAAAAGAAAGAGATAAAATCGGAATTCAGTTGCAAGTTAAGGAAGATGAGGAGTCAAAGCTAAACTGAGCAAATACAATTCAGGAAATGATGCGAAATGATTTTGAAAACCTAAATGTTCATTGATACAAGTTTTACAATGATTCAACGGTAAAATAGCGTTATTTTAATGACAGATTCCTTTTTGTGAAAATATTTTTGTTAATTGTGCGATTGATCAATTATCACCTTTGACATTTCACCTTTGACATTTCAACTTGATTTTGCGGATACATGTCATAATGACGGTTCTCTCTAATTTATGTCAGAATTAACTCAGTTGTTAGGGTTAGGGTTAGGGTTTTATTTACTCCTCCCCAGGAGTTAGGCACAAGGCCAGTTTTATCTTACTCCCACAAGTAAGATGTGACCCAAGATCGGGTCGAGAAAGTGGGGTTTGAAAGGCCAGCGCTCGAGAGGTGAGCACTCTGGCCATTTAAAAATTGCCTGGGCAGCCCCGTCGGCATTCCCCGGTAGGGGCGCCTCAGACAGTAAGCAATCAACTTACTCCTCCCCAAAGAGGGGAGGCAAAGCCTGGGAGGGTGGACCTCCTAGAACTGCACAGGACAGGCGTGCAGTATCCATCGGAACAGATACTACACTTTTATCGCTGAATTAGAACCATCAACGCTATGAGTTTTTACACAAGTCACTGACAATAACCAGTGGTGTTCCCTGGAGTCCGAGTAACAACAAGTCTTCTCAGATTTCCAGCACTTTCCACTTCTTTTCGATAGCCAACAAGACGTGTTTTTTATTTTTTGTTACAATACCCGAAAGAGAGTTTCTATTCTAGACTGAAGTTCCGTTTACCACAGAGAATATCGTCAGACGATTCAAATCAGTAGATATTGTCCATGACACACGAATCACACGTTTATCGGGAAAACCTGTCTTATTCGATATACAATCTGGCTACTCAGTCAGATCTAAAAGTGCCTAAGCTAACTCCTTATCATAGCCCGCTATGTGAAAATAGGTTGAGCATGCAGTGTGTTTGGGAGAAATTTGATCATGTTTTGATATTATTTCATTTCAGAACTATTTAGTATTTAATAGTAAAGTGCAATGGATATCTGCGTTTGTGTACCATTAGTGGGTTTGAGAGATAGAGAACATAGACAACTAGAAAGCACTAGTATATTGTTGTGAACTTGAAGGGCTGATAATAAATAAGACAACATGGTGGTATATTTACAAGAGTGCATTTACAGAAGTACAGAATTAGTATGTTACAGAAAGTCTGCGTCCGATACTGTGGCTATGGCTACCATTAATGACTGCCACGACACTTAGTCATAACTCTATTCATAGTCTCTGGAAGAGTCCATCTACACCCGAAATAGGGTTGATCAACATTACACCATAACAGATATTGGTACTTTTATAGAGAACGACCCGCGTATCCGTGACTTTGCGTCGTCAACGTTCAGGCAGCGCTGGAGAGTTGCCGAGGCGAAGACTGGCAGACGATAAATTCAGAAAAAGTTGCAAATAACAAAAGTTAGACGAAGAAAATAAAAGTAAAATAATATATAAAAATAAAGAACGAACAAACCATGGCTAAACAACTGTTATTAATTAGATGTTTATTTTTTTGATTTTGTCAAAAGAAACATTGTTAAGCAAATGTTTTAAAATAATTTTTAACCAATTTTTTTTTTTTCATTTTTTTGCACTGTTTTTTTTTTTTTCTTTACATTTTCTGGGTTAGGGTTAGGGTTAGGGTTTACGGTTAGAACAAACAACGAAACAACTGTTTTTAAGCATTTTTTTTTTCTTTCAACTTTTTTCCAATGTTTTTTTTTTTTTAATTTAATGGGTAGGGTTAGTTTTTTTTTCATTTAAAAGTTTCCAATAGTAATCCTGTACAGAAAATAAAACTAGGCAACTGGTCCAGAAATTCATTTTTTCCATAAGTTATCGGCTGCCTGCTGCAACCTGCTTGGCTAATAGTTTCAGAAAACTCTCGGGCGTTTCCGTAACCTGCCCGAACGTTGATGACGCGAAGTCACGGAAACGCAGGTCATTCTCTATAAAAGTACCCAATAAAACAAGGGGGTAAAAGAAAAAAAGGGGACAATGAAACAAAAAAAAAGTAGGAAAGAAGGAAATAAATAAAGGAGGAATAAAAGAACGGAATGACTGAAGCAGATCAAAGTCGTTTGAACGAATAAATCTATCAAATGTTCGCGCCTTACTTTCAATGCCATTAGATAATGGAATCTTTCAAATACTAAATTTTATTTTTATTCTGTTTATTTTCTCTCGGGTTGTTGTGGAATTAAATAGTCCGCGACGAAACGCAGATAATTTGAAGGCCACGAGAGTAGGGTATCTCGTTTGTCTTTGGGTAGTCTTTCGCGCCATCGATCCATGCCCTTTCTTGGCTCCATTTTTGCTTCGGATGTGCTGTATGGGTTAGGGTTTAGGGTTAGGGTTAAGGTTAGTTTTTTATTTATTTAAAAGTTTCCAATAGTAATCCTGTACAGAAAATAAAACTAGGCAACTGGTCCAGAAATTCATTTTTTTCCATAAGTTATCGGCTGCCTGCTGCAACCTGATTAGCTAATAATTTCGGGAACTCTCAGGGGCTTCCGTAACCTGCCCGAACGTTGATGACGCAAAGTCACGAGAAACGTACCGAGATATTGAAAGAGAGTGACCTGCATCATTATGATTCGCACAGGATAAAAAAATTTCGAAAATATTAATGCTTTTCGATTACATTGAATGCTGAGAGATGTAAGTTGGAGAATGGCGATAAGATGTGGTAACAGTGGCTAGCTTGTAGTGTTCATATTTGTAGTATACACCATGTTTTTTTAATCTTCTTTTCTATATAAAATTTCTGGTGTAGTTTCCAGTTTCTGAGAGTAGGATTACCCTGAATACTTCTCGAGTCCACCCAGTTTCCCCGTCACTGGTTGATGTGCTTTCCGCCGAATCTGTCATACTTTTATGCCTAAGAGTAGCAACACTAGTCCGAGAGATATCACTGGGGTTATCTGGCCTGAACAGTGAATCAAGTCCAAGGTAGTGTTTGGCTTTAATAGCAGTCTGACTGAGTGTCCCGATAAGTCCTGCGTTTTGGAAAAAATTCTTCATCAGCTTCTGCTGTGGAGGTATTATCGTTTTCGTATTGACGATCGTGTAATTCAGCTGCTTGATCTAGTTTGTTTAATTTTTTTTTAATCTCCCTCCCACAGCGGTAAGATGTGACACAAAATCGGAAAGTGGGATTGAAAATGCTTGGACAGCCCAGTTGATATTCCCCGGTATGGTCAACTCATGCGATTAGCAATAAACTAACCCTTTCTCAAAAGGGTGAGAAGGCAAAGCCTGGGAAGGTGGACATCATAGAACTAAGGGGTGTAGCATCCATCTGAACAGATACTACACTTTTGTTTAATACCGGATAATATTTTAGTTTTTCTCGATCTGTTCCAGGTCCTAGGAATGTGTGGCCGGGTACAGTGAATGAAATGCCTTTCTTATTTTTGTCGTCTTCCCTGCCTCCGCCTTTCGACTTGACTGACGGCATGTTTGCTTCATATCGGTTCTCTGATCAATTGCACAACATGCAGAACAACAGTTTTGCAAATTCCCTCAAATTGTGAGCGTCATGCCACCCCCACATTTTCGAAAATCTCCATGTCACACTTCCGGGTAGTAAAGCCGGAAGTGGCTGTCTGAGAACTTCCTCGAATTCACCAGTCCCAACATCGCCCCCAACTTTCCTGATTGCAACCTCACATACTATTACGTATGGGGCAAAGTTAAGAAAAACACAAACCGTACCGCCTGAACATCAAGGACAAATCCAACTGGTGTTTAGGCATCTCTGAAAAGACACCATGAAGGTTGTGTGAATTGGGTTCAAGTTCCATCTAGGAGACACGGATTCTTCAAGTGAGCTGTATTCAGCAAAAGATCCTAAAAGATGCACTTTTAATTTTGAGGATACATCAATTATTGGCCAAGATATGAAGTTTTTTTCTTTCCCTTCCAAAAAGTGTCAAATTTGTCTTGAACACCTTGCATATTATATAGTTTTGAATTTTAAATTTAGTTTAAATTCTGTCCTCATATCCTCATTAAAATAAAGTTTTTAATATCTGAAAGTTGTTAAAAATGATTCAAAAGGCAAAAGATGCTGACTGCATTTGAACGTGGACTGCCGTTACCGCAATACTTATCAGTATCAATGGTATTCCACTTTGGAAAAGATGGCATACGCTGAGCAATACAAGGTGCGAGACTTTCAGTACGAAAGATAAAAGAAAAGACGTTCTATAGATACAATAATTCAGAAATCAAAAATCAATAAGAGGAAGTGTTCCCATCCGGAAAATAAACTTATACTATCAAAGCAAACATTTATTAGAGGATACGTCCCCACAACTCTCGCACTCCAAATAAAACTGTTTTAAACAAAGCAAACATTTCTTAGAGGATACGCCCCCACAACCCTCGCCCTCCAAATAAAACTGTTTTAAACAAAGCAAACATTTCTTAATGGAAAACGCCCCCCTTCTCCCGAAAATAAACTGAGACAAATAATCCCTTACCTCCATCAACGCTGAGTTAGAAATGGAATTTCGATTCTGCCTCCATTTTGAAACGCTATTAAAGGAGTTTTGGGCAGCGTCTCTCCTCTATACACGGTATCATACAAGTAATTACAATGAAACAAAGAAACAAATCGGAAACGATAATGTCTGGAAATGGTTCGATTTTGTTAGATTGTGTCTGTAAAAATGCGTACACAGTTCCAGTAAAGTCTAAAAAGCATATGTACGGGTATGTGCATGGAAGTTGAGAGGAAATGTCTTACATACCTTAAATTCTTATTCATGCATCATGCGCACATGTTTTTATGCTACACGAAGCAAGAAGAAAGAGTGGGATTTTTTTTGTGCGTCCCTTTTTATATAAATCGATTTCAGTGTCACTTACCATCGCGAAAAGGGAGATAATTGAGTCTGAAACGCCCTCTGGTGAATGCATGTGTCGAAAAAGTGAAGAAAAGGGTAGGTAATGTTACACTATCGAAAAAATCCACAACTTATCATTCTTACCTTGCCTGCATTTTTAGCTAGTTTCATAGCAACGCTGAAGAACTCTTCGATGTCGTCAGTTTCATTTGAAAGTAACGAACCATTTAGACTTTCAACCAGAATGTCAGCAACTTCTTCTGCTGGACAATCAACAGCAACAGACATCGTTTTTATTCACAGCTGACAATGGGGAACGACTCTGATGAATTTCACGAATCTGTATTTAGAAAATACATATACACATACTCATATATATAGTTATAATAAAATAATTGTTTTTTATGAAAGGAAATTGAATGTCTACACAAATGCAATCATATTTCGATAACAGATCTCACCATCAGATACTAATAATTACCAGCTTGATATTATATTAACTTGGTGAAATGAATAAATGCCAAAGTATTTTTTCTACTTATCCAAACTATATTAATATGAAAACACCTCAGCCATATTTAATTCAATGATAGAATAACATATTTTAAAATACCTTATATATAGTTATCGGCAAACACCAAAACACAGCTATGGTGTAATGAGTTAGTCAAAAAGGATAGAATAGAATGAGTTTAAGAAGACTGAGTTTGCTTGAAGAAGCTTTATTCGACAAAGATCTACGCAGGGATCTAGTCTATACGAGAAACAATGGCTGACTAAATAAGAAAAGAGTGATCAAGGGAAGTAATTCACTTCCGAAGCATAGAAGGGGATAGAATAGTTCTCTTTTCATCACATATGGATATGCTTAATTTGCATTTTAGAAACACTTTCTAATAGATTAATATTCGGTGTGATTCATTTGTAATTTTTATTCTTATATATATATATATATATATATATATATATATATATATATATATGTGTGTAATAGTTTTGCTGATATGAATACTATTATTATTAATAGTAGTAGTAGTAGTAGTAATATTAATTAATGCGATTTAATGAAAAACGTATAACGTTGTAAATGGTAACTTCAAGTTAGATTATTTTGAACTACAAATGACAACTTCCGGTTAAGTTTATGTACGGGTACTTTTACACACACCAACAACGATTACTTTAGAGTCATTTCTTTTAAAAAATAAACTCGGCATTTTTCTTCTAATATTTAAATAGATACGACGTTTATTTTTTAGACAAAATTTTTGTTAATAAATATTTGTTTTGTGTAGTAGTAGTAGTAGTAGTAGTAGTAGTAGTAGTAGTAGTAGTAGTAATAATAATAATAATAATAATAATAATAATAATAATAATAATAATAATAATAATAATAATAATAATAAACTAATGACTATGCACAATGCATTGCACCCAAAAGACGACACGGACATACTCTACGTGAAAAGAAATGAAGGAGGTAGAGGACTGGAAAGTATAGAAGACTGTGTGGAAGACACCAAAAAAGAGCTGGAGAAATATGTAACCCAGAACACGGAAAGACTGATCACCACAGCAAGAGACACCAGCCCAACAAACAACCCCGGAAGTACTGAACCCAGAAACAAAAAGACAAGAAAGGAAAAGTGGGAAGAAAAACAACTACATGGACGCTTTATAAGACTCACAAGCGATGAAGCCAATGAAAACAGCTGGGCATGGCGAAGAAAAGGACACCTGAATAGAGAAACGGAAACTCTGCTGACGGCCGCACAGAACAATGCGATTAGGACAAACTTTATTAAAGCAAAGATAGATAAAACCCAGGAAAACAGCAAATGCCGACTGTGTGGACAAAGAGACGAAACGATAAATCATATAATAAGTGAATGCAGCAAGCTAGCACAAAGGGAATACAAGAACAGACACGACAGCATGGGGAAAGAAGTACACCGGGAAATTTGCAAACAACTGAATTTCGAATATGCAAAAAAACGGTACAAACACAAACCAGAAACTGTACTAGAAAACGAAAAACACAAAATCATATGGGATATGAATGTACAAACAGACAAACCCATAACAGCAAGGAGACCGGATATGATAATAATCAACAAGAAAGAAAAATCCTGCAAAATCGTGGACTTTGCAGTTCCAGCAGACCACAGAGTGAAGATCAAAGAGACGGAAAAAAGAAGCAAATATACTGAACTTGCCAGAGAATTGAAAGGAATATGGAACATGAAAAAAGTCAGTATAACACCAATAATCATAGGAGCACTAGGAACAGTCCCCAAAAACATGGAGAAAAGACTAGGAGAAATAGGAATCAAAGGGATAACTGAGACCATACAAAGGACAGTAATGATCAAAACAGCTACAATCCTGAGAAATGTCCTCGAATGCGGAAACCAACCCACATAAGCAACGAATGGAGAACAAACACATGGAAGCACAAAACAACAGAACCGGGGAAAATACAACCGCACGAATGAGGCGCAAGCATAGGCTGACGCCACAAAAATTATGGACAGAGGGTCGAGGAGGGAAAGCGCAAACCAGACCTCCACTGGAAGAGCGCGGACAGCTCTGGGACCTTGGGAAGGCTTGTTGCCACTCGGGCCCCAGAGGGGACCAATGACCCTTATCAGCGGGAAATCGTTGGTAAGTGGCTGTTGCGATTACCGCAAGGTCATCAGCGGTGATGAACGAAAAGAGGTGGAGCATACTGGAGGCCTGAGGAGACTTGTTGTCACTCGGACTCCAGGGAATACCACAGGTTGTCGGCAGTGGGCGACCACTGACGATGACCAGTGTGATAACTCCTAGTGAGTAAAAAAAAAAAAAAAAAAAAAAAAAAAATAATAATAATAATAATAATAATAATAATATTAATATTAATAATAATAATAATAATAATAATAATAATAATCTATATATTAATACGATAGCGTGTGTGTTCGTGTGTCACGCTTCCGGCAAAAGCTCTGCGCATGCGTGCCGCACATAGATTTTGAGAAACATTTTCAAGTATTTCCCTTTGTTGCAACGGTTAGCGACGTAGTATTTTTGACTTCGGCCCGACTGGTTTATAATTCGATCCCAACCAACCTCAAAGATTTTTTTTTCTACATTTCGAGGGGAAGAGAGGTAGGGGGGACGACGACCGGGAAGACATATTAATACAATAGCGTGATTTTGTGTCATGCTTTCATCAAAAGCAACGACCTTCCGAATCTTTGTATGCTACTCATGAATTGGCTTGGCTTTTTGGCTAAGATCAAAGTGTAGTATTTGTTCCGATGGATACTGCACTCCATAGGCTGGTATTGTCTTGACCTTCGAGGCTTGATTTACGCCGGTCTGGGTCTGTCCTGTGCACTTCTAGGGGGTCCACCCTCCCAGGCTTCGCCTCCCCTCTTTGGAGAGGAGTAAGTTTATTGCTTACTGCCTGAGGCGCCCCTACCGGGGAATGCCAACGGGGCTGCCCAGGCAATTTTTAATGGCCAGAGTTCTCATCTTCTCGAGTGCTGGCTTTTCAAACCCCACTTTCCCGACCCGACCTTGGGTCACATCTTACTTGTGGGAGTAAGATAAAACTGGCCTTGTACCTAACTCCTGGAGAGGAGTAAATAAATATTCATGAATTGGAGCCAAATTTAATTTAATCGAAAACATTTACAAAGTAAGGTTTAGTCGTCGAAATATTACCTTCACTAGAAATATTGTATATAAAGAAGTTTTGTAAATTGTTTCATGTATTGTTCATTTTTTAAAAATAAATATACAAGTCCAAATCTTATATTTTATTCAAACATGTATAGGTTAGGAACAAGATAATTAGTATTAAAAACATCATTTCGTGTAATTTACACGGGTCCTGCTAGTAGTAGTAGTAGTAGTAGTAGTAGTAGTAGTAGTAGTAGTAGTAGTAGTAGTAGTAGTAATAGTAGTAATAGTAATAATAATAATAATAATAATAATAATAATAATAATAATAATAATAATAATAATAATAATAAGTATGAAACTAAGAAACGAAGAGAATGGACAAAAGAGAGGACCGACAAAACCTGGATGGGAAATCAGACTGGAAACCCAGATCACCAAACTTCGGAAAGAAGCTAAAACCGTGAACAGAAGGAAGGAGGACATGAAACGATTAAGAAGCAAAAATCAGAAACGCAAGGAAAAACTAAATGAAAGACATGAAGAAATAAAACAAAGGATAGCAGCAATAGAAGGAAGACTGAGACGATACAGGTACAAATCAGAACAGAGCAAACAGAACAGGACCTTTGAAAACAATGAAAGCCAGTTCTACAAAAACGTAAATGGAGAAAAAACAACAACAGAGTTACCAAACCCAACAGAAACAAAACAATTCTGGAGCAAGATATGGGAAGAACCAAAAAAGCACAACAAGAATGCCCAATGGCTAAAAAACATGAGAGATGAACTGCAGGAAATCGAAGAAGGAACCGAAACAGAAATCAACAAAGAAACGATCAAGAAAACCCTAAAAAAAATGGCAAACTGGAGAGCACCAGGCCACGATGGAATACATGCATACTGGTTTAAAAAATTCACGACCCTGCATGAAAGAATAGCGCAGAAACTGAGCGGATGTATCCGCAAAACAGACGTACCAGAATGGATGACGGAAGGAAGAACAACACTAATACAAAAAGACCCCAAAAAGGGAACGACCCCCAGCAACTACAGACCGATAACATGTCTACCAATAATGTGGAAAATTCTCACAGCACAACTGAGAGAACAAATCTACCAATCCCTGGACAATCGTGGACTGCTCCCCGAGGAACAAAAAGGATGCCGGAAAGGACAAAGAGGGGCACATGATCTACTATACATTGATCAAAAGACCCTGAAGGAGGTGAAGAGCAGACAAAAGAACATAACCATGGCATGGATTGACTACAAGAAAGCCTACGACAGAATCCCCCAAACATGGATAATTGAATGCTTAAAGATATACAAGATACCAGACAGGATTATTAATCTCATCCAGAAAGCGATGGAAACATGGAGACTAAAACTGACAGCCGGAGGACAATACCTGTCTGAGATAAAAATACAGAGAGGCATTTTTCAAGGAGACTCTCTATCACCACTACTGTTTATAATAGCCATGATGCCACTCAACTACATACTCAGAAAGTGTGATGCCGGATACAGGTTTACGGATACAGAACAAAGAATAAACCACCTGATGTACATGGATGACCTTAAACTGTTTGCAAAAAACAAAAAAGAACTGGAAAAGCTGATAAACACAACCAGGATATTCAGCCAGGATATCCAAATGGAGTTTGGAATAGAAAAATGTGCACTGCTAGAGATCAAAAAAGGAAAACTGGAGACGACAGAAGGCATAGAACTCCCCAACCAAGAGGAGATGAGGGCGCTAGGAGAACAAGATAGCTACAAATACCTGGGAGTTCTGGAAGCAGACACAATCAAATATACAGAAATGAAAGAGAAGATTGGAAAAGAATATCTACGAAGAACAAGGAAACTCTTAGAAACTAAACTATATAGCAGAAACCTAGTAAAAGGGATAAACACATGGGCTGTATCACTAATAAGATACTCTGGACCATTCATAGGCTGGACCAAAGAAGAACTCAGGCACCTTGACCAAAGAACTAGAAAACTAATGACTATGCACAATGCATTGCACCCAAAAGACGACACGGACAGACTCTACGTGAAAAGAAATGAAGGAGGTAGAGGACTGGTAAGTATAGAAGACTGTGTGGAAGACACCAAAAAAGAGATGGAGAAATATGTAATCCAGAACACGGAAAGACTGATCACCACAGCGAGAGACACCAGCCCAACAAACAACCCCGGAAGTACTGAACCCAGAAACAAAAAGACAAGAAAGGAAAAGTGGGAAGAAAAACAACTACATGGACGCTTTATAAGACTCACAAGCGATGAAGCCAATGAAAACAGCTGGGCATGGCGAAGAAAAGGACACCTGAACAGAGAAACGGAATCTCTGCTGACGGCCGCACAGAACAATGCGATTAGGACAAACTTTATTAAAACAAAGATAGATAAAACCCAGGAAAACAGCAAATGCCGACTGTGTGGACAAAGAGACGAAACGATAAATCATATAATAAGTGAATGCAGCAAGCTAGCACAGAGGGAATACAAGAACAGACATGACAGCATGGGGAAAGAAGTACACCGGGAAATGTGCAAACAACTGAATTTCGAATATGCAAAAAAACGGTACAAACACAAACCAGAAACTGTACTAGAAAACGAAAAACACAAAATCATATGGGATATGAATGTACAAACAGACAAACCCATAACAGCAAGGAGACCGGATATGATAATAATCAACAAGAAAGAAAAATCCTGCAAAATCGTGGACTTTGCCGTTCCAGCAGACCACAGATTGAAGATCAAAGAGACGGAAAAGAGAAGCAAATATACTGAACTTGCCAGAGAATTGAAAGGAATATGGAACATGAAGAAAGTCAGTATAACACCAATAATCATAGGAGCACTAGGAACAGTCCCGAAAAACATGGAGAAAAGACTAGGAGAAATAGGAATCAAAGGGATAACTGAGACCATACAAAGGACAGTAATGATCAAAACAGCTACAATCCTGAGAAATGTCCTCGAATGTGGAAACCAACCCACATAAGCAACGAATGGAGAACAAAACAACAGAACCGGGGAAAATACAACCGCACGAATGAGGCGCAAGCATAGGCTGACGCCACAAAAATTATGGACAGAGGGTCGAGGAGGGAAAGCGCAAAACCAGACCTCCACTGGAAGAGCGCGGACAGCTCTGGGACCTTGGGAAGGCTTGTTGCCACTCGGGCCCCAGAGGGGACCGATGGCCCTTATCAGCGGGAAATCGTTGGTAGGTGGCTGTTGCGATTACCGCAAGGTAATCAGCGGTGATGAACGAAAAGAGGTGGAGCATACTGGAGGCCTGAGGAGACTTGTTGTCACTCGGACTCCAGGGAATACCACAGGTTGTCGGCAGTGGGCGACCACTGACGATGACCAGTGTGATAACTCCTAGTGAGTAAAAAAAAAAAAAAAAAAAAAAAAAAAATAATAATAATAATAATAATAATAATAATATTAATATTAATAATAATAATAATAATAATAATAATAATAATCTATATATTAATACGATAGCGTGTGTGTTCGTGTGTCACGCTTCCGGCAAAAGCTCTGCGCATGCGTGCCGCACATAGATTTTGAGAAACATTTTCAAGTATTTCCCTTTGTTGCAACGGTTAGCGACGTAGTATTTTTGACTTCGGCCCGACTGGTTTATAATTCGATCCCAACCAACCTCAAAGATTTTTTTTTCTACATTTCGAGGGGAAGAGAGGTAGGGGGGACGACGACCGGGAAGACATATTAATACAATAGCGTGATTTTGTGTCATGCTTTCATCAAAAGCAACGACCTTCCGAATCTTTGTATGCTACTCATGAATTGGCTTGGCTTTTTGGCTAAGATCAAAGTGTAGTATTTGTTCCGATGGATACTGCACTCCATAGGCTGGTATTGTCTTGACCTTCGAGGCTTGATTTACGCCGGTCTGGGTCTGTCCTGTGCACTTCATCATCATCATCATCATCATCATCATCATCATCATCATCATCATCATCATCATCATCATCATCATCATCATCATCATCATCATCATCATCATCATCATCATCATCATCATCATCATCATCATCATCATCATCATCATCATCATCATCATCATCATCATCATCATCATCATCATCATCATCATCATCATCATCATCATCATCATCATCATCATCATCATAATAATAATAATAATAATAATAATAATAATAATAATAATAATAATAATTATTATTATTATTAGTTTCTTTTGGTAGCTATACTAATTTTATTTATTCTGGTTTTTATTTTTAACTAATAACTCTAGCTTAGAAGATTTCTTTTCAAGTGGATATATTATTATTTAAGCTTTTCTTTGAGTTGAAAGGAATGGAAATGAATTAAAAAAAAAAAATAAGTCACGTAAGAGAAAAAAGTTTTCTGTTATTTTATAAGGGGGCGATAGACATTTAAAACCACGACCGTGCCGCTACAAGGCGTTTCTTTTGGTAGCTATACAAATTTTATTAATGCTGGTTTTTATTTTTAGCTAATAATTCTAGCTTAGGAGAATTTTTTCGGGGGAAGGGGTATATTAGTTTAGCTTTTCTTTGAGTTAAAAGGAATTGAAATCCCCCCCCCCCCAAATTCATTAGTCATGTGAGAAAAAAAGTTTCCGTTATTTTATAAGGAGCCAATGGACATTTAAAATTACGACCATGCTGGTGTAAAACATTTATTTTGGTAGTTATAGAAATTTTGATTTATTCTGGTTTTTATTTTTAACTAATAAATCTAGCTTAGGACGTTTCTTTTCAGAGTGGATGATATATTATTTTAGCTTTTCTTTGAGTTGAAAGGAATTGAAATAAAAATAATATCACTAGTCATGTAAGAGAAAAAAGTCTCCAGTTATTTTATAAGGAGCCGATGGATATTTAAAATCACGACTGTATCGGTGCAAGACGCGTTTGATAAGTAGGCTTCAATTTATCAGACAAACATGGGAGGGGAATCTATCGTCTGTTTTTTTATTTAAGAGTAGCCTAGAAAACTTATACAAAGTAGTTTGGTAACATATATATATATATATATATATATATATATATATATATATATATATATATATAATATTAAAATGTTGAATTAAATTAAAGATAATTGAATACTCGTTTAATAATAATCTATCGTGATAATATAAAGCTCAATATATTGAATAGAGCAATCAATTCTAGATACGAAAGATGAGAATAAGAAATTGTAAAGATACAATATCTATTAAAACATCAGAAGTTCAAAGCAAGGAGCTTCATATCCTTAATCCATGGCGTTCCAAAAAATAAACCCTTTTCATCAGAGGATAAAAAACCGACAATGTAATTGTAAATATTATCGGCAACATTTAACTTTGAAAAGTTTATACACAAAATTAATAAAAACAAAAGATAAAGAGTTTTTTGTTGAGATGAAAACGTAGAGTTAGAGTAGTCACCGTCAAAGAACACGTCAAAAACAAAACATCTGTTATATTGGAAATCTTCACTCTGTGATCTACTGGAACGACAAAGTCTACGAACTGGCAGGATTTGTCCTTCTTATCGATTATTATAACATCCGGTCTCCTTGCTTGCATGAGTTTATCTGTTTGTACTTCCATATCCCAGAAGGTTTTGTGTTTTTCATTTTCCAGTACTGTCTCTGGTTTATGTTATAATACCAATTACGTTTGCCATGAAAAAGATAAAAGGTATTCAAAATTTTTATAACGCAGTAGTTTTTATGTGCCCTGTGATTGGATGAAAAACAACCAATCACAGGCCACCTTTCCCTACCTCTTCCGAACCCATGTGAGCGGGTTTTTCAAAGAATCGTCCTCTTTTCTTCCTTGGCTGCTGATCGTTTAAGACGCAAACTGCTGTGTCTGAATAACAACCGCATACCTAAAACAGCAGGCATGTATTTATGTGTGTATTTTACACACATGGGCGATCCGGAAGCTCCATATTCAAAAGTACTTTAAATATACTTCTTGCCACTAAGACCACACGAACCAAGAGACAAGTTAACAGACGAAACTCCAGCTAAGTCTGCAAAAATACCACCCTTTTTGCAAGCAACACTTTCTTTTTCATTCTTCTTTTAGTTATATAACATCTCTATATTAACGAAACCGTTGTTTGTTCTCATTCTTGTCAAGTCACGTTTTAAGTCTTTGTTTTTTCCGATACAGCGGATACGAAATTTCGTCCTTTATTTGAACGGGAAAAATCCCAACAAAGAAAGCCTCCCAGCTTTTATTCGTCTACATTCCAAAATATAGTTCTATATTTTTGAAAAATCTTTAACTTTTTAATTCTTAATTTTTCTGTTTTTAATAATAAAGGCAATAAAAACAGAAAGTAACTATTTTAACTCAGCTATATAACTGATAATATTATATGAACTGTTCTCCTCCCATTTCTGAAACCACAGTGAGATTCTGAGAGAACAGCATCTAATATGTGTTTCTGTAACCTGTCTAACAAAATCCTACACATGATCGTCCAGTAATCCTATCCTATGAAAGTTACCACAATCATATCTAGTCCTAACCCTAATCCTAACCCTAAGTTACCACAATCATCCCTAACCCCTAACCTCTAACCGTAACCCTAAGTTACTACAATCATCCCTAACCCTAACCCTAACCCTAACCCTAACCCTAAGTTGCCATTATCATCTATAACCCCAACTCTAACCCTAAACCCCTAGCCCTAACCCTAACCCCAAGTTACCATAATCATCCCTAACTCTAACCCTAACTCTAACCCCTAGCCCTAAGTTACCACAATCATCCCTAACCTTAACCCTAAGTTACCAAAATCATCCCTAACCCTTAGTTGCCATTATCATCTATAACCCTAACCCTAAACCCCTAGCCCTAACCCTAACCCCAAGTTACCATAATCATCCCTAACCCTAACTCTAACCCCTAACCCTAACCTTAAGTTACCACAATTATTCCTAACCCTAACCCCCAGCCCTAACCCTAACGTGCCATAATCATCCCTAACCCTAACCCTAAGTTACCACAATCATCTCTAACCCTAACTCTAACCCTAACCCTTCTCCTTGTACAAGATCACCATTAATGCACCTTGTAAAATCTTCAATATTACCGAAATGCTGCATAAGATCACCATTAATACACCTTGTAAAATCTTCAATATTACCGAAATGCTGCATAAGATCACAAAGTTTTCCAGAAATTGCAAGTTCATAATTTTTGCGACTCAAAGCGTTTCTGCGGCTATTACATTTTTGCAATGATTTCTTGATGCTGTAAATTTTTTGCCCGTTTGCATTCGACTTATGGTGGTTGAATGTTGAATGTTGAATGTTGAGCTCTTACTATTTGCTCTTTTAATCTCGTGAATAAAAAACATTTGCTTCGACAATCACTCCCGCCGGTCGCATATTCTTGCTAGCCTGAGAGGATGTTATTATGGTGAACGAACATACACTACACTGACCCCCTGACCTAAAGGATGGCATCATGACTAACGAACACTTACCCCCCCCCCAAAAAAAAAGAAAAAAGAAGGACGTAATTCTTGGGAGGACGGTCTTGTGACAATAGAACCGATGCTACACTATGCACACTCCATTAAGAGATATTCCAATTAAATCGTGTTTTTTTTTCAGTTATTTAAAAATGCCTATTCACAAAAAAACATCATTTTGTGTGGTTCCTTGGCCTTTTGGTTAAGATCAAGGTGTAGTATGTGTTCGCCACATCCCAACGATATTTGACGTTTTACTAATGCCGGAAGTTTTCATGTAAATTATCTCCCTTGAAAATGAAATTCCCGAAACGGTTTTTAAAACGTTATCCTTTTTTTTTTTTAATAAATAGCTTTAATGAATTGTATTAATAATTATAATAACAGTACTATGGGCAATATATATAAGAAATATATATTACAGAATATTAATTTGTTAGAAACTTTGAAAAATATGCAAATGAGTAATATCGAGATGTGTTTGAGAGAGTTTGGAGATTACTATGTACACGATATTTCAAAACACTCTTCTATCATTAGAATTAAATAAGTTATTATTCGTTGCAGTGTTTCTATATCGGCAGGACTGGCTTGTTTCCAGTTCTATTTTTTTTATTGCCATACATCTTAGTGAATTCCACACAGTCGGACTTTTCTTCAAGGGGAAGATTTTCCGAAAATATCAAATGATTTCTAATCCTCATCCGGACATCACACACAGCTAACACCATATTTATGTTTATGTTAGATTGAAAATAAAAATAAATAGATATTTGTAAGTCCTCTCCTTCGATTGTTTATTTTTGTTCTTTCCAGCTTCTTATCAATCCGGCTCTCTGCATTGCCTTCAGCCTTCTTAATATATTTCATATACATTACATAGATAATAAACAATAACAAATATTTTATATTTGTCGTTCCTCGTAAAATAAGTAGAGCACTCTAATGGTAGTACAAACACAGCATGACGTCACTTGCTTTATAATGCATCATTCCTTCTTTAATAGAAGTAGAATGCCTGGACATCAAGCCGCTTTTAAATGTGTTAAATTATCATTGTTTATCGGCTCTTCAAATATTGGCCGCGCGGTTAGCAACGTTGGATTTGAGTTGAAAAATACTTGTAATCCAGGGTTTCGAATCGTACGACCGGTAGTGAATAGTCATATCTCTATGCTGATGAGTCTCGATTGAAAAGGGACGAAACGTATACGTACATAGATAATAAACAATAACAAATATTTTTTATATATATATATATATATATTTATTTATATTAGACGAATACTCGTCCCAGTACAATTAATTCTCTGAACAGAACAATCTTGCACTACTACGAAGATTAAAATCAATATAGTAAACCTTATGTCTAGAATCCCTGCTTAATTGATGACTATGGATCAAATAGATGAAAACCTGAAATATTTGAATTTTCAAATGGGAGGTCTGCCCATACAATCCCCTCTAAAACCCCTTTAAAATACTGAAACTGAAATTCATACCTATTGTAAAAATTTCAAAAAAAAAATGGAGGTATCAAAATTTTCACAAAAGGCTTCCATCTCCTTTTTTGTCCCCTTTGCATAAAACTAAATATAGCCCAGATTACCATCTTTTACGCTTAACAGCTGTGTTCCAAAATTCATAATAGTCGGTTAATTAGTTGAGGAATGCATCTTATACATAGAAATGTATAAACATATACACATATGTAACTTTATATATATAGTAGAAGAATACCCGTCCCAGGACAGAATACCCGAACAGAACAGTTTTGCACCACTTTTATGTATCTTTACAGAGATTAAAATCAAGATATGATAATAGTACTATGATAATATAATAATGATGCTAAAATACTAAAACTTATGTCTAGAATCCTTATTCTAATTTTGATCAAAATCCATTACATGATTTTTATTCTATAAAATGTCTGAAATTTAACGGGCTTAAGAAGAAATTTAAATAAGGAGATTCTTAGTATATTAGTTGTCGCACCCGGTCATACATAACGCGGATCTTGTGTACTCCGGCTCCCACTCCTGAACCACATTTTTTTGCTTTAATTTCTAAAGTAAAGTAAGTTTACATATGATCGGGGCGAATTCAGACTCTACGATATGGTTGCAAAACACTCGAATACAAAAGTAATTCCACCTTGTAAAGAATTTACCCGAGAAAAGTTGTGTTTGATCTGGGTGTCCTGTATGGATTTCAGTTGCACATTGTGCGACATATAGAGAGTTTGAATTACCTACCTGACACCACCCTCGAATGTCTTTGGTCTCTCTGTACAGGGGTCTGTCAAGACAACCTTACATGAGGACACTTCCCCCTACAAGTAAACCCTGACCAAATATTCAAAATAACAGTATTCGAAGCACAAATAAGATCCCCTCGACACGGCTATACACTGGCTCATATGAGGAATGTTGCACCTTCTCAAAGTAATGTTACCTCAGGTAACAGCACTTAGCTGGACACTCCACCAGACTAGATAAATTCTTGTCCTGGAACCCGGTAAGAGCGAGAGAGCACAAGAAATGTATACTACAACATAGTGAACTGGTCAATTGGGGAGAAGAAAATTAATGTTCTTAACTTCTTTACCAACTCAACATTTGAGAGGTAAAGTAGAACTTTGATTGAATATTCGAATATCTATGTACCTCATATAGAGATCAAGTGTTTGCCCTAGCAAGGGGCCCCTTGATTTCTGAGAACTTCGACTGAGGTAAAATGGAAAAAAAATGAAAGGCGGAGATACTATAGATATAGTAACACAAGCTGACTGAATAGGAAGCCAGGCAATCTCCAAAAATCATTACAAAGAGAATCATTCAAAGAAAATCATTCAAAAAAATCATTCAAAGAAAATCATTCAAAGAAAATCATTCAAAAAAATCATTAAAAAAAATAATTAAAAAAATCATTAAAAAATCATTCAAAAAAATCATTCAAAGAAAATCATTAAAAAAATCATTCAAAAAGATCGTTCAAAGAAAATCATTCAAAGAAAATCATTTAAAGAAAATCATATAAAAAAATCATTAAAAAAATAATTAAAAAAATCATTCAAAAAAAATCATTCAAAGAATTAAAAAAAAAGGAGCAACTCACAATAAAAAATGCTTTTCCTCTTTTGCTTTCGATCTGCCTTCTCTGTCTTGTTTTTCTTCTTTTATCCGACTTTGCCTTCTTTTCCCGCTTCTAACTCCTTGATTTCTTGCGTTTCTTCTTCTTCTTCTTCTTCTTCTTCTTCTTCTTCTTCTTCTTCTTCTTCTTCTAAATGAATAACGATCGATGGATCACGAAATTAATGTTCAATTATGAAAAAAAAAGTGGAAATCGTTGGAGTCGGTTTTTCTTTGACTTTCTTCTTTCGTCTGTTGGACAGAAGAGAACGGGTCTTTTTTGTTGTTTATGTTCTTGTTTTTGCTATTATATGGAACAAATTGCGAAGACGAAGAGGAAGAAGACGAGCGGAACTTTGGCTCGAAACGTCAATTCTTTCCTTGTGTATTTTTATGAAAACGAGTTTCATACGAGTGCATAAGTAATCCGGTGGGAGAAGGGGAGGGGGAGGAGGAGAGGGGAGGGGCAAGGGTGAATGGGTCGGCATTTTAGGTGTGCTTTCGTCCACGTACCTTTGCGTGTATATACGTATGTATGTGTATACTTGTATCTCTCTGTGTGTGCGTCACTAATCTATTCATTGAATTACGTCTTTGCATATGTTCTATAATTCTTTGGACCCTCCCCCTCCATTTGAACGGTGCGTATGTAAAGTTTGCTTCTCTTTTCCATTTTCGCCCGTATGTATGTGTATATATGTTGTATATGTATGTATGTGTGTATGTATGTATGTATGTATGTGTATATATGTTGTATATGTATGTGTATATATGTTGTATATGTATGTGTATATGTATGTATGTGTATATATGTTGTATATGTATTTGTATATATATGTATGTTGTATATGTATGTGTATATGTTGTATGTATGTGTATATAATTTGTATATATGTGCATATATGTTGTATATGTATGTGTATATGTATGTATGTATGTTGTATATTTAAGTGTATATATGTTGTATGTATGTGTATATATGTTGTATATGTATGTGTATATGTATCTATGTATGTGTATATATGTTGTATATGTATGTGTATATATGTTGTATGTATGTGTATATATGTTGTATATGTATGTGTATATATGTTGAATATGTATGTGTATATGTATGTATGTATGTATGTGTATATATGTTGTATATGTATGTGTATATATGTTGTATATGTATGTGTATATATGTTGTATATGTATGTGTATATGTATGTACGTATGTATGTATGTATGTATGTATGTGTATATATGTTGTATGTATGTGTGTGTGTGTGCGCGCGCTGACATATAACTGTAAATTAATATAGTATGTACATTCGTACGTATGTATATATTATTTAAATTATTCAATAACTAATTGTTCTCTTTTGTGGAAACTTAATTAAATTACAAGTTTTTGTGAATGTACGAAAAAATGATAGGTCAACAATGACTGGTCACGTTAATGGTGCGTTTCTGTCTGTGTATGTGTGCATAAAGGGAAGACGAATAGTAGCAACACCGGTTAGGGTTAGGGTTAGGGTTAGGGTTGTACGTGCTATGTAATTACAAATGAACGAGAGAAGGAACGGAAAAGTGCGTCGTTTGTGTTCGGAAAGGCGCGGCAATTGGTAAATTTCCAATTTCCAGTCAATTGTTGAGTGTCATTCTATTTCCTCAACTGTCCACATTAAACACACACAATCATACACAGACACAGAAGTATGCATAGACGCATACAGACGCACACACATTCAAACATATCGGCAAGTTGGCACGTACGCCAATAAATACATACAAATAAACTCACACATACAAACACACGTATAGACACACTTCAGTAGTAAGGACATACACACACAATCCCCCTCTCTCTCTCCACACACACACACACACACACACACACACACACACACACACACACACACACACACACCCCACACACACACACACAAAATACCTAATGTATGATATGAAGATAGACTGGAACCTCGAAAACATCAACATTATCCCAGTTATAATAGGAGCTAAAAGCCTCATGAAGAAGAATTTCAAAAAGTATCTGGAAAGTATTCCCGGAAAACCAAGTGTGAAAGAAATCCAAATAATTGCACTTAACGGAACGGACAAAATCCTTAAAAGAGCACTCGGTTGGAGCCTCTAAATAGCAGGTGATTGTCTGCCATTTGGAAGTATGCCCCGTCCCTATGCTAACGAAAACAAAAATAAGAAAAATAAAAAAATAATAGTAAAGATGTTAAATCTTTAAAATATTTCTTTAAGAACTCATTTTATATCTCTATATTAATAAAATTGTGTGACCACTTCTCGTGTTTCTTTGTGTGTGTGTTTTTAGTCTAAACTTATTTTAAAAAAAATTAACTATTAATCCAATGAATTAAAAATGCGATAGCGTAAAATAAAACGAAATTTAAAAAAATCCTATTTAAAAATATAATTTAATTACGAAATTCAATCCATCACAATGCATTTCGGTTTATTCATAAACAAGTCAACCATTTTAATTTTTGTTAATGCAGGTGTTTCTCAGGGGTCGATCATTAGACCGTTACTTTTCATAAACGACCTCTCTGATGCAATTGTGTCCGAGATGGGTACATTTGCTGATGATACTACGCTTTATTCTCGACATGTGGGCATAATAAACACATGCACATATCCCAGACAATGGCTGAATCGTTAGAAAGTGACCGCCAGTCTGTAGTTGAATGGGGGTATAAATGGATGGTAACATTTAATTCCACTAAGACAAAGCTCATTTCCTTTAACAATTATAAGAAACCTTCTCAGCTACTGATTATCATAGCTTATTAGGTAAAATAAATTGGAACAAATACATAGAAGACATTCCCAAGACTGCTGCAAGGAAGGTGGGCTCCCTCTACCGTGCTAGAAAACGTCTCACCCTTGCCAGTATTCTATATCTCTACAAAACCATCATGCGCCCATGCATGGAGTATTGTTGCCACACCTGGGCTAGTGCACCATCCACTAGCCTCTCCCTCTTACATAGGGTCCAAAAAAGAGCCTCTAATCTAATAACTCCCACACTATCTACCAAGCTCCAGCCTCTGTTCCATCGACCCGACAATCAGCAAAATCCCACCTCTTCACTGTAGGTCCCCAGATGCTGGAAGATTTTCTACTCTAATAGTTTCTTTCCTCAAACTGCTAGCCTTTGGAATTCCCTCCCAGCTCCCTGGTTCCCCGACTGTACCAACATGCAGAAATTTAAATGTAATGTGAACAAACATCTCACTGTAGAACTCAGCACTTAGGATGCCCCTGTAGGTATGGCCCCTAATTCACAGTAGCCCTTACATCTCAGTGGCAATCTGCCTTGTTTGGAGCGAATTAAAGCAAAATAAAAAAATGGATTACTTCGTGGCCTATTGAAACTTGAAAGGAATTTGGAAGCATTTAAACTGTCTAATAGAAAGTCATTTAAACTGGCTTTAAAATTTCTATTAAATGCTCATATATTTTATTGAAAGTTTTGTAAGCTATTTACATCCAGTAATTTTATAAGTAAAGATATAACATTACGCTACTGACATCGAATATGAACCAGTTTCCGGGAACTGTTGCTAAAACCGTTGGAAAAATGGTTGGATCATTCTACCGCTCCAGAAGGTATCTCACACCCGACGCTATCTTCTACCTGTACAAGAGTCAAGTACGTCCTAAGATGGAGTACTGCTGCCACATATGGGGAGGTGTCGCTCAGGTCACTCTTTCCTGTCTTGACAGAGTCCAAAACCGACTTCGAAATCTAGTGGGGGATGTCCTCTTCTCTTCTCTTTACAGTCACTCTCTCACAGAAGAGATGTTGCTAGTCTTTCTTTGCTCAACCGTTATTTTCATGGCAGGTGCTCGACTGAGCTCAAATCTATGGTCCCCCCTTTGTAAAACATTCACAATCAGAACCCGCCTAGTTACTAATGATTTCCCTTTCTCCCTTTGTGTGCTCAAGACGAAACGAAACTTCCATGGGCAGAGTTTCTTTCCTAGAACTGCCCGTATGTGGAACACAGTGTCGCAAGCCTGCTTTCCTGCCGACTACAATATGGTCGTCTTCAAGTCCTATGTAAACAAGTTCTTGTTGAACCGTCCCCGTAAGTAACCAATTTCTGCCCTGCTACAAACATTGTGCCGTAGAACGTGATGTTGTCTCCCAGTCCACCAGTTAAACTTTTTAACCCTTATCCTCGAGTGGCCTTTGGGCCTTGATAAGCGGTGACCTTTAATTAAAAAACAAAACAAAAAACTTTGCGTCGGCAGCGTTCGGGCATGTTGCATAAACACCCAAGAGATGCCGAGGCGATGAGCCAATCAGCTGTCAGCTGGCAGACGACATGGAAGGAATGCAGCATTGGATCACCGAAAACGCAGACCAATTGGAAGAATTTTTTTAGGAAGGTCTGCGAAGACCATTTGTTATGAAATCCCTGTCAGATCAGAGACCCAGGGCATACGGTTGAGATAGACGAGTCTCTGTTTGACCCTAACCCTAACGCGACCATAACCTAGATGATTAAAAAAGACAATGTTAAAAAAAGTCCCCCCCCCAAAAAAAAAACACGCACAAACAAATTCTATTTCAGTTTAAAGAAACACATAAAAAACTACTTTTTAACCAGTTGACTGAATAGAAAAGGAAATTGTTCGTTTTTTTCTTGTTGTTATTTGCTATCTTTCTTGAAAATAAGACTGAAAAAATATGACGCAGCAACGTATCGCCTCGGCATCTCTTGGGTGTTGACATAACATGCCCGAACGCTGTCGACGCAAAGTTCCCGGAAACTGGTTCATATTCGATATCAGTGCCGACATTACCGTAACAAAATTAATTATAATTTCATAACAATTCGGTTTGCAGCAATCACATATTTTGATGTACTTTTTTCTCTTGGTGTAAATAGACAAGGTTTATCCCTAAGTAATCGGCCCATTAACCAATCAGATGTCTTGGCACAGGAATACAATTTATTGGACCACTTGCAGCGCATACACAGTTTGGTTCTTTCCCGCTTTTCAATCAGTTGGATTTCGAGAGTGTGCTTGCCGGACGTTCTGTTGCTCGCCCTTCCAACGCACTCACAACGGGATGAAATCTACAAAAATACATGGCGATTCTTTTTTTTGTACAGATTGACTCTGAGCTGTTTGTTTTAATTCCTTTTCAGCACTGTCGAAATAAAAGGTATTTTCTGTTAACCTTCAATGTTATCTGTTGTGATCTACTTATTTCGAATATGAGTCGGATGGACCTTCTATCTTAACCAAACTTTAATTATAATTAAGATGGATACCACTTTACCTCACCCATCTATCATTATGGGTTCAATTAATAATTTAATGACGAAAACGATATCGTGATAATTAAATTTAACTTTTTAAATCCATCTTTAAAAAATAATAATTTTGTAAAAAAAGAAAAAAAATGGCATGGTTAAAAAAATAGTGAAACAAAAAGGAAATAAAAAAAAACACCCCCGGGTAACGCCGGGTAGATACAGCTGATCATATATGTATATATTTTTAAATTTTTATTATGTTCATATATATGCAGCATTTTATTCCATATTTCATTAAAAGTTATGGTGCGTGCTCAAATGCAATTACCCTAATTGTATTTCATTTACTCTCATTTAAATTGAGTGCAAAAAAGAGACATTCAAATGTTACAACAGATCCATACAAAACATTATTTTTGTGTGTGAAATCAAGTTACCAAATGTACAGGATCATGGGAAAGGAACTCCCTATTATTAAGTGCATGTAATTTATTAATGAAATATAATTTTTTTACAAGAAATGGATATGATAAGACAGTGTATAGCATGGGGGTTTATTCAAAATTCGATATGGGTACCAGCAATGATCACCAGCTTCTAAAGCTGCCTGGAAACCGCATCAACTGATTTCACAAGGAACTTTTTTTTTCTTTTTTTTTTACGAATGAGTCAACACTTATCAAGGCTAAAAACCGACTCGAAGTGGTATCCATCTTAATTATAATTAAAGTTTGGTTGAGATAGAAGGTCCACCGACTCATATTCGAAGTAACTAGATCACAACAGATGACATTGAAGGTTCAACAGGATGGATAAATTGACAGATGAGTGGTGATGAATACTATGAGAGTATTGAAAACAGCAGCCGACCCAGAAAACAACATTTTTCCTCATTGTCAAAAACATCGCTCGTGGAATGTGAGAACTAAAGGAAAAAATAACGCATAATTCATAACACTTGCTCCTGCATTCATTTCTTGTAAGAATTATATTTCAGTAATAACTTACAAGAATAACTTACAATAATAACTTACAAGAATAACTTACAAGAATAACTTACAAGTATAGGGCGTTACTTTCCAATCACCCTGTAGATTGGCTAATGGCAGTATTGCATGTTCTCACAATCCTACAGGTTTGAAAAACAAAAAATAATACTTGGATATTTCCATGAAAGGTTTTGCGCTAGTTCTAGAATTGAAAAGCGTGATAAAATCCAATATTCTGTTCTATACACCGATCTGTTAATTATAAATTTGGTGACATGAGCAACAGTTGGGAAAGCAGTGAACTCGAAATATTTCACAAGCCATGGAAAAAATCTTTTAGTTGAAATGAAAATGAAAAGATAGCGAGCAAACTGATAAATAAAATCGTTTTGAAGTTGAGATAATTTAAACATGGAAAACTTGTGAAAGACTGAAATCTATAAAAAGATGAACTCTATCGTTGATCCAGTATCAAAGAATAAGCTTAGAGCAGCGAGAGATTTGGGAAAGAATACTGTGAGATTCATTGAAACTAATTTAAAAAAAAAAAAGGGAACGTTCGTGTTTGGGGTGCATTTATTGAGAGATCAAATATGCCTAAACCGTACAAACTGCCCCTCGTGTTATAAACAAGACGAATATATGAAAATAAAATAAAATGAAAGAATAAATCACGAAACAAAAAATGTGACTAAGTTGGGAAACTAACAATAAACCAATCTTTGCATATTTGTGATTCAAGGAAATTGTTTCAGACATAGATTATGTCACCACCCAAATTCCAGAAATTCTTGGATTCTTTCCAAATACCAATTGGTGAGCGCAAAAATCATGCACATTGTGAAGGCTGTTTTTAGCATTGATATATCACGCAATAGTAATGTCAAGACTTAAGTCTGTTTCTGCCATTGTTTTAGCCAGCATTTCTTCTCGGACGTTGGTGTGTTATTCACATAATCCATTGGACCATAGTACCCCTGCTCCGATTGTCTTCACAGTGATATTCATTTTTTCCCACAAAGTTCTCTGAATGCTTTATTAGCGAATTCTCCATTGAGGAAATTTTCCGTCACTATAAAGGCTGATCCATATACAAAATACTAGTTCTATTATTTTTGCCGGTTGGCGCTTGTTTTTAATTGTCCACAACCGGTTTTCCCCAACTTTTTTACTGACCAATTTTTTATATCTTTTTTTCCGGTGTACAATTGCCTATCAGGTCGCTAGAGAATTCAACATGGTCAAAATGGGGTGATCAGTTTATGTTAAATTTATATAGGAAACTGACCCCCCTCTTAAAATCTAAAATATTTTTTTTTTACTTTTCCAAAGAACACAGAATTCTCTAGCGACCTGATAGGTAATTGTACACCGAAAAAAGAAGAAAATTTGCTTAATAAAAAGTAGGGAAAAACGGGTTGTTGACGATTACGAACAAGCGCTTGCTGTTTTTTCATTTTTCGATTTTACTATAGCATAAACAGGCGATCTTGTTGCCTAATCTATTAGGTGACAAATTAGTTGCCATCGGCAAACCAACAAGCGATCCTCGTGGACATTTGCAGTATATTTTGCAAATTTGGCAATTTTGTGATATTTTCATTATCTCAGATTGTAGTTCTAAATAATCATGCGCAGAACATTTTCGTAGCTTCAAAAGCTTTTAAGATTGAAGATGAGCAAACTGCCATTGCCTGTTGTCCGGAGAAGAGATCATTTTTTAGGTTAATATAGGTCAAATAAATGAACTTGTTTCAAGTTTGCCACAATTTCAAGTTTGTAGAAAAGTCCCCCAAAATATCAAAGTTACTATTTTTTTTATTGCCGGATTTCCAACCTTGATTGTTTTCGGCCCGCTTGCATTACAACAAATGTCCTCGAAGACGGCACCCACAGAAAGCCTTTACTTCCAACGATAAGAGCCAGAATTGGGGCACGTACACGTGCAACCCGTTACCCGAAATGCCTAACAAGATAAGTTCTCGCGAAGCACGTTTTTGCGAACACAACTTAACTACCTCCTTTCTGAACTTTGAACACACTATTTTGTTATATATATTGCCTTCATTTTTCTCACCTAGTAAAACTGCTTTAAAATTATATACCGGTGTTGCCGTGTTCCTTCTCATAAAAAGCTGTCGCCCTATTTCTATTTTCAGTATTTATTTGCACAATTGTTACTGCATTCTCACGTGCGAGAATTGACCTTTTTTCCCCGGGTAAATTTAATCCTAACAATATGAGAAAAACACTCCCCTCACTGATTGGCTGCTGCCGTCACCCTTAAAGGCCTCACGGATTTCGGGCTGCGATTTTGCAATAATAAATCTTCAAACGTGGAAAAAAAATTGGAAAACCAACTTTCATGAGAACGAAAAATATAGCTAAAAGCGTCACTGGTGAACAAATAAAATTTGAAAACGAGCTCACGCGCTAACGTTACATTAAAAAGAATGACTTTGAAATTAAAAATGTTCGTAATGAACAACTCAAACAATCTCTTAGTACGGACTGGATGGAGAAATTTCAGTTGTGGAATATGTCCATGTCTTTCTGACAAAATATTGAAACTTTAAACGTCGAAGCAGAGAGACTAAAAAAAGAATTAAAATAAGCTTTTTCGAAAGCTTTTCTGGTGGAATTGGAAGATGTAAAACAATGACTGCCAAGTTTGTATTAAAACAAAATGGTCAACCCGTTTTTAAAAAGAAAAATTGATCCATTGGCGTCATTAAATCAGATCGACGAGGAATTAATGGGAGTTTTATTGAAAGTAGAGTAATATTTAAAGTAGAGTAATATTTAAAGTAGAGTATAGCGAGTGTGCTTCGCATACAGTCTACATAAAAAAGTGATCCGTGTCTGTGCAGATTTTTCCACAAGATCGAACCATGCACTAAAGGATTACTACTACCCTCTGTCTAGTCTAGAAGAAATATTCGCTAAAGCCAATGGAGGGAAAAAATGTTTCAACGGTTAATTTAAGTAATGCGTATCTACAAATACTTATGAACAATGAGTACTCAAACCTAGTTTGTTTACATACTCATAGGGATTTGTACAAATTAGAATGATTACCATTTGGGGGTAAGGTTGAACCAGCCATTTTTTTCAGCAATAATGGACATATTGCTTAGCAGACTGGAATTTGTGACAGATTTCCCAGATTACATTGTAGTAATCAGTAAAAGCACCCAGCAACACAAATCACATGTATACGAAGTATTTAAAGGAGTTTCCAGGACTATGGATTCAAATTGAAGGAGAGGAAGGGGGATTTTTTCATAGAAAAAAAATTAAATATCTTGGTCAAATTATAGACACAGATTGTAGAAGACCAGACCCAGAGCGAGCTAGTGCGATAAAAATATACCGGCTCTGGAAAACGTATCGTCACTACAAATGTGTTTATTCTAAATATGCACAATGTGTGAGCTACTCTAAATGAATTATTAACAAAAGAGATTGAGACTGAACGACAGAATGGCAGGAAGCATTTGAAAAATAAAAAAAATATCCTCACATCAGAATTATTTTTGAATCCAGATTTCGAAATTATTGTGGTTACTGATGCTAGCTCGTACGGAATTGGAGCCTGCATATTACATAAGATAGAAGATGGATCGCTAAAACCTATCGCCCACGCGTCGCGTACATTACTACCTGCAGAAAAAAAATTATTCACAAATCGAGAAGGAAGAATTGGGAATTATTTTTGCAGTCACCAAATTTCATCGATTTTTTCACGGAAGATATTTTATGTTGCAAACCAACCATAAGCCGTTGCTAACGATTTATAGGTCAAAAATGGTATTAACAACGCATATTTCAAAACGATTTATAGGTCAAAAATGGTATTAACAACGCATATTTCAAAACGTTTTATAGGTCAAAATGGTATTAACAACGCATATTTCAAAACGATTTATAGGTCAAAAATGGTATTAACAACGCATATTTCAAAACGATTTATAGGTCAAAAATGGTATTAACAACGCATATTTCAAAACGTTTTATAGGTCAAAAATGGTATTAACAACGCATATTTCAAAACGATTTATAGGTCAAAATGGTATTAACAACGCATATTTCAAAACGATTTATAGGTCAAAATGGTATTAACAACGCATATTTCAAAACGATTTATAGGTCAAAATGGTATTAACAACGCATATTTCAAAACGTTTTATAGGTCAAAAATGGTATTAACAACGCATATTTCAAAACGATTTATAGGTCAAAAATGGTATTAACAACGCATATTTCAAAACGATTTATAGGTCAAAAATGGTATTAACAACGCATATTTCAAAACGATTTATAGGTCAAAATGGTATTAACAACGCATATTTCAAAACGATTTATAGGTCAAAAATGGTATTAACAACGCATATTTCAAAACGATTTATAGGTCAAAAATGGTATTAACAACGCATATTTCAAACAGATTACAGAGATGGGGGATCTTTTTCCTCAATTACAATTATAATATGGAGTTTCTCCCATTGTCAAAAATTAGTCATGCTGACAGATTATCTAGACTTATACTAAAATGTACAGAACCCCTTGAAGACAAAGTGATTTTCTCCTTAAAAACTGAGGTAGAAGTAAAAATTCGCTCGATGAAATAAAAAAAGGCGTTAGATGACGATTTTTTAAAACACATAAAAATGAAATGAAATCAAAACTGACAAATCTCGGAAATGTATTCAATCTGTGATGAAATAGTTTTGTACGGTGATCGAATGTTTATTGTTGCAGCATTACAGACAAGAATTTCATGTCTGTCACCCAAGCATTTCGAGGATGAAAAGTCTCATGAGAAGTTATGTGTATTAGACAAGTATGGACAATCACATTAAAAATGCAACGGTTTGCCTTAGCAGCGAAAATACCTCCTATAAAGTTCAGACCCTGGCCGAAAACTGACCGACCGTGATCTAGGATCCACATAGATCCACATGGATATTGCTGGCCAACTGGATGATTTCTATAGTGGTGAACAGTGGCTAAAATGGCCAGGAATATTAAAATGTAAGAAATCAACCACGGAAGTAACCATTATTTTTTTACATGAATTGTTCGCTTGATTCGGGGTTGTTGACTGTATTGTATCAGACAACGGAATGCAATTCACGTCTAGTGTATTTAAAATATTCTATCAAACTTTTGTAGTGGAGCATATCACGATCGCGCCGTACCATACGAGATGCAATGGACAGACAGAACGGTTCGTGGAAACGTTCAAAAGAGTGCTTAAGAAAGCGAGGGAGTACACTTACCGAAAAGGCCATTCAAGTATTTTTTCAGGTATATAGGATGACCCCCAAATAACAATGTGGACATCTTCCATGACGTCAGCAGAAGCAATGTTTGCAAGAAGGATTAAAATAATGTTTGATAGATTATTGCCAACCCATACGAAACCAGGACGTGAAAACAATATCACGGTTCAAAGTTAAAGAAAATGTTTGCTTTCGGATGTTCAAAAACAATACATCCTACTGGGAAACAGAGATAGTGTATAAACGAGTTCAGAACATGATTTACATGATAAAGGGACCCAAGTTTAACCACAAAAGAGATTCATATGCTGTCGAGAATAATACTTCAGAGAACGGCCTAATGGATGTTGTGTACGACACATTTGAGATACCAATCCCGCAAGCAGGTTCTGGCCAATAAAGATGAACAAAATTATGGACTTGAAATCTTGAAAGAGAAAAATATTGACGCCATACGGGGCAAAGCTAAAATGTAGGGTGTTATCATGTGAATGGTGATCTACTCTATTTCGTGAATATATGGACTCTTCTAGACATTATGTATAGAGTGGCTTATGATGTAGGACGAGCAGTCTTTCTGTAACATACTATTCTGTACTTCTGTAAATACACACTCATGTAAATATACCACCGTGTTGTCTTATTTATTATCGGCTCTTCAAGGTCACAAGAGATATAATATCACATTAACTTCACGTTAGAAAACTAGTACGTGGTTGGGAAACACATAGAGGTAAAAGAATATTGCTAGCTCAGTAATTTTCTGGATCCGTAAAACATATAAACGTGGCAGAGCTGGATGTCGTACTAAAAGGATTAAACCTTGCACTCAAATTTAAGGCCAATGTGTTACACATAAAAACAGACTCCGTGTGTGTGTACCACTGGGTGACCAATTCGCTCACGGGAAAGTCTCGATTGAGCACAAAGGACGCAAGTGAGATGCTCATAAGGCGGAGACTGTGCACGATAATCTCACTTGTGAAAGAGTACGACATTTCGGTTAATCTAGCACTAGTAAGATCTGGCCAGAACTGAGCAGACTCCCTGACGAGAGTTCCACAGCGGTGGCTCAATGATGTGAAGAGAGTGATTGAATCCACACAGCCAGTGTGTACTTTTGCCACAGGAAATCTGAACCCAACACAGCTGAACGAAATTCGGTTGGAAATTGAATTACAGTCAAAACTTTTTTTTTAATTCTTTTATTTTTCTGGCACGATTTGTTAACACATACATTTGCACTTTTTGTGAAAAGGAGACGTTTTAGAGCTAAACAATTTAGTTAATAATTGTACCGTTTAAAAAGAAATGTATGGTTGCTGTTTTTGTGGCAATATATAATTGACACATTTGTACTGAACTTTCTTAATAGCAAACGAATCTTTTAAAAATCCATCCAATTAACATCGTCTGTATTATAAAAATCTTTGTATTGTCTAAAATACAGAGTACGCGTAATTTCTTTTCCAGGGTCGTAAGTAAAATTATCGATTGTTCGCCAAATAGCGTTTTGTGAAAATGCATTTCTTTTCCATTTTCAACATTTAAACCCCTATATGATTATTTGTAAAATGTTTGTTCTTGTTGGGTATTAATAAACATTTCCTCAATTCTTTTTAATTTGCCCCAATTGCTTTTCTTGAAATTTCTTTTCTCGTCGAAGTTCTTCTTTTTGATACTTCTGACATTCTTTAAATTTCTCTTTTAGACGAAGCTTTTTATTTCCATTTTCTCCTGATAGTCCATTTGATTCCTTCCCATTTTCTTTTGATATTCTATTTGGTATCCTTTTTAATTGTGTTTATCTTGTTGGTGTTTAATGTTGTCGACCATAGCACGTTTCAATTCCGCTATATTCATCTGATTTTTTCGTGATGCTTAAAAAAAAGTGAACTTTCCCAAATGTATACCTACCAGCGAGCATGCGCGATTGAAGTTCAATTTAAAATAGACATTTACACCGTTAATCCACACAACATCGGACGTCACTTCTACAAGACCAGAAAGGATTGTTACGAAAAAAAAAAGTTAATACCTTTTATTTGTCTAAAGCTCTGACGAGGCTTGTGATATCAAGCGAAATTATTAGATAAAAAAGTCAAGATGATGAAGAAAACAAAAATATTGTTTTTATTTTTTATTTTGATTTTAATAAAAATATCTGCATCTAACACATGATTTTTTAAAGCATTTTGCCTCTTTCTTTAACACGATCATACCTTTTCCCACTGGAATAAATAAATTCTCCACTTCTTAGCGAGATGCAAACAAAATAAGTAAGCTTTGTTTAAGCTTAACAATAAAAAAACGAAGAAAAATCAACAGACCTCTTTATTTTCGTGTTCGGACCATTTAGATTTTCAAACCTCGTGTTAGAAAATAACTTGAAATCTTTTTCTTTTTTTTATCCCTCTCAAAAACGAAAACTTCTTTATCCTATTTTCTGACGTTGAAGAATTTTCTTTTCTCAGATTTGGTACACCTTGTCTGTTAAAAATCCGGTACGGCTTGCTGTTACTCTAGTAATTAACATTTTTTCCAGCACACCACCTAAGTCTATTTCGAAAATCCAACATCGCCAGTTGTAGCAATGGTAATTTTGTACCCGACATAAGTCTGAGTTCTTGTTGCCACTATTGTGTGCAACATAAGTTCGTGTTATGATGTTTATCGTCACCAGTGTTGTGGCCTAGAAATGCCGATAATAAATAAGACAACACGGTGGTATATTTACAAGAGTGTGAATTTACAAAAGAGTATATTACAGAAATACTGCTCGTCCTTCGTCGTAGGCTCCTCCATACATAATGTCTAGAAGAGTCCATAAAATCACGAAATAGGGTAGATCACCATCACACAATTATATATTCAATTTCAATATTTAATTAATAGCAGAATCATCTGCTTATTGTATAGGTGTATACAAATAAATAATATAATAAGTATATATATATATATATATATATATATATATATATATATAATGATAATAATAATAATCCAGGTAAAACATCCACAGGGTAGTAATCCAAAGAATTTCAATCGAGTTTATAAAAAGTGCTCAATATCAAATAGAGATTTTATATATAATTATTTTTTTTTACACAGACATGTACAAAATCTGCGACACTGGCATGTCGATGTTATCGATCACCAGCTATTATAAACTGAGATCTCATCAGGAAGAGTTAGAATCCGATTTTAACCTTAGATCATATTTGGAAATAATTAAATGGAGAAAAAAGAAAAGAAATTTAAAATTTAAACTTGGAAAGTCACGTGGTTGGGACCGTTAAGAATCAAAATTAAAAAACTTAAAAATTAAAAATAATGCGCTATCATACTGAATGTAAGTGATATCTCAATGTAAACATTGTCAAGTGCCGAGAGCTCGAATTAGTTTTACCCAATGAGCTAAAGTAACGATATCGAATATGAACCAATTTCCGGGAACTTTCCGGGGGGCATGTTACGTAAACACCCGAGAGATGCCGAGGCGATTATCCAATCAGCTGTCATCTGGTAGACAAAAAATTTTCCAACCAATATTAAAATTGATTAAAGCCAGAACATTTGAAGAATTTTGCGGTAGGTCTGCGAAGACCATTTGTTATGAAATCCTCGTCAGATCGGAGTCCCAGTTGAGATAGATGAGTCTCTGTTTAACCCTAATCCGACTGATTAAAAATGACAATGTCAAAAAAGCCCCCTAAAAAGACGCAAGAAATATTTTTCTGTTTTAAGAAACACAAAAAACTACTTTTTAACCAGTTAACTGAATACAAAAAGAAATGCAAAAATGTATTTATTAACAGTTATTTAGCATAGTTTTATTATAAAACTTTAAAAAAAAAAATATTTATTAACAGTGATTTCGTTATGTTTTGTTCATTTTTTTTTGTTATTTGCTATCTTTTTTCTATTGTTACTTTTTTCATTTATTACATTTTTTCTTTCTTATTAATTTTATGTCGGGTTAATTATTACATTTTTAAATATAATTCTCATCGCTAAGACATCATTTTTGATTGAATTTGTGGGGGTCGTCATACCTTTTTTTGGCGATAACTTCCTCCACAAATAAAAATAATAATAATAAGATTTACATGCAAAATCAACGGAAGTTTATTTACTGAAATAAACTATTAACAAATAGAATATATTTCTTTTTGTAATGAGTTCATGAGTCCTTTCTTTAGTTTCAGGGTAAGTAAAAAGAAGAATGTCTTTTGTTTTGTTGAAATGCTCATGTGTTATAAAATGTTAAAAGAGGCAATAGGTAATGTTCGCCTGTGAAATTGTATGAAGCGCGCGAAATGGTGAAATGGAAGAGTGATAGTAAGATGGGTGTAACCTCCGGATGAAAAGTCCGTTGAAAGAGAAAGTTTGATGTTTGTGTGTGCTTAAATACTATTTGGATAGGCTCCAGCGAGCTTAAGGAGAAAAGTTTAGAAAAATATTTCTTTGGAGAAATCTCATTGGACAGAAATATCACGTGGTGTGCTCCCAACTACGTCCGCTCGTTTTTAGTTGATTTAATATATAAGGCCACATCGGAATTTGCGTGGGCGTTATTTTTTATTTGTCACGCGCCAATACAATTATATTCACTCTGCGCGCCTAAATTGTATTTATCCCAAACAACAATTTTTATTCGAATCTTAACCGTGTCAACTGGCATAAATTTTAAATGTTAACAATTTTTAATTGCAGAATCATCTGATTGTTATATTTTTGACAAAAGGTGTAAAACACTAAATAAACAAATAAACATTTTTATTTACAGTCCATTTACGGGAATCAACATTGTTTTTCTTCGAAAGATGTGCGTAGAGAGTACAAAACTGCCGAAATTTATTTGTTTTCATTTTAGAAGAGCTCACATATAGTGTAAGGGGTCGACAAACTCTCTTGTTTAAGAGAAAAAAATATTTTTTCTAACTGTAAGAAAAATTAAAAATGTGTTAAACCAAACATGATGACAGTTCTAATTAAACTTTTTTTAAACTGTAAAAAAAAGAATAATTAAAAAATGTGTTAAACCAAACAAGATGACTCTTCTTTTTTAGATGAAAAAATATACTGTTGATTTTCACAAATTTTAATTACTTCGATAAATGTTCTATTAATTAATCGAATTGTCATTACTTCTTATTAAAACAATAATAGTTTCCATTTTCGGAGAAATTATGTACTTCAAAAGTGAAACAAAAAGAGAGTTGTCGGGCCCCTTACACTATTAGAGCTCTTCTGAAATGAAAACAAATAAATTTCGGCCTGTCCCTAATCCGCAGAAGAAATTTAAAACTTGAAGTACAGATTTATCACTTACCATATTTAAACAATCTTAAGTGTTCTCTTGATTACGAAAGTTTAAGTTCATTAATTTAATTAATTGAAATCACCAACTAACTTTTAGGGACCTCCAAAGCGCATCACAAAATCGATGACATCATCATTATTTTCGTAATTTACATAAGATGCTTAAATGCGTTTTTACTTCTTTGTTTGTAAATCTCCTTAAAATATACTTATATATATATATATATATATATATATATATATATATATATATATATATATAGAGAGAGAGAGAGAGAGAGAGAAAGAGAGAGGGGGGGGGGAGTTGTTTTAAAGTAAAATAGTTTATTTAAAGATTAAATTATGGAACTGGGAACGAAACCCATTCTTCATCTTGAGATATAATTTAGAAATACGATTTTTTCTACAGCATGGGGCTATTATTTACACAAAATGAGATTATCATGTGAAATGTTGAATATGTATGTATGAGCAAAAGAGAAACAAATTACTTACATTATGTTGTTGTACAAAAAATTAACGATTTAAAACATAATTTTTTACCCCTTTTTAAAAATGTAATACTACACTTAGAATAACTAAAAGAATACAATTGAAGTGAACAATTGACTCTTCCGGGGTCGACTGAACACTTTTAAGGGCAAAAAACTTGAATTTCATCAAAATAAATATAACAAGCCGCGCATGCGTGCCCCCCTCTTTATGTGACTCGATGTGGCGAGTGTAAAATGCAATAAATTTGGGCAATTTGGGGCATTTTTGACCCCTCTTTGACCTCCTGGGGGCGTGAACCAGAATTTTTCTGAGGTCAAGGATGCTCATTTTATATCCAGAACAATTGCCTCTACATTTTGGCCAAGTTTTAAAAAAATTGAATTGATGGATCAAACGTTATGGGAGAAAAAGGTCATTTTTTGCAATTTTGGGGCTTTTGACCCCCTGGAGGTGCGAACCAGATTTTTTCCAATGTCAGCGATACTTATTTTCTATTAGGAACAATTGCTTCAACATTTTGGCCAAGTTTCAGAGAAATTGAATGGATGGATGAAAAGTTATGGGGAAAAAAATGTCATTTTTTTGCCATTTCGGGGCTTTTTGACCCCCTGGTGGGGGCTAACCAGATTTTTTTTCAAAAATCGGAGAATGTTACTTTCTAAACTGACCAAAGTTACAACTTCATGCAAAATTTCAGAGAAATTCAATGGATGGTTGCGGAGAAAAATCCGGACGGACGGAAATGCCTAAAAACATAGGTCCTCCGATTTTATAAATCGGGGGACCAAAAAATAATTTGAAAGGACTAATGGAAGTAACGATTTTTGCTATTATTTTGTTAGCGTTTTGCTTAAATTTTATATATAATAAAAATCAAATTAAAAATGAAAATGTAAAAAGTATTGTGGTTTGTTTGTTAATGATTTAACAATATTATTTGTCAATTAAAAATAAATAAGACTATTTCAAAGTAAAAATAAGTGTTAAGTTATATCGCGTTTTTGCCGAATAAAATTAAAATTCAAAAGAATTTTGAATGGATAAGCATTTAAATTTGAACAAAGGAAAAATGATAAAAAGTATATAATGCTTACTTTTGTCGTACAAAGACAGTTTTTTCAGCTTAAAGAATGTAAGCAAAAAAAACCCATCATAAACAGAATAACACACGTGCGTTTGCAAAAGCGACGACTTTCTCTTTAAGAGTTGACACGCAAATAAAATCTATTAAGACCTTCCATAGTTTGACAATGTCAGAGGAATTCAACGAAACGCGTGCTTACCTCTTGCAAGTAAACATTCTATAAAAAGGTACAAATTATTCGGTCGCAGCAGATGTAGGTCTTTTACCAGTAATAACAGTTATATATATATATATATATATATATATATATATATATATATATATATATATTATATTATCAAATATTTTTGAAAATTTGGGAAGACAAATTATTCCAAATAGATGTTCAACTTAAAAATGTCTAAATGATGAAGTCATTTAAATGAATTAAAATCTCTGAAAAATTAATTATTGCTTAGAACATTTTTTCTTTGCAATTCAGCTGATCATAAGTTATATTAACGAGAAAATTAAGTAAAAAATTAAAAACATGATAATATCCTATTTATTTTCACTTTTTATTGATGAATTCACGGATACTTTACCCAAAAGTGTTTGTTTACCAATAAAAAAGGTAAATCTGATGTGCTTTAAATAGCATTAAAATTTCGATCGATCAGAATATATTTTGTTCAGATTTCGTAAAATGAAATAAGAGGAGGGGGAATCACGTAGAAAAAATATTTTCCCTTAATATATTTTACGAAAAAGCATATTAAACATAAATTAGTCCAATAATAAATAAGTATTGAACATTCTGTGAAAATCTGACAATTACTTGATTTTTGCTGGATTTATTAAACACACGCGCATAGAAATAGGTCACTACATAGGGACGTTGTTTTAAGGCGTAAATAAAGTACACACGTTTTTAGTTTCTCATTTTCATTATTTTCGTAGCTGAAAAAGATTTACAAAAATCATCAGCAGATTACTTTAGGTTTCTTTTGAATGGTAAAAAAGTTATGATGATAATATACACCTATATTAAAGTTACATCGTGTTACATATAGCGGGAGGGTGGTAAATTTTATGGTTAGCTTTGGATGTCCCTAGTGTACCAACAACAACTTTTTGAAATACATAAAAGACAAATGAATAAAACCGAATAAACTCATTTTTTAAAACTATACTAATTTAACCGAGTGAAAAATAGTACCTACCTTGTATATTTTAAGCTTCCTTGTTAAAAATAGAAAAAACATTTTGTTTCAATGATTTCTGTTTGGTTCATGCAACTTTAGATTTTCATATTTTTTCATCATTCTTTTTTTTTCTTCTCTATTTTATTACTTGTTTAGTACTTTTTAATGTTATTCTTTTTTAATATTTCATTCAACAAATTCTTTTATCATTTTATTCTTGCATTTTTTTCATTTCTTTTTACTTTGGTTCACTCGTTCTTTTCTTTTCTTAAATTATAATTTGACTTCGACTTTCTTTCTTTATTCATTTTCGTAATTTTCCTTCTGGAATTTTTCCTTAATTTATACATTTTTTCTTCCAATTAATTTTATTTTAATCGCTGTTTTTTTTTTACTTTATTAAATTTTATTACGAATTTAATTCAAAGGCCTCCCTGTTACTGTGGAGAACTGAAGTTTCAGCGTCAGAGCTACTCGGCTAAAAGAGCTCTGGTGAAAATACGGGAGAAGCCCACATCAGGATCTGTCGTACACTGATTGTCTCTGCATAGGACCACAAATAAACCTCTCTAAGTTAAAGATCGACAAGAGAAGTCACAACAGGCAGACCAATACCGACTGTATTGAATGGCATCAATCTCCTCCATCAAATTTGCTGAGCTTTGTAAAGCTAAAAGAATTTGAATTATACGCCTTTTTGTGATTATTTAAAATGTTTATTTAAGATGTTTATTTAAAATGTTTATTTAAAATGTTGATTTAAAATGTTGATTTAAAATGTTTATTTAAGGTGTTTATTTTAAATGTTGATTTAAAATGTTTATTTAAAATGTGTATTTAAAATGTTGATTTAAAATGTTTATTTAAAATGTTAATTTAAAATGTTTATTTAGAATGTTTATTTAAAATGTTTATTTAAAATGTTGATTTAAAATGTTTATATAAGGTGTTTATTTAAAATGTTGATTTAAAATGTTTATTTAAAATGTGTATTTAAAATGTTAATTTAAAATGTTTATTTAGAATCTTTATTTAAAATGTGTATTTAAAATGATTATTTAAAATGTTGATTTAAAATGTTGATTTTAAATGTTTATTTAAGATGTGTATTTAAAATGTTGATTTAAAATGTTTATTTAAAATGTTAATTTAAAATGTTCATTTAGAATGTTTATTTAAAATGTGTATTTAAAATCAAAATGTTTATTTAAGGTGTTTATTTAAAATGTTGATTTAAAATGTTTATTTAAGATGTGTATTTAAAATGTTGATTTAAAATGTTTATTTAAAATGTTAATTTAAAATGTTCATTTAGAATGTTTATTTAAAATGTGTATTTAAAATGATTATTTAAAATGTTAATTTAAAATGCTTATTTAAAATGTTGATTTAAAATGCTTATTAAAAATGTTTATTTAAAATGCTTATTTAAAATGTTGATTTAAGGTGTCTATTTAAAATGTTGATATAAAATGTTTATATAAATGTTGATTTAAAATGTTAATTTAAAATATTTATTTAAAATGTTTATTTATAATGTTTATTTAAAATGTGTATTTAAAATGTTGATTTAAAATGTTTATTTAAAATGTTTATTTAAAATGTTGATTTAAAATGTTGATTTAAAATGCTTATTTAAAATGTTTATATAAAATGTTGATTTAAAATGTTTATTAAAAGGTTTATTAAAGATGTTTATTTCAGATGTTTATTTGAAATGTTTATTTTAAAATGTTTATTTTAAAATATTTAGAATGTTTATTTAAGATGTGTATTTAACATGTTGATTTAAAATGTTTATTTAAAATGTTAATTTAAAATGTTCATTTAGAATGTTTATTTAAAATGCTTATTAAAAATGTTTATTTAAAATGTTTATTTAAAATGTTTATTTAAAATGTTGATTTAAGATGTCTATTTAAAATGTTGATTTAAAATGTTTATTTAAAATGTTTATATAAATGTTGATTTAAAATGTTAATTGAAAATATTTATTTAAAATGTTTATTTAGAATGTTTATTTAAAATGTGTATTTAAAATGTTTTTTAAGAATTTTTATTTAAAATGTTTATTTAAAATGTTTATTTAAAATTTTTATTTAAAATGTTGATTTAAAATGTTGATTCAAAATGCTTATTTAAAATGTTTATATAAAATGTTGATTTAAAATGTTTATTAAAAGGTCTATTAAAGATGTTTATTTCAGATGTTTATTTGAAATGTTTATTTAAAAATGTTTGTTTTAAAATATTTAGAATGTTTATTTAAGATGTTTATTTAAAATGTTTATTTTAAAATGTTTATTTTAAAATGTTAATTTAAAATACTTAGAATGTTTATTTTAAATGTTTTATTTAAAAATTTTATTTAAGGTTTTTATTTAAAATGTTTATTTAGAATGTGTATTTAAAATGTTTATTTAGAATGTGTATTTAAAATGTTTATTTAGAATGTGTATTTAAAATGTTTTTAAAATGTTTATTTAGAATGTGTATTTAAACTATTTATCTAAAATGTTTATTTAAAATGTTTATTTAAAAGTTTTTTTTTAAATGTTGATTTAAAATGTTTATTTAAGATGTTTATATAAATGTTTATTTAAAATGTGTATTTAAAATGTTTATTAAGAATGTTTATTTAAAATTTTTATTTAAAATGTTTATTTAAAATGTTTATTTAGAATGTTTATTTAAAATGTGTATTTAGAATGTTTATTAAGAATGTTTATTTTAAATGTTTATTTAAAATGTTTATTTAAAATGTTTATTTAGAATGTTTATTTAAAATGTGTATTTAAAATGTTTATTAAGAATGTTTATTTAAAATGTTTATTTAAAATGTTTATCTAAAATGTTGATTTTAAAGTTTTATTTAAAATGTTGATTTAAAATGCTTATTTAAAATGTTCATATAAAATGTTGATTTAAAATGTCTATTTAAAATATTCATCTAAAATGTTTATCTAAAATGTTTATTTAAAATGTTTATTCAATATGTTTACTTAAAATGTTGATTTAAAATGTTGATTTAAAATGTTGATTGTAAATGTTTCTTTAAAATATTTGTACAAATTGTTTACTTTTAATGTTTATAAATTGTAGTAATTTACCGTCTTTTATGTGCATTGGCTGTAGTTTGAATGCCCAATTAAAATTAGATACCGAATTAAACTTTACTATAAATATGTTTGTATTCTCAATAGTAAAACTAGAAGAATACGTGTAGTAGAGCACGGCCGTCGTCATATCGTAAAGTAAGGCCTGTTCACTGGAAAATGACGTCATGCTGTATAGTAACACACGAGATCTGTCGAACGGTCAAACTATGGCCATTTTGACCACTCCCTTCACTTAAACATTCATCAAAATTCAGGAAATCAACCAATTTTAATGACATTTTCAGTATTTATAAAACCCGGAATATGATTAAATCATTACTTTATTAGAAATCTATGTGCAAATGTATTATTTCGTGTAAACAAAAAAAAACACATTTACTAAAGTTATATCACACGGTATTAAAAACACCGCATGAACGTATTTTTTAATGAAATGAAGCATCGTTGATTTTAACAATAAAAATAAATCTTTTAAAATATAGATCTTATATATTACGAAAAAAGTCCCTAAATTCTGCATTAATAAAATCAATAACTCGAAGAAAAATTAAATTCTTAAATTAAATAATAACATTGCAGAAATAATACGACACAGTTTAGTTTACTATATTACGTAGGCAACGACTAAGGTACTGGTTAGAGTTAGGGTAAACCACGACTGGGGTACTGGTTAGTATTAGGGTTAGCCACGACTGGGGTACTGGTTAGGGTTAGGGTTAGCCACGACTGGGGTACTGGTTAGAGTTAGGGTTAGCCACGACTGGTGTACTGGTTAGAGTTAGGGTTAGCCACGACTAGGGTACTGGTTAGAGTTAGGGTAAGCCACGACTGGGGTACTGGTTAGGGTTAGGGTTAGCCACGACTGGGGTACTGGTTAGTATTAGGGTTAGCCACGACTGGGGTACTGGTTAGGGTTAGAGTAAGCCACGACTGGGGTACTGGTTAGAGTTAGGGTTAACCACGACTGGGGTACTGGTAAGGGTTAGGGTTAGCCACGACTGGGGTACTGGTTAGAGTTAGGGTTAGCCACGACTGGGGTACTGGTTAGAGTTAGGGTTAGCCACGACTGGGGTACAGGTTAGAGTTAGGGTTAACCACGACTGGGGTACTGGTTAGGGTTAGGGTTAGGGTTAGCCACGACTGGGGTACTGGTTAGGGTTAGGGTTAGCCACGACTGGGGTACTGGTTAGAGTTAGGGTTAGCCACGACTGGTGTACTGGTTAGAGTTAGGGTTAGCCACGACTAGGGTACTAGTTAGAGTTAGGGTAAGCCATGACTGGGGTACTGGTTAGCGTTAGCCACGACTGGGGTACTGGTAAGTATTAGGGTTAGCCACGACTGGGGTACTGGTTAGGGTTAAGGTTAGCCACGACTGGGTTACTCGTTAGAGTTAGGGTTAGCCACGACTGGGTTACTGGTCAGAGTTAGGGTTAGCCACGACTAGGGTACTGGTTAGAGTTAGGGTAAGCCACGACTGGGGTACTGGTTAGGGTTAGCCACGACTGGGTTACTGGTTAGTATTAGGGTTAGCCACGACTGGGGTACTGGTTAGGGTTAGGGTTAGCCACGACTGGGGTACTGGTTAGAGTTAGGGTTAGCCACGACTGGGGTACTGGTTAGGGTTAGGGTTAGCCACGACTGGGTTACTGGTTAGAGTTAGGGTTAGCCACGACTGGGGTACTGGTTAGAGTTAGGGTTAGCCACGACTAGGGTACTGGTTAGAGTTAGGGTTAAGCACGACTGGGGTACTGGTTAGGGTTAGGGTAAGCCACGACTGGGGTACTGGTTAGATTTAGGGTTAGCCACGACTGGGGTACTGGTTAGAGTTAGGGTTAGCCACGACTGGGGTACTGGTTAGAGTCAGTGTTTGCCACGACTGGGGTACTGGTTAGAGTTAGGGTTAGCCACGACTAGGGTACTGGTTAGGGGTAGGGTTAGCCACGACTGGGGTACTGGTTAGAGTTAGGGTTAGCCACGACTGGGGTACTGGTTAGAGTTAGGGTTAGCCACGACTGGGGTACTGGTTAGGGTTAGGGTTAGCCACGACTGGGGTACTGGTTAGAGTTAGGGTTAGCCACGACTGGGGTACTAGTTAGGGTTAGGGTTAGCCACGACTGGGTTACTGGTTAGAGTTAGGGTTAGCCACGACTGGGGTACTGGTTAGAGTTAGGGTTAGCCACGACTAGGGTACTGGTTAGAGTTAGGGTTAAGCACGACTGGGGTACTGGTTAGGGTTAGGGTTAGGGTTAGCCACGACTGGGGTACTGGTTAGATTTAGGGTTAGCCACGACTGGGGTACTGGTTAGAGTTAGGGTTAGCCACGACTGGGGTACTGGTTAGAGTCAGTGTTTGCCACGACTGGGGTACTGGTTAGAGTTAGGGTTAGCCACGACTAGGGTACTGGTTAGGGGTAGGGTTAGCCACGACTGGGGTACTGGTTAGAGTTAGGGTTAGCCACGACTGGGGTACTGGTTAGAGTTAGGGTTAGCCACGACTGGGGTACTGGTTAGGGGTAGGGTTAGCCACGACTGGGGTACTGGTTAGAGTTAGGGTTAGCCACGACTGGGGTACTGGTTAGGGTTAGGTTAGCCACGACTGGGGTACTGGTTAGAGTTAGGGTTAGCCACGACTGAGGTACTGGTTAGGGTTAGGGTTAGCCACGACTGGGGTACTGGTTAGAGTTAGGGTTTACCACGACTGGGGTACTGGTTAGATTTAGTGTTAGCCACGACTAGGGTACTGGTTAGAGTTAGGGTTAGCCACGACTGGGGTACTGGTTAGGGTTAGGGTTAGCCACGACTAGGGTACTGGTTAGGATTAGGGTTAGCTACGACTGGGGTACTGGTTAGAGTTAGGGTTAGCCACGACTGGGGTACTGGTTATAGTTAGGGTTAACAACGACTGGGGTACTGGTTAGAGTTAGGGTTAACCACGACTGGTGTACTGGTTAGGGTTAGGGTTAACCACGACTGGGGTACTAAAACTAATTCAGATGCATGTGATGGGTTCAAGAGATCAGAGTACCTATTATCTAAGATGTGTTGAGAAGAAACTTTCGTTTATAGCCTCGGTCAGGTTACGCATCTACCCTAGGACGGCGTACACCTGGGAAATTAGCCAATTCAGGCTTTGCCTATTCCGGGCTACTTCAAGTCTCGTGACGTTCATTACAGACACTCTCTCATCGACTGATGCTTCCTAGTTTGCCATAATATCCTGTAAATATTCACGGATCGTTCCCACATCTCCTTCCAAGCAAAACGCTTACAGCCTTCTGAACTATGTGTCATAGTGGCCTTTTCTGCCTCGTCTGCAGCAGATCTATTTCATCTAAATACTTGTTCAACTCACTCCACTCACCCCCAATGCTTGTGTTTAATGCTTCAATCAGTGCAACAATCGAAGGTAATCTCCTCGCTCCGAATATCTCCTGTCCACCCGCTGGCCGATCTCGGTCAATTTCATGACCTTGCCTCCCAGCTGGTCTAATATCACTTTATACGGCTGCCAATCAATCACTAAAGTAATCAACCACTTCGACCTGGTGATCGCAGCCTGACTTGTCTTTTTTAACACAGTGTTCGCACTGTGTGTCTCCACGTGCTTACTCCAGTGATTATCATCATCACCATTCACCCCTTCTCCATTTCATATCTGCAACGAGATGAAAAGAAGAATCAATCTCAGTCAATCACCGTTGTCAGGACTTTCACCTGGCAATTTTCCTTTATTTTCCGTCAGAAGCTGTCTGCGAATCGACCAGCGTCACACTTTCCAGCGCGCAACACAGAGAGAGAAAGGGGGGAGGGCTTCACACACATACCACACAAGTAACGCGATCGCAAGCCGATTTCCAGGCATCACCAATGCCTGTCAGAATTTTACTGTTTTTTTGTTACCCCGAGGGCCGTAGCGTGTAGCTCTCCTCGACCATAGTTTCAATGATAGTTCTTCTACAATCGGAGTCGCCACCTGCATCAGCCTTTCCCGGATTGAAGATAGATGGAGCAAAATATTGGGTACTTGCAGTGGTAGCCACTCAGTTTCAAGGCCCGGTGTGCGATCTTCTTATTTGTCCACTCTGTCTTTGCAGGTGCTTTAAAGGTTTGTGGTCGGTCTTGATAGTAACCACCCCGTTTAAACAGTAGTCTGACTGTTGCACAGCGTATAGAATTGTTTATGCATCCTTCTTTCGGTATTCTTGGGACTGGTTCATCATTTTCGGGACATGGCTGCGTCAACACTGCGCCTATGCACTTGTTACTAGCGTCTATGTAGAGGACTACACACACACACATACACACACACACACACACCCACCCACCCACACACACACATATATATATATATATATATATATATATATATATATATATATATATATATATTTATATGTTTTTTTCTCCTAAACTTGTCACTAGTTTTCATTATAATTTTTTAGGTTTTAGTTGTATTTAATTAATTCCACGTTAATACTCTGATGAGTGTGGACGAAAGCCGGCTTAGTACATTATTTTTTTTAAAAATCATTTCTTCTCGGTTTTATACTTGTTTAATTTCATTCTACCCTCCCAAAAATGTCCCAAACGTCCGTATTCCTCACCGTTATTAAATTTTGTACCACGAAAAATTTATTTAAATATATATATATATATATGAAGTTAAATGAACGAAAAGGGATAAACATGTACGAATGACAAATCTATTTCAACTTCGATTGTTCAATGCAATGTGTACTCGGTAAAAACATGTTTATTATTCTTTCCTTAAGCCAAGGCTTTTCAAGGATTAAAATTTTATCATCAGAGGAATTACATGGATGGATAAGTTTTCAGTGGAAAAGCCAACATTCAAAATTTGAAAAAATATTAAGTGATGGAGAGTGAGAATGTGCGTGTAGATCCATCTATTGCTGGAAACACCTCTGGAAGTCTTCTTTTGGAATGGTGTTCATCTCTGCCGTCGCATTCCGCATTATCTCTTTTTTCGCACCCTCTCAACAACAGTTGCACTCAGAGCAGTTTGAAGCCTGTCAGACGCTAGTCATTCTCTGTTGATGTGCAAACATTTCTGAATCGGTTGAACCACTCCTTAATTTGTGTTACACATCGCATCTTCTCAAAACACCTGCTGAATCTAACGCGACGGCGTGAAGATGAACACCATTCCAACAGAAGATTGGATACTTTTTAGACAGGAATCAAAAATTAACAGAATGGAGAGGAAAAAAAGCAATTATTGAGAAAAATGACAAAGTTCATCCGTGCAAAACTATATTCAGTTGTATCAACAAAGTAACAGCTTTGTTGTCGTCGTTGCTGCTGTCATCATCATCATCATCATCATCATCGTCGTCGTCATCATCATTATCGTGATCGCCGTCATCATCATCATCATTGTAATCGTCATCGCTGTCATCAGCATCATCATCATCATTGTCGTCATAATCATCGTCCTCATCATCATCATCATCATCATCATCATCATCATCATCATCATCGTGATAATCATCATAATCATCATCACAATCATCAGTTTTACATGCTGGAATGCGTTTGATGGCTTTAAGAAATTGACTTCCAAAGCAACTAATCTCTGGCCAGGTCTTTATTTATCCCTCTTTCCATTAGGTTCTTTTTTATCACTTTCTCCTGTGAACTGAACCTGCTACCTCAACTGTTCTACATCTATTGATCCAAGAGCTCCATCCATTCTTTCAACGTGGTCATATCATCAAAGTCTCCAGTTTTGCACACATCTCCATATACTATTGAGATTTAATCTTCCGCCGAGGTCATCAGAACTAATAAGCTTGTCTCTAAGACTCACATTACACATCCATCGTATTAAGCCGTGATTTGCAATCAACTCACCAAGTGACGCATCTCTTACGAAGTGTCTATCTATCACTCTCACCCTCTCTCACTGTCTGTTGTTTGACCCCCCCACTCTAATTTTATACATGGTCTGTCACTTGTGTCTCCCTCTCGCCCTCTCTCTCTCTCTCTCTCTCTCTCTCTCTCTTTCTTTCTGTTCCGAGTGTAATAAAGAAAAAGAAAGAATAAAAAGATTGGAATAGTCCATAATAAACAAACATGTAAGTCATCACAAGTAATAAGGGAAGACATAGCGATCAGAAAGAGACTAATTATTTTATTTTAACTTTTTATATATTTTTAATATTAACTGGCTTTGCAAACTCACTTTTCCTGATTCCAACAATCTAACCCAAACGTAATGGAGGATCCAACAGGTCACATCTGGTGCCCCAACGACGTAAATTCACTAGACCAACCCGACAATCTGCCAAATTCCATCCATTCACTGTGGAGGTTCCCAGATGCCGAAGAGCTTTCTAATCCAAAAGCTTCTTTCCTCGTGCTGCTGGACTCTGGAACTCCCTCCCTGCTCACTGTTTTCCTGACGATACTGACATGCAGAAATTTAAAACAAATGTAAACAGACATCTCGCTGCACAGCTCCCAATTTAGGTTGACCCCCCCCCCCCCAAAAAAAAATCTCTCACCCTTTTTTTCAGTAGCCCCTTACGTCTACAGTGGCGGTCTGCCTTGTTTGGGGTGAACTATGTTAAAAAAAAAAATCCTCACTTAAAATTGATTTACAGGCTCTTATTCTGCTCAAAGGCAGATTATTTACCCTTTGGCGTTTGAATAAATGTGTTACTTTAGTTTTTTCAGTTCTTTTTCATGTTAAGATTAAAGTTGTCTTTTGGAAAGAATCCCCAAAAGACAGGTGACACACCAATATTATTTAGCACTGCTCTTATCCCAGAAATATATTATGCAAATGAGTTATTTATCTACCTCCCACAAGGTAAGATGTGACACAAGGTCGGGAAAGTGGAATTAGATAAGTCAGCGCTCGAGAAATGAGCATGTAGTAATAAATCCAAACGGAAAACGTAAAGGGGAGTAACTCTGAAAATATCAAAAGTTATTTCCCTTTAGTTCAGCTCCGACGAGTCACATACTCGTAACATATAGATTATTTTCAGGGGCTTAATAGAGGAAAGTGTCACGTGACCACACACCTCCTTCCGCTCGTCCGTAATTTTTTCCTAGATTTTTTTTTTTTTTATAAAACATTTTTCAACAGTTAAAAATAATGAAATAAATTACAATCTGGTTAAACAGAACGTCTGAATATGAAAGTTAGGAATTCTAACAGACATACATGTTGAGCTTAACTCCAAGGGGTACCTAATGAAAGATGTCAGTTATGACCTCTCGGAAGTAATCAGATTTCACAAGGGAATCCGTTCTAAGGGTATATATGGTTAATTTTAGTCTAGTAAATTGTTTTTTTTTTTTATTTATTTGGTCTCCGATGAAACGGAAACATTTTTGTGAACAAAAATGTGAAAATTGAAGATAAGTTTCCAAACGCCTTGGCTTTTTAGTCAAGAGCAAAGCGTAGTATCTGTTCGGATACTACACTTTTTTGTCCTTGTTCACTGAAAGAGAAATTTTTCTAGACTGAGTCAATTTTGGTTTTTGTCTTAATCTAGGGTGCCCCTTTTTGGGGAATTGGATTTTCCCAACATTAAAGACTGCAAATGTGTCTAACTCTTCCCTCGTGGGTAGGCAAGTAAATAGGGTCACAAGTAATATCCTTTTTGCGTTGTAGACGAAAGTTTATGTGAAACAAGCAGGGCCCGTGCCGCCTCGGCGTTGCCCGGGAATTATTGAGAAAACCAAGAATGGCAAGCCCCAGAAGTAAATTGACCGGAAAAAACACTTTTGCTCCAAAATGCTAAGCATTTATCCACGATATAGAAAATAAGGGTTAGGGTTACATGAAAAGAATCATCGAATAAGAAAACAATATAAATGTATAGTAAATTAATGAGATGTCGTTTTGAAAAGTAATATGCAAATTAGTTTACTATCAGACGTTTATAACATAGACATGGCTGAATTTTAATCTCACTGTCAGTCTGACAAATGACTGAGCTTTATAAATATCTAGAAGATTAGAAGTAAATGAGGTGCTTTTTTATATTAGGACCCACTTTAACTTTGACCCCATCGTTAGGGTTAGGGTTCAGGTCAGTGTCAGGGTCAAGGCAGGGGGTAGCGTAAGGGTTAGGGTCAAAGTTAGCGCGAGTCCTAATGTAAAACAGTACCGAAGATGATACAGAAGATCATATTTGCTTGCTGAACCCGTGTAAATAACATGTTACTGCAGTAGTAGTAGTAGTAGTTGCAGTAGTAGTAGTAGTAGTAGTAGTAGTAGTTGTAGTAGCAGTAGTAGTAGTAGTAGTAGTAGATATTGAAAATATCTCCCCCAAATATTTCTTAATTAATAAATTATCTAAATTAGTAAAATAATTTTCATTTAAAAGGTACTTTTTTTTAACTTCAACGATTTAAATTTTTATTAGTAAAATTAAAATTTAATTCAACAGATACTTTTATTGCTATTCGTATGAAAAGTTCCATGGAAAGTGGGAAGACAAAGTCAAATGGAAACCACCCCCTCGCAAAATTTATCCTAACCTGCCCCCTCACCTCCTCAGACACATGGATTCGTCCATTTTTCTTCAGTCTTAATCAATTTTGATATTTATACAACTTTTCAGCCAATGTACCCTCCGAACTTCTTCAGGTGTATGGTGCAATACATTCGTCCCCCAAAAGCTCACGTACTGGAGGAGGGGCGATACGTAGAATTGACACTTACCAGCATAAAGTGCTCCAATAGTTAATATGTAAATATTGCTTAATTTAAGTAAGAATTTTTGTGGTAGATTATCCACTCATAGACTAGCAGCCATGTAGAATAGAAAGACAAAGTCTCATTCTAACATTTAAAACCACTTTATATCGGCCATCTTCGTTGTGGTGTAAATAAAAGGGAATGAAAGAGAAGGGTGTTAGTAATTGAATAAGTCCATAAGTATGGACGAAGACAAAAGGTTAGAAAGTCCATGTGGTGTAGAATAAATGTCCCATGAGTATTGATTTACTCCTCTCTCAGGAGTTAGGCACAAGGCCAGTTTTTATCTTACTCCCACAAGTAAGATGTGACCCAAGGTCGGGTCGGGAAAGTGGGGGTTTAAAAATTGCCTGGGCAGCCCCGTCGGCATTCCCCGGTAGGGGCGCCTCAGGCAGTAAGCAATAAACTTACTCCTCCCCAAAGAGGGAAGGCAAAACCTGGGAGGGTGGACCTCCTAGAACTACACAGGACAGACCCATAGACAGGCGTAAATCAAGCCCCGAAGGCCAAGACAATACCAGTCTATGGGGTGCAGTATCCATCGGAACAGATATTACACTTTGATCTCAGCCAAAAGGCCAATGAAGAGAGAAAAGTTCATATGATGAGAAAGTCTGTACCTATGCAGGTGTCAAAGTATTGCATAGTGAGAGTCAGGCCGTGTCCATGTGTGTATGTGGGTTAATTGTTTCATTTTACTTCAGTCGAAGTTCTCAGAAATGAAGGCCCCCCTGCCTGAGGCTAACATTTGATCTCTATATGAGATACATAGATATTAGAATATTCCATTAAAGTTCTCTTTTACTTGTCAAACGTTGAGTTAGTAAAGAAGTTAAGAACATTCATTTTCCTCTCCTCAATTGACCAGTTTACTATGTTATAGTATACATTTCTTGTGCTCTCTCGCTCTTACCGGGTTCCAGGACAAGAATTTATCTAGTCTGGTGGAGTATCCAGCTAAGTACTGTTACTTGAGGTAACATTACTTGGAGAAGGTACGCCATTCTTCATATGAGCCAGGGTATAGCTGTGTCGAGGGGATCTTATTTGGGCTTCGAATACTATGTTATTTTGAATATTTGGTCAGGGTTAACTTGTAGAGATAAGTATCCTCATGTCAGGTTGTCCTGACAAACCCTTGTACAGAGAGACCGAAGACATTCGAGGATGGTGTCTAATAGGTAATTCAAAGGTATGTGTGTCTCTGTGCGTTACATGAAGTCCACATGTGTGCGGCTGTCACTGTGTTGGATCCTTTGGGTCTTCTTGTCAAACCCACAGTCAGACGGCCCGGATGGTTTCTGGTTGCGTCCCAAGAGAGAAGTTTTGTGGTCGGTCCGAGCAACGTGGATGCATTGTTAGCAGTGCTGTCTCGTGGCCTGAAAAAAGGGAAGAAAGCAGTGGGCAATCCCTTTTATAATCTCCTGTCATGTGCTAAGCTCGCATGAGAGATGGCCTCTTATTGGGCCAGCCAGAAACGAAGTTAAATTCCTGCACCAACCAGAGCCATGCTTAGAAATTAGGCATAGATTCAAGATCGTTATGGGCGGCTCGTTGTTGTTGTTATTATTACCGCTGCTACGCATTTAGGAGCATTGATGCTTTTCTCATTTTTAAATAATGGATTCTGATTATATGTTGTTATTATGTTCATAAATCTGATGTTTATATTTATTTTACCGTTGAAAAACATTTAAAAGTTGTTGGAAGCAAGGAGGACGTAGGATACAACATGAATCAAGATTTACATATTTTTCATATCATCATATTTTGGCCCCTTTTTTTTACTTTGTCACCAAACTTTCATATCAAGGGAGATAACTTATGTCAACTCATTGTAGAGTCGCCAAACCCATTTCATTGGAAATATGCATGACTAAAATGAGACATTATGCAATAATCTTTTCAATCAAAAATTTGAAAAAAAAACAATTTCTTTTAATGTAAATATTGTTTTTATGTAAAAAGAAAATCTGAAGATGGAGAATAGCCATTGCAATAAGGTAAATATTGCATGAAAAATACGCATCAATTAACGTTAACCAATTTCCTTTTACAACTAACCCTAAGTCTGAGTGGCAACATTGCAAAACTACATGTGATAGCCTAAAGATCGTGTGGATTTACGATCTTGTTATCCGGACTTAGGGTTAGTGGTAAAGAAAAGTTGGTTAACATTAACTGATACGTATTTTTCAGTTGAAATAAGTTATAGATCTAACAATTCGGCAACTTCAAGTAAAACGTATTTTGTACTTTTTTTTGTACTGCCCCTACTTACTTGCCTCCCCACGAGGGCTGAATTAGACACAAGGTCGGTTTTTGATGTAGGGAAAACACATCCCGCTCCCCCCCCCCCCCAAAAAAAAAGAGGCACTGGATTGGAACAAAAATTAAAATTGCCTAAGTCTAGAAGGATTTCTCCTTCACTGGCCGTGGTCAGAAAAGATTAAGTGTAGTATCAGAACAGATACTTCAGTTTGCTCCTCGTCAAAAGGCCAAATTAATAACACAACTTTTGTACTGTTCAATCTATGATATATGGCAAGGGAGGTAATTCATCGACGCAATAGAACATGGGAGATCATCTATTTTAAAAGACAGAAAGTTCTTTTTTGTTATTTAAAATAGTAAGAAAATTTGGAAACTCTACATAAAAACAACTACTGGTTTGCTTTCATTGAAACTTAAAATATTACTTTTTTTTACACAATAACAAGTCTACATAACAAAGAATCGTATTTATTAAATATTTTAGCGAGGATTGTTATACCAAAAAGCTCTTCCACCCTTAAATACTTAACTTGAGTTAAACAGAGTTATCTCCCTTATAAGTTAAATAATGGCTGAACCTCATTTATGAATTTTTTCATTTTATTTTTTCACATAAATGTCCCTGCCTTGGTGACATTGAACGTAACATTACTTCCGGAAGTGTTATGGTATTTTCTTGGCTATTGCCTCAATGTACGGCCACTTATTTTTTTTTCATATTTTTATTTCTACTTATACCATGTTTAAGTAAAAAAATCTTTTTAATTATTAAACTTAAAAAAGTGTAAGTTATAGCAAGTTTAACCCAACATGCAAAAAATGCGAAAAAAAAAAATCGAAAGAAAAGATGGCCGATATAAATAAATTAAGAAGGAAGATAACTCCAAATAATGTTTTTCTTTGCTTTTGATTATCTACGGGTTATTATAACTTGTTAACACCATCATCTCTTATTAGAAAAAATGAATGAAAAAAAAAACCTTTCTTGATTTATTTATATCGGCCATCTGTTTTTTCCTGGTCGACTTGTTTTTTCGCATTTCCTGTGTACAATTAAACTTGCTATGTTATTTTTTTATATATAAAATATGGTTTTAAGTGAAAATAAATTGTTTGGACGAAATGAAACCCTGCTGCAACTAATTGATAATCTGTATTATTTGGATTATTCGGACTACTATTCTCATTTTGGGTGTTATTCTCACAACGTTTTGGCCGATGTAACTTCCAATCTTTTGTCTACATAGACCCATGGCGCAACGGATAAACTGCTAAGTTATAATTCGTTCTAAGTGACAGTCTTCTAAAGGTTGGAGGTTCAATCAGCAGCACAGGCGATACTAAGAATACAATTACGAACTACTTACGACTTCTACTCAGTCAGGGCTGATGAAACGAGAAGAATCTACCCCCGTAATCCCCGTGGATTAAATAAACAGGTTAGTTCGAAATTCCATACAGATTCCTGAGTTCGACAAAATCGCATTTTTTTTTATCATTTAACTGGCATTTTTCTGGCCAAAGATAGGTTAGTTTGGAAGTCAACTTCTTAAAGTCGTTCATGTAAAATATATGTTGAACTGATGATGATGATGATGATGATGATGATGATGATGATGATGATTTAAAGTTGCACATTTTCTTCAAGCAAGCAAGCAAACACGTGTACTCGTGACACAGGAAGGTTAATTCGAATGAGGGAATATTAGATTTCTGGAAAAAGTATAACTGATTATAATTTCGAAACAAGAGAAGTTAAAGGCCGTTGGAAAGAAGGAGAATGGGGTACCAGTAAAAGACGAATAAATCAGCATGAATCTAGATTTGCGTAGTTTTCATTTTTTTTTTTATGTGGCAAACATTCATATAATCACTATTTGTACTGTTTATGACTGTACAAGTTCAACATGTGTGGATGTACATCCAGCTATATTTTTTCCAACCTTCTGAAGCAGTTATGTTATCTCGTCTAAAAGCTCACTGTTGGCTTCAGGGTTCTGCTGCATCAGATGTGGGTTGAAAACTTACTATTTTCTTCAGTCAATTGTGTCAATGCTCTGGTGTCAACTAAGATGAATTCTTCTTTTAGCTAGTAATCTCTTTTAGCTAGTAATCTCTTTTAGCTAGTAATCTCTTTTAGCTAGTAATCTCTTTTAGCTAGTAATCTCTTTTAGCTAGTAATCTCTTTTAGCTAGTAATCTCTTTTAGCTAGTAATCTCTTTTAGCTAGTAATCTCTTTTAGCTAGTAATCTCTTTTAGCTAGTAATCTCTTTTAGCTAGTAATCTCTTTTAGCTAGTAATCTCTTTTAGCTAGTAATCTCTTTTAGCTAGTAATCTCTTTTAGCTAGTAATCTCTTTTAGCTAGTAATCTCTTTTAGCTAGTAATCTCTTTTAGCTAGTAATCTCTTTTAGCTAGTAATCTCTTTTAGCTAGTAATCTCTTTTAGCTAAATCTTGAGGTTCCCAGACTTGTTTCAGTATATATCACGTGGGAAACATTATGATTGGTTAATCAATATTATTTTACTTTTGAATTGCAATATAGTCATGTGACTTGATTTTGGAAACAATAGTTTCAATAGTAAATTCGTATGAATCAACACGGTACAACTTTGTTGACCAGCTTGATTCTGTTGTCAGCATTTTTGCAGGAGGAACCACGTAATTGTTGCAAACATCTTTGAGTGAAAGTGATTCTATGAAATCGACTGGATTCGAACTTGGCACACCCAGGTCGTTATCCACTTAACCACCGTCACCCTCCTCCTGGTTCTAATTAGATGTCACTTCTTTTTTCCTGTTAATATTGCTTTTTAGAAGAGAAGAAAAGAAAAAGTAAGAAAAGGAAAGAGTGAAGCTAGACGAGTAGAGAAGGAAAGGCAGTGGCTTAACATACTAATAACATATATTATTCTTCCTCGCTTTGACAACCATTCCACAAAGTCCCCAGAAGGCACCAGCCAGCAATGGAGAGTAAACAGTACAAAGTCGACATCATGACTCGACGAAAATTGTCATTTAGCTTTGAAGCAAGGTTCCAAAAACGTTCATTGAGCACTCTCGATAGTCTACTGTCCACTTTCTCACCGCACAAATAGAACTTAATTTCCTTTTAATCACGTGATAATTCCCGGTGGCCGTGAGGATAGAGCGATAGCTTGTTGAGTCTAGACTGACTCTGTGAACTGGGTTTGTGCCTTCCGACCATCTGAAATTTTTATTTCCTACACTGATGAGAACAATAAGCTTGAAATGCTGTTGTACTTTTAATCTTGTCAGGTTACCAACAACAATTAACATAAGAACACCCGTCCAGCGTCACACATCTCTGCGAATGCACTGAAAATTATAAAGCATTTTTTTTTGCAATACCTTGTGACCATATATTTTGCATAGTCCAGACGATACAGGCAACTTCCATCAAGTGGCTTCATGCCTTGTCTGGAGCGATTTCCATAAAAAACAAAAAAAAGAAGATCTATGAGAGCACATTCACACCGTAGGGCATGTGAATTAGCCATCCAGAATTATCGATTAATTTCACATTTTAGTTTTATAAACTCCCTCTTTAGTTTCCATGGCTGACCGGTTCATGCTCAAACCTATTGTTCATAAACAGCTTTCATTCTCAAACTTACCGTTCACCCCTTTGTATACCGTGGTATACCCATTCGCACCTCTGCTGTCCTTCTGGGTTGATATGTTGTCGCCACTGTTGTGTCGTTGGTCGTAATGATGACAACAATCGGTGATTTTTTGTGTCTTTGTCAATGTCAAGGAAACACAACAAGGCTCTTGTCTTGTATTTCTGGTAAAAGCATATTCTCGTATTTACAGGAAGCTTGAATGAAGGGTAACTTCGGTGGTTTTGGGTGCTAGGTGTAAATCTTCAATTAGCTGAATTTGAAACTCTTTCTTCTACAGTAGGGGAGAGGGAAAGTATCGATATGACAGTAATCCATTCCGGATAGAGACTGTAACATGCGAAGAGAATGAGGGGAAGGGGCTCCACAGCTTGGCTGACTGTCTCTCAGCTCAAACTCTGTCTAAATTTGAAAAACTGTCTAAACTCTGAAAACTCTCTGAAAACCTGCTCTGAGTTACCTGGCTACAGCCGGAATAAATCCTTACATCATAGCCAATATGCACTCTGATTGGCTACTGGCTCTCTCCAACCTAGGTTTGAATTTCACTCGCTGTTCCCAGGGACCTAGTACTTTAACCAGATTTTGTTGACACTCATGTCATAGCTGACCTCAGCTTCCCTCTGCAGCTGTCGTTTCTGCCGTCACAGTTCTGCCTGTTCATAGACAAAACAATTCCTGTTTCTGTAATTTTGCGATGAGGATCGATAATTTGTATAATTTCGATTATTCGAACTACTGTTCTTATCTTGAGTGTTATCATCAAAACGTTTTGGCCGATGTAACCTTCGGCCTTTTTCAGGTGTATCTTTTCGAACTCGGGAATCTGAACAGAATTTCGAATGGAACCCTTTATTTAATCCACAGGGGTAGCATGCACTTGTTCTGTCAGCCATGACTGGAGGAAGTCTTCAGTAATTTGCAATTCTTCATATCGCCTGCACTAATAATTGAACCGTCAACCTTCAGATGACTGTTGTTGATTGTGAATTATTCCCCCTTTAACAGTTTTGAGTGATCTCCCTTGATACCCGGAAGTAGCGTAAACCAGTGTGGAATATTTAATATTGTTTTGTGTTCTACACATTGCCACATATACTGTGTTAAAAAAAAAATGATGACGAATCAAGCTTTAAAATCGCCATCAGCTTTGGAAAATGAAGATTGCTATGTGGAATGGAAGAATGATTTAACAATATGGCAAATGTATACGGACCTAAATAAATGCAAGCAAGGGCCAGCAGTATTTCTCAGTTTAACTGGAAGAGCAAGAGATTGTGTGAGGGATTTACAACCTCAAGATATAGGTCAGGAAAACGGTGTCCAGAAAATAACAAACAAACTGGAAACATTGTTTTTAAAAGATGAGAACACCCGGGCTTATCTAGCCTTTAAGGAATTTTATGACTACAGACGTCTTTCCGGTGTAAGTATTACTGACTTTTTGATACAATTTGAATACCTCTATCACAAACTGGATAATTTTAAAGTGAAACTGCCAGAAGGTGTGCATGCTTTTTTGTTTTATTAACTGCAGCAAATGTTTCTGATGAAAACGATCGAATGGCTCGTGCTACGTGTGGGTCTATGACGTATGATGATATGAAATGTACGATATAAAAGATCTTTGGAGATCCTGTCGCAATGAATGGCCAGATGTGAGCACCAGGTGTAAAATTTGAACTAGTTTTTGTAACTAAAAACGAGAATACATTTCAAACAAAAGGTTGGCGTGTACGAGTAAATTATATGCTTTTGGGTTTGTTGCAGAGTGTTTTGGAATGTGCATATTAGATAGTGCATGTATGAAATGTGCATATTAGATAGTGCATGTATGAAATGTGCATATTAGATAGTGCATGCACGAAAACTGTCACCGGAAAAACATAGCTAGACGTTTTTATTAATGCTCTTTCTGATCAAGACAAATACTTAGTTGAATATTCTTTTACTGATACAACATTTAAGTTTGGAGATGAAACTGTGGTTGCTGCAACTAGGAAAGTAAAATTTCCAGCAGTTATTGGCAGAAAAAAAAAGTGATGATTGAGTCCTGTATAGTGAATAATGAAATTCCATTGCTGTTGAGTAAAACCCCCCTCAAGAAAACTGAAATTATTTTAAATTTTGTGAATGATAGAGCAAGGATTCTGAGTGATGCGATAGATTTGGTTTACACTTCATCAGGCCACTACTGTATTCCAGTTACAAAGTTGTTATTTAACAAGCGAGGTGAATTGAGAGTGTCTGTAGTGTTGCACATCACTTCTGTAAAAAACTTAACACTGGAAGAAAAAGAAAAAATGCAATGAAGTTGCACAGACAATATTTATATGTCTCAAAAGAAAAGTTGTGTGAACTTGTTAGGAGAAGTAAGGTAATTGAAAAATGTTGCGATTCATGTGAAGTATGCATCAAATATAAACGTGTACCATTGCGTCCAATGGTATCTATGCCCATGGCTGATCAATTCAGCCAAATTGTGCGTATGAATATATTCACAATAAAACTTGGATTTTTAATATGATTGATTCTGCCACAAGATATTCTGCAGCCTGTTTAGTGTTTTCTAAACAAGATGAAATTGTGCAAAACATTTACCAAATGTGGATATCGTATTTCGGTGCACCTAGAAAGTTCTTAAGTGATAATGGAGGGGAATTTTCAAATGAAAAATATAGAAAGATGAATGAAAAATTAAATATAGAAACTTCAACAACAACAGGTGAATCGCCATTTAGCAACGGGATTGTGGAGCAGCATAATCAGATATTGGCAGAGGCATTTTACAAAACTATTGCAGATGTGAAATGTGAACTAAAAATTGCACTTGCATGGGCAGTAAGTGCCAAGAACACTTTACAAAATAATGGCGGTTTTAGTCCAAACCAATTAGTATTTGAATTTAACCCTAACCTTTTGTCAATCTTAGAGGATGAACTTCCAGCTATGGAGAGTTCATCTAGTGATATTATACGTCAGAATATGGAAGTTTTACACAATGCCAGACAAAACTATATTGCAGCTGAGTCAAGTGAAAAAATCAGGAGAGCACTCAGACATAAGGTTCGTACTTATTCAGATGTGGTGTATGAAAATGGTGATAAAGCTTATTATTGCAGGAAAAATTTTAAAGTGTGGAAAGGTCCTGCAGTGGTGATTGGGAAAGACGGACAAACTGTATTGGTACGCCATCGAGGAGCTTATTATCATGTTCATCTATGCCAATTAAAGTAAAGGGTAGTAGTAATATGTATCAGGCCGAAAAGAGATCAGAATTTAAGACTGGAGACGAAGAACCACCTATTTATACTCTTGATGTGGATGAGACGGAAGTTTGCCATAAATATTCTACACCAGATGAAACTGATTCCCAGAAGGAAAATACGTCTGATGGTAATGTAAATAATAGATTAAAACCACTACGAAATTCTTTTATTGAGTACAAAATGAGGAATGAAGAGGAGTGGAAGCAAAATTATTAAGCATACAACCCAAACAAAGTGGAAAATACAAGGAATGGGTGAATGTAGATGTGGAGGGAGATGAAGAACCTATATGTGTTAATTGGAATCATATTGATGATTGGAAGGAACTATCTTATCCAGAAAATGCTGTACTGCTAACTGCAGATCAAGAAATGTCTCAGGATGTTGTGGATGCTAAGGAGAGAGTTGAATAATTTGATTAATAATGAGGTATTTGAAGTAGTTCCCTTTGAAAAACAGGCTACACTATCCTCTCATTGGATCGTAACTGAAAAATATATAGACGGCGAAAAGAAAACTAAAGCAAGATTAGCTTTGAAGAGGAAACTAGCAATCTTAGGAAAGATTCTCCCACCTGCAGTAGAGAGTGTCTACGTTTGGTATTTTTTACAGCAGCCTTGATGTTCTGGAGGTTGCAATCTATTGATATAACAGCAACACTTCTACAAGGGGACCCTTTGACAAGAGAGGTATTTCTGTGTCCACCTTGTGATGTCTGTCCAAAAACTGAGGTTTGGCGTCTTAAAAGATGCATCTACAGATTGAATGATGCAGCCAGATCTTGGTACAAAAGAATTAAAGTTTATATATATATATATATATATATATATATATATATATATATATATATATATGTGAGAAGATGACAGACGGAAAACAAGTCAAAATGCAGGAGAAAAACAAAAACAAGAGATTTTTTTGACCGGTTTCGTTCATGGGGAACGTCTTCAGAAAATGAAGACGTTCCCCACGAACGAAACCGGTCAAAAAAATCTCTTGTTTTTGTTTTTCTCCTGCATTTTGACTTGTTTTCCGTTTGTCATCTTTTCACCCATTTTGTCCATCACGACACTTCATTTTTCATGAACTATCGTGTACCTTACCCCATATATATATATATATATATATATATATATATATATAGATAGCATATAGTTTTCTTGTCGAATTTTCGAAGTCAAACCTGACTAGCATTTAAGGTGTCAAATCACAGTTTACTTCTGACTAGTCAATTTTCATTTGCTTTTATTGTAGCATGTTATTGGCAATATGATGTCGTAATAAACTACAATTCATTAACAAAAATTACTTAGTTCGGGCCACATGACTGATAATATGAAACATTTTTAAATAATCACCTAAAAATAAAAGTAAGGTAGGGGGAATAATTTTGTTCAATGAAGCAAATATATATATCTATTTCTTTAAATTTAGCCCCCCCCCCTCCAAACAAGACAAGTTGCCACTGTAGACATAAGGGGTTACTGAGAATTAGGGTGAAAGCTTGGGGGGGGGGGGTTAATTAGGAGCTGTGCAGTGAGATGCTTGTTCACATTGAATCCAGCACATATCTGTGTTCATCAATTTTTGTTCTATTTAGTTCGGCTCTTTGGATTGTATCCTTTTTTCCATTTTATACCTATACATTGTGTCAGATATTTATTGTTCTTAAACATACGTTTCACACACACACACACACACATACACAGGGATTTACCGGCTCCACTAGTTTGGGAGTGACTCTCGCTCTTAAAAAGAGGAACCACTCCTTTCCTCGCTCCATCTGCACTTTATAATATTTCTTGAAGAATTTACCATATTTCCAATATTATTTTCAATTAAGTTCTTATTTACTTGTCTCCCTTGCCTGGATAAAAAAAATGAGTCCTCCACTCCTTGGCTGCAGCATAAAAGATCCTTTCTATACAGCGATGCACATACACACATACACACACATACATACACATACATGCGGTGGCAGTTGCCTGTCTTTAAGCATGTCGCTTCTATTTTATTAAATGTGATCTGGTGCTCGTCTGGCATGGTTATGGAGATGACTTTTAAGCCCGAGAAAGGCTTAAATGGCCGCCCACAGATATAATATCCAATAACCAATGCAGGTTTTGTTGCTTATAGAAAAATCAAGTGCCTCAAAAAACAAAAAAAAGAACCTGTCATTTTGGATGGTCCACTTGAGAATCATCGGCTGTTAATCTCTGGACATAATGAACTTCCCTGGTCACTCAGTTTTTATCTGGAATGGGCATAAATTCTGTAAAATCTCAAGGTGTTTATTTTCTCAGCATGTCCCTTGCTTTTAAGAGGTGATTAATTTTTTTTCGAATTCCGGGCGAGAAAGGTTTGAAACTCGATCAGGGAAGCATTTACACTCTGACTTCAATGCGATCGTTAAAGCTCAATTTCATTGAATTGAATAGAAAATAATTGACTTGTTGCCTCAGTTACACATGATGTGATTCACAGCTCACTGGACGTTTTCTCTCCTCCGTTTCTTCCATCGTTAAATCAGTAGATTTCACACCTTAAATAATCTCGGTTAATTCGTTTTAACCAATGAAAATACAGATATATTTTTTTTTCTTATTAAAGTAAATTTGCTTATTGCACTACAATAATCAGTCGTTCTGTTTCTTTGAGGTCGTGAGTTCAGTTCTCATTTGTAACCTATGATTTTGACATTTCATTAATTTTCAAACTACATGCAGTGCAAAACACGGACACTTTTATGGTGGGCGGTGAGGTAAGTCAGAGCCATTTCTACTGCTCGATCCGGCTTCAGGATCATCACGTCCACCACAGAAATATGTGCGGTTCGTAACACTTGCACTACACCGTGTGCTTCTTTTGGAGAGTGAGAGAGAGAGAGAGAGAGAGAGAGAGAGAAGGAGAGAGAGAGAGAGGGAGAGAGAGAGAGAAATAAAGAGGAAAAAGCTGCATTCAGATTTCTCATTCACTGACTTTTTTTCTTTCTGTTTTTGAGTTTGGAATGTTCGTCTTCTCAACCCGTCATGACAATTATGTGACCAAAGACGCCTTTTGAAAAGCATACCTAATTTTCACAAGGAAAATAACGTTAACATTCTGCTTATTTCGTATTAAAAAATTTTTTTTTTTTTTTAAATAGTCAAATTAATAAATTACTACTTTAAGTACATTTTTATTATTAACTAGTTCTATTTATCCGGTGTTGCAAAATGTTTTGTTTTATTCGGGTTTTTTTTTGTGGGGTAAAGAAAAGAAAAAAAAAGTGATTCTTTAATGGACGAATACAGAGTTACGTCCCTTTATTCTAAAAATATTTTTCTTTTTTTTAAAACAAAAGCAAGTAAATCTGTAATGAACGAAAACAGAGTCACCTCGCTTTGAAAAAAAATTTAAACTGAAAAATCAAACGTTGCTTCTTTACTAGCCAATTTTCATTTGTTATTGCTGTACCATGTTATTGGCAATGTAATAATAACGTACTTAGTAAATTAAAAAAAAAATTAATTATAGTTCACTCAGGCTCAGACAACTGGTTTATATGGAATATTTGTAAATAATCACCTAAAAATTAAAAAAAAAAAATCAACAAAGGGGATAACTTATATTTTCAATTGAAGAATATAATAGGAGTTGTCTACCTTACAACTTAAATTTTCTTTTTCTACATAATTTTAAAAATTTGCAAACAAATACAAAATATTACAACTAAAATAACTTCACTGCATCCCGGGCAACGCCGGGTGGGCACAGCTAATATATATACAAAGATAAGTTTGAATAATTTAAATCATTAAAAATGTTGCTGTGTCATTAACCTCAAGTAGTAAATTAGACTCAACCCCTGGAGGATTTTTGCCCAGACTGTACCCCACCCCCTTACACAAAATGAAGAGGAACAGGTTCATTTGTAGAATTGGGTTTTCAATATTTAACTGATCTTATGCCAAACTTGTTGTGATAGATCAATTATCAATATACTTCAGTTAAAAATATGAGTTATCTCCTTTGCTGATTTTTAGGTGATTATTTAAAAATGTTTCTATATAGCTATTAGGTACAAAAACCTGGCTATCGTTCGTGGCAACGCTATGTCAGTAACGGCGGCGTCACTTCCGTTCTAATCGTCATCTGTTGACTCTCTCTCTCTCTCTTTCTCCCCCCTCTCTATCTATCTATGTCTGTATCTGTCTCTTTGCTTCTCTCTCTTTCTCTCCCCCCTCTCTATCTACCTATGTCTGTATCTGTCTCTTTGCTTCTTTCTCTCTCACTACCCCTCTCTATCTACCTATGTCTGTATCTGTCTCTTTGCTTCTCTTTCTCTCACTACCCCTCTCTATCTACCTATGTCTGTATCTGTCTCTTTGCTTCTCTTTCTCTCACTAACTTGCCAGAGATTGTTGTCAAGTTGAGTTAATAATAACAATTTTTGTTTTTAATATTTTGAAAACAAACAATACAGTGTACACCATTAACAATATTCACATGTAATTGATTTTTTTAATTAAAATTTGAATAATCAGTGTGCAGTTGCAGAGATGAAATGAATACTAGTGCAGACTGATGATTCGACATGTTTGAGTCATGTCGTTGTCACTTTAATTAGGGATGTTGGCAACCTGCATGTTGTCTTTGATTCTAAAAACATTTTTTTATGAAACAACTAATGTTGTAAGAAAGGTAACTAACTTCCCGGAGAAATTTTTTGTACTGAAACATTTAATTTGTTTTATTAATAAAAAAAATGTTTTTATTTAAATTTAATTTCAAAAATGAATTTATGCTTTTTGTTAAATTAGTATGGAGCAATGGAAATGGAGATAAGGAGACATAGGCGATAGAGATAGGGAGACAGAGGCGATAGAGATAGGGAGACAGAGGCGATAGAGATAGGGAGACAGGGGCGATAGAGATAGGGAGACAGGGGCGATAGAGATAGGGAGACAGGGGCGATAGAGATAGGGAGACAGGGGCGATAGAGATAGGGAGACAGGGGCGATAGAGATAGGGAGACAGGGGCGATAGAGATAGGGAGACAGGGGCGATAGAGATAGGGGCGATAGAGATAGGGAGACAGGGGCGATAGAGATAAGGAGACAGGGGCGATAGAGATAGGGAGACAGGGGCGATAGAGATAAGAAAATGGGGTGATAGAAGTAGTGAGTGGGAGATCAAGCGATAGAGAGACGAGAAGAGAGAGCAAAAGAAAATAAAAATATAATAAACTCAAATCAAATCCAAACTAAATTTTGATTATTAAAATATTCAACAAACAAAAATATATATTTATATAGACAGACAAAAAAGGTCAAACTGAATTATTTAAATCGTCTTTAATTCTTGATATGTATTTTTTTTTATTAAAAAAAAAATGAAAAAGAAAAAGAAAAAAATAGCAAAAAAAAACAAAAAAAACGCTTGCTTATAAATAACATACAAAACAATCTTTTAATATTTCACATTCTTTAATAGTTTTTTTGTTGTATTTTCTGTTTTTTATAGAAAAAAATTCAAAATAAATATATTTACATACACTTGTGTACAAAATATGCAATTTTTTACAAAAATGGACCATTGATTAGCGCAACTATGTGTTGTTGCACGCCCAATTGTTGCATACTTGAACCACCCATACCGTAAAAAAAAAACACACACACAAATAAAAAAAAAACTCTGACACCCCCTACCACCTTACACAAAATAATATAAAATTACTTATTATTTCTGGACACTCAAATTAGCCCCCCTCCTTCCTAAAAAAAACCCAGTAAATCTGATGGTTTTATACAATAATAAGGTGTTTTGAAAGAGTGCTGAGTGGTATATTTTAGGATTCCCCTAAAATTAATGTTAACCAAAAATTCAACGTATTTTAATTTTTCCCTCCACATGGGAGGATGTGGACTGTGGATTCATTTATTTGAAATATATCTAAATAGACGTTTTGTTTTTTTAAAACTTAGTTTTACTATATAATCTTAACAGTATAGGCTGAAAATAGGCTTGCATTTTTTTATTTATAGAAACAAAATGAACAAAATAATAGGGGAGGGATCACACTACCTCCCCTTTTTGCCCCACTCTCAACTTGAAAGACCCCAGATATCACTGGACATCACTTTTCTATTTCGTATGAGGGTGGTTTTAATGGTGGTGTTAGTAATCAGAGTTTTTTTTTTTTTGTATTTTTTTTTTTTTAGTCTTCAGGTTAACAAAAATAATAATAATAATAATAAAAAAAAAATTACTTTTATAAAATCCAAGTCAGAAATTCTGAATTTATAAAGTAAATTTTCCTGTTTTTGTACACGTTGTTCAATAAAAAAAATACAAAAAAAAAAAAAAAAAAAATCACGTTAGAGTCCAAAGTTCATAGTAATTTCTTCGATCAAATTATATTTATCAGCCTTCTTCGGGGGAGTGGGGGGGGGGGGGGGGGGTTGTCATCAAAAGTGAATATATCAAAGTTTGGTCTTCACTTGGCATTTCGGGACGATTCGAGTGATGCCGTCAGATGCCAAGGTTAGATATCCCAAATTTCATCACGCGATTTTAAGGTCTCTTTCCACTATGTATCTTCGGACAGTGTAGAGTTGAAAAAGAGTTAAAGTCTTTTGATATATACAAACATTTCTCGCATGTGGCTGAAACGAAATAATTACAACTGCATTTGGATTAAGTGGTCAGTGCCGGATTTTGACATAATCTAAGCGAGTTAGAGCCTCACAATCTGCAATGGTCTTCAGATTGTTCCAGATTGTGTTTTATGTGTGGAGGAAAACCGGTATTCTTACAGTATAGTTAATAGCCGAGAAATCGAAAAAAAAATTACACCTAATAACTTTCACTAAACACATTAAAATTTAATTTTTTTACCGACCTGTATACTTTTAAAGTGTGGAAACTGATTTTAAGATCTCTGAATTTGTTATCGTTAAATTGACTTATTGAAACACAAAAACAAATCAAAGATGGCGTCAATTTTTTGGATGTGGTCGCTTATCTTTGGATTATATCAGGCTTAAAAGATAGTAAAAAAACAACAAAAAAACTCACCCACCACAAGCTCTAAGTCTGTTAGAGGACTTGCCACTCGGACTTAGGGTTACTGGTAGAGTAAGTAATTTAAAAGAATATTTTTTTAAGAAATAAAGCACCACCAACAACAGAAGACAGAAGCAGACATTTTGATTCTTGTTTGACGAAAGTGAGAGCTTTCAACAAAATTTATTTTTTTAAATAAAAAACAAACTTGAAAACAATGTCAGAACGTTTAAAGTATACAGGTTGGTAGAAAATTAAATTTTAATGTGCTTGGTTAAAGATATCAATTTCTCGGCACTTAACTGTACTGCAAGATTACCGAAACGCCATACCGATTGTCTGAAAATATATATTCTTCATCTGGCTGTTAAATAACTGAATAAAAGTATTTTTGAAGCCCTCTGGTAGGTCACCAGAAATAAATTTCTCCCTTTTCATTCCTTCTAGTTCCTCTTTGTCTCATGCTATTGCAATGTTAGCTTATATGTGATGAAAGGCCCTCAAAGCATTTTATAGCTCATGGACTTAGCGAATCTAAACTGGAACTGTCAGTGTCTCTGACATTTTTTATTTACAAAAATAACCCCAAATATGTATTGCTCTCCTGTGTTTAGAGTCAAAATTAGGTCTAAGTTAAGGGTGTTATCTCTTTGTAAAGGTGGTCACTGAGTTTCGACTATGGGCATAAGACATTTCTTCCTTGAAATAAACGGTGTGTGGGGGAGGGTTAAAGTAATTTAAATAACTTTAAAATCTAAGTTTTTATTAAATAAAATAAATACTTTATATTAACATTCACTTACTAATTAATAAATACAATTTATTTATATCTAAAATTAAAAGAAAAAATTTTCTTTAAAGATATCAAGTTCAAATCTGCAAAATGAAAAGCTAAACGTTTACTAAAAGAACAGAGCTTTATTATATATATATACACACACATATATATATATATATATATATATATATATATATATTGTCTACATACGTATACATTTCATTCTTGTGGAATCATCAGTGCAGAAATACCCATTCAAACCAGTCGCACAATTCGAACCCCAGAACAAGAGTCACATTTAACTCTAATTCCTAGAGATCTAACCAATGTGACTACCATAAATGACTACGGATGAGATGAGAAATAAACTCTATTTATGTGTCAACGACGCGGACAGCAATAGTCGGCCATCATAACAATGTTCACCAGGAAGTAACTTGCATTATAGCTTAGATCTGATGGCTTCTTTTATTCCTCATTAAAAAGCCCAGCTTATATATATATATATATATATATATATATATTATTTATTCAAAAACTATATGTTACACACTTCAGAGACGTACAATGGTTTAATTGAGATAGGCTGACCTTTTATTTTTGTTAAGAAGGTCATCAGAGCCCAATTCAAATCATTAGCGACTCACGAAATGAAAACAAATCGAAGAATGGAGTTCAAAGATTCGGTGAGTTCACTAGAGTGTGCCTTTTGGAGAAAGTACCGCATCAAAAAGGGTGGACTGTATTTTTATATGGATCTTAATCGTAACTAGATATTATTTAGAATAAATTAATTGTTGATAATGGATGCTGTATGTTTCTCTGTGCTATATATATATATATATTAATTCCCGAAACAGTTTTTCATGGTAAACAACTGATGATCCCTTAAAATAGTGTTAGAAATAAACTAATATAATAACTGTAAAAAATAAATTGACTTACATGAGTGATTTTCCACTGGAAGACTTGGGACTATAAGTTTTTTTTTTTTTTTTTTTTTTTTTTAAATATAGTTATAATGGTTGAGAAACTTCTGAGACTATATATATATATATAATAGCTTTCGAAATAAAATACCATACAATTGTTTGAAACTTTTAATTAATTTTTAGAATTTATTAAATTGTATTTATAATCAATAAATATAAAAAATTTCATTAAGATCAGACAATTCTTTGAGTTTTGGTGAATTTTTGTTTCTCAATCTAATTCATTTCACTTTCATTGTCCGCCCCTAGTATAATAGCAACTTATGTTCGATGAATGGTCTACAATGAATCGTTTTCAATATGTATTCTATTTCAGCATAAAATAATCTAAAATAAAAATGGTTAAAATCTAAACCAAATCTAATCTTTATAAGAAGAAAAAAAATCGATCTCAGAGTTCAGCGAAATTTTTTGGTTGGTATTTTGCTGCACCAGATTATGTACCTTTCATTTTACTATTACATTTTTTTTTAATACTAATCAGTCATCACTTATCAAGGCTTGAAAGCCATTCGAGGATCAGGGTGAATGAGATTGTCAATTGGCTGTAGAAAAATATGGTGAGAGGATTGGAAATGTTGGGTGAAAAGGGGAGGATTTGATTACTTAAGAGGACGGCTTAACAAGTATTTGTTCACATTGGACTTGAACACGACTATGTTGTAGTCAGCAGGGAAGCACTCCCATGGTATGGTGTTCTACAGATGGAAAGTTCTTGCAAAGAAGTTTTTGGAAAGAAGTTCTTGGAGAGAAAGAAAGGAAAGTTCTTAATAAATGAAAAATACTTTAAATATTTTTTGTGACGATTTGTTGCGATTTTGAAAAGAGGAAGCTTCAAAACTTTATATCGTTTAGAGTTCTCGCAAAGTCGAAATCCGGCAAATTCTAAATAGAGAGAAACCGGTTAACGTAAAGAGTAGTGGCGGGGGACCGATTGTTCGAAAAAGCGATTAAAAATTGTGTATAGGCGATAAAAAATTTTTTTTTTTTTTTTACTAGCAAATATATGCTCCCTCTGGTCACATATTTTTGCTAGGCTGGTAGTATTATACAATTGTGACAGAACTACATACAATAGTAGTTAAAGCAAAATAAATTGTTTCGGACTATCAAACTAATTTTCGATGCTATTGATGATGTCTATCCAGTCATTTATTTATTTTGTATTATCGCTTATATTTTAATTCATGTTTTGAAACATGACATTCTCTTTAAGATTATTACATACTGAACGTTTTGGAGTTAAAATCAATTTAGTATTACGTATTAAATGGAAAAAAAAAATTTGCATCTCATCCCGCTTTTTATCTAATAACCTCATTCCGATCCATCATGCCGCCATTTTGAAAAAACGCTTATAATACTAGCATATTTACTAATTTAAAAGTGTTTTTATTCAGATTTTATACATTGTATTAAATAGATTTTAACTCCTAAACGGTCAGCATGTCATAATCTTGTCAAAAAATTGTTTTTTATCGCCTATACACAATTTTTAATCATCTTTTTGAACAATCTGTCACCGCCTCTAATTTTTACGTGTACCAAACCTCATTCCAAAATGCGTATTTCAATATGCATGTATGTAATTTACTGAGGGCCAGACGGTGGATGTATTTTCTCAGTTTTGTATTTACAACGGCCCTTAATGTAAGTATACATACATGATTGTATATAAAGAATTCACGTTCCAAAGAAAGGCTTCATTTCCAGGATGTTTGTAAATCCAAAAGTTTGTGCAAAATTGTGTGCAAATTCCATTAATTTCATTTTTTTCTCCATTTTTGTTGTGCAATTTTTAAGAGGGAATGTTTTTATAAAAAAAATGGCTTAGCAAAAAAAATAATAATAACAAAAATAGTTTGTGTAAATTTTAAAGATGAAAACAACTTTTAAATTAACAAAAAATTGGTAGTCTTACTTAAAAAAAAACGTTTATAAATTTTAAAGATTAAACAATTTAAATTAAATATATTGGGTAGTTTTAATGAAAAACAAATAAAAGAAAAGAATAATTCGATAAAAAAATTCTTTGGTTAAATAAAAACAATAGAAACAAGGTCCTAAAATGTTTTTCTAGTTGAAAAGTGCTTTTTTTAAAAAAGAAATTGGGTAGTCTTAATGAAAAAAAAAATATAATAAAAGAATAATTCGATAAAAAAAAATTCTTTGGTTAAATTAAAAAAAAAATAGAAACAAGGTTCTAAAATGTTTTTCTAGTGGAAAAGTGCTTTTAAAAATAAAAAAAAGTTACATAAAATCTCATTACCCCTATTTTCAATAGGAATAAATAAAACAAAAAAACAAAAAACAAACACCAAGTCCATGTGTTTGGTTTAAATAAAACACAACGTAGGCAGGATCAGCACAAGCAGAAGGAGAGTATTCACCACTGTTAGTCCTGTAATAAAATAAAAATTCACATTAGAAATTTTGAATCTTATTTTAAACATTTGTAAAAATGTAAAGGGTTTTGTAGATATATCCCTATAACTATATATATTCTGAAACTACATTATTCACATCGTATTTCAGACCGGCAAGCTCAATGTATTTAAAGTACAGAGCACATATTTATGAATAAAAGATAAAAAAAAAAATACTTAATAATTTTATTGCGGCCTTAATTGGCCTCTTTCAAGTCTAGAATTCTAGATCTGAAAGGGTCCAGTTATGGCTGAAATAAAATTATTGTCTGATAGGTGTTAAGTTTTGTTATCATATATATATATATATATATATATATATATATATATTACTATTTCATGTATCCACATAAAATTTTATAAGGAGATATAATTTTTTATGTATCAATTTTCAGTATTTACTTCAACAGTGCTCGATACGTAAGTAGAGCCAAGTAGTAAGTTATGAAAATATATTTATGGCAATTAAGCTACACATTTTAGCCTGGGATATAACGCGGGAGCCTCTGTGTAGCTTGATTGTCATAAATATATTTTCATAGCTTACTATATATATATAGAGAGAGAGAGTTATGAAAATATATTTATGACTATTAAGCTACACAGAGGCTCCCGCGTTTCATCCACTTCATTTTAGACTGAAGATTCCCCCAGGGGATGAAACGCAGTATTCTCTGTATAGCTTAATTGCCATAAATATATTTTTATAACTTACTATATATATATATATATATATATATATATTTATATATAGTACATGTATTATATTTGTATATACATTAAAAGAATACTTGTCCAAGGATGGGGAAAATGAATTTCTTGAACAGAACAGTTTTGCACCACTTTCATATGAAGATTAAAATCAAGATATAATGCTACTAAACCTTATGTCTAGAATCCTTATTTAAATTTTGATCAACATCCATTACATGATTTTGATTCTTGAAAATGACTAAAATTAAAGGGGCCTTCTCGCAGGAAGGACCACGTAATGATTGCCAATATCCCTAAATGAAAGTGGTATCATGAAATCGACTGGATTCGAACTTGTCCACCTGTCACCTCTCTCTTAAGAAATTGAAATTCAAGGAATCCTGCTTAAGTGGTTCAATGCAAATCAGAAATATTTGAATTTTCAAATGGGAGGTTGTGCCCATAATATGCCCACTAAAAACCCTTTAAAATTTTTATTATTAAAACTGTGTTCTGTGGCTACGGTAGTCAAATGATATCCCGTAACTGCAATCAGTCCTCCATGCTAGTTCCAGGCCATCTGGCCTTGTCTTGCGCGAGTTGTTGCAGACAATGAAGTTGTTTCGTTGTACGCAGTGGTCCTAGTTCTGCCTACTTGAGGTCAGCACGTAGTGTGCTCAGCAGATTTGTGCAGTGCCATCCTAGTCGCGGTTGGTAGGCTTGTTAAAATTAAAAAAAAAAAAAAATTGGAAGTATCCGAATTTCAAGAAGGGCTTTTACCTTCTCTTTGCCTCCTTTGCATTAAATTATACTAAATATAGCCCACATTGCACCTCCTCATGCCTAGCAGATGTTTTCCAAAATTCATTATTTATGGGTTAATCAGTTTAGGAGTGAATCCTCTACATACAAATATATAAATATATACACATACCTAAACTTTGTATGGACAGAGATAATATAAGGTTATAGTGTTGGATTTCCATGTTAGACCTAAATACCAATACATTTGACAAATCGATATTTGATTCCGACTAGCAGTTTCTTCTATTTTATCCTTGTAGTACGTTCTTTACACTATAAAAGTGTCATTCGCTTCAGTTTCTTTCTGAAAATAATTATTCTGGCAAAGAAGATTATGAAAATGGAGACAATGTTAAATAATGACCTGAAAGGTTCAAAATGTAAGGGAGATAATACTTATTTTAACTTAAAGGTAAAAATATGAGTTATCTCCCTTAGATTGTGAGCTTTTATTTTCCATCTCTTTGTGACTTACATGTTATTTTGAAAATTTAAAACTAAAATGAGATTTATGTATCTTGGGTTATACCGGGTAGGTACAATTGGTTAAAAATGAAATTAACGTATTGGTTATTTTTACAAAGAGTTATCGTCCAGTGAGAAATCCCTTTGAGTGGGAGACATGGCTCCCCTAGCTGTGACATTGGAAACAAAAGGATAAATAATAAAGGTGTTTCTTACGTGTAGAAGAACTGTGGCTTTCGGTCGTCGTTGATATCATCGGGGTTGATGCAATAGTGCTGTATTTTTGAAGACCTTTGATGTCTTCATCGGAAAACTCACAGTTAGCGGGTTTGTGATCGTTGACGAAAGAGTTAACAGCGGTGAAATTGACTTGCGCTATGCAGAAAACAAGTTTTTTGTATTCGCTGAAAAAAAACAAAAAAAACATAATCTTGTCAATAAAGTCATCATCATCATAATCATCACTATCATCATAATCGGTTTAACGTCTGTTTTACATACTGGCATGTGTTGGACGGCTTTTAGAAATGTACTTCCACTAACCTATCGCTGACCAGGTCTTTATTTATCCCTCTTTCTCTCAAATCAATCCATATCGCTTCCTCAAATTTTTTCCTTGGACTTTCCCTGCTACCTCAGCTGTTCTATATCTACTAACCCAAGCACTTGCATCCATTCTTTCAATGTGACCAAATCAACAAAGTCTCCTGTTCTACACACATCTCCCTATACTGTCCAGATTTAATCTTCCTCTGAGGTCATCAGATCTAAGCCTGTCATTAAGACTTACATTCTCATATTATTTATCTTCATGCAAGGCATGCCCTTAATCCTTCATTAGCAAGGTTTCACTTCTATACATTATTACACTGCAAACACATGCCTGATTGGTTAACAGTGGTAATGCTCTGCTGGTTAGTAATGACAGAAGTTTCTGAAACTTACTACATCCACTCTTGCATCACACGAGTAGAAGCTCCTCCCTGTACTCTTATGATATCACCAAGAAAACAAAATTATGAATAAACTCAACCCTAACCCTAACCAAAACAACACAATGCTTCAAGCAAACTACAACATCCTAATTATATATATATATATATATATATATATATATATATATATATAATTAGGATGTTGTAGTTTGCTTGAAGCAATATACTATAAATATATATATACTATAAATATTTTACATATTAAAGTGTTTTTATACCTACAGAAGACATCGCTTTGGGCTTTTTACCCTCATCAGTGCAGGAGTGACGGTTACAGGTGATCGCACGGGCTCGAACGCAGTTTGTAGATTCAGCCTAGAATCACGAGACTAATGCTCAGGACCACACGGCTGCGAGAAATCACCACAGACAGTAATTGAAATTAATGTACACTTACCTGGGTAAGCGTCTTGTCGTCAATAGTGTTCAACGCTCGAGCAAAACTTGCTTATTGCAGAAATGACAACAATCTTTTTAACTTCAAACAGAGCTCGACTATTAAGACTATTAAATCTTACATATTTAACTATAACTATTTTTAAATGTTAAAGCGTTTTTTATACCTACAGCCGACGCCGTTTCAGACTCTGAGAATAAAGATTGTTAAAATACAATATCTATTACGTCCTCAGTTGCTCAAAACAAGGTGATTCAAATAAAAAAGATTTATTTTTTCTTTCCTTAAGCCATGGATTTTCAAAAGAATGAAATCTTATCAGAGGAATACAAAAAGATAAGTTGGTAGGGGAATTACCAAAAATCATAATTTGAAAAGATATAAATATAATATAAGATAAATACAAATATAGAAAGTATAGAAAATGTTCAATTCAAAGAGAAGAGGTTGAAAATATAGGAAAAAGTTCACCGTTGAAAGCGTCATGAAAAATTGTAACAGCAAGTTCAAAAGCGGTAAATCCAGGAAAGGTTGGCATCTTCATATATGTTATTGTACTAAATCTGAGTCAATCAACATATTTCCCTAAGGCTTTTTCCATATATACTTTCATAACACAAAATATATGTTAAAATATACTTTAGTGATCGGATTGAGTTATGTTTGAAAAAGATTTCTATTTTAATTGTTCAAATTAGCCGTAATTTGTAATTAACTGAACAAGTCACTCATCTCATTTAGCTATGTATTTCTCTAGTCCTTTCTCACCCTATATTTATTCAACCGCTCTCTAATATTTAAAAAAAATGCTCTGTGAGTATTTAAAGAAAGAGTAACTCTTTTTTTTTCAGTATTGCCATCTAATTTCCATAGTGTCTGTACACGTCACATACATGTATGTAAATTAGATGACAAAATAAGTCTCTTTTGAGATGGAAACTATCGGATGAAATATTTATCAGAATTTGATCTGTATTGTAACATTTTGTTAAATTTCTTTTTACAGGTTGAATTAAGAAGATAGTTAAAAAAGGAGATCCCCGAAGAGGCTTAACAAATACTTACTTTTACTTACTTTACTCGCACAGGACTTAACGCCCCCTCGCTGTATTGAACACAAAATTTTGTCCCCGAATTGCATATTTCTCGGCTGTTTGAAGAGGAACGCCGCACGGTTCCCTAATGATGTAGAGCCATCTTTTTGGTGGGCGTCCTCTTGGTCTTGTGTTTGAGAAGTCTTTTCTGTGACTCGCATTTATCATCCTACTACTCCTAGCAACATGACCAAACCATCGAAGCCTCCTAGCTGACACCACATCTTCGATGGTTTCCGTCATACCCAGTGTTTTGCGTATCCAAGCATTACTAAGCCTGTCATTCCTAGTAACCTTGAGGATTGTCCTAAGACATTTCATCTCAAATACCAAAAGGGCTCTGACCTCTTCTTTTCCAGTAGTCCATGTCTCTGAACCGTATATGGCTATTGGCAGAATGAGTGCCTTATGCAATCTAACATTAAGGGTTCTGGACATGTCTCTCTGGAGGTTCATAACAAATAATACTACTACTACTACTAATAATAATAATATAGGTTCGACTAATAAAAAGGGAAATCCCTAAAAAATCTTTTGTTCTACTAATATAGGTCCTACTGTGGCATAAGATAATAAGAAGCGCTCCTTTTTATGCGGCCTTGGACTAAACTTGGGGATGATGGAGATAACACTATTTTCTCAACCAAAACATTGCAATACCCGATTTAAAAGCGCCCCTCGCCATTGTGGCATAGTAAGCTGTCAATCAGAACTTCTCTGCTCCCTATTCATGGGAAGAGTCAGCTTTGTTATCAAAATAACCCATGTCGTGTAGCACCGGGGGGGGGGGGCGGTGAAATAAAGGTGACTTTCGTTCTTTTCTTTCTTTTTAATCTCTTCTGTTTGTTCGTCATGAGAAAGAGAGGATAGTTTTGTTAAGATTGTCACAAAACACAAACGTGCATTTTAGAGCGTTAATGATTTAGGAATTTTGTTAATTCTGACAATGCAGTGTGAAAATAAATACTATTTTTTATAAAAACAGCAGCGCATGTTTTATTCACTTATTATCAAGTGTTGCATTTTCAGCGGCAATAGTTCCTTGTCCACGAAGATTATTAATTATCTGCAGAGAATTAATGACTTATGCGACTGGTCATTCGCACAATAAGTTCTTCCTTTTTTTTTTTTTTTTTTTTAATCATAGTTCACCCCAAACAAAGCAGGCCGCCACTGTAGACATTAGGGGCTACTGAGAAAAAGGGTGAAAGTTTTTTTTTTGGGGGGGGGGGGGGAGTCAACCTAAATTCTGAGCTGTGCAGAGAAGAGAGATGTCTGTTTATATTAGTTTTAAATTTCTGTATGTCAGTACTGTCAGGAAAATAGGGAGCGATTTCCATGAAAAAAAAAGGTTCAAAAGTGGCCAATGTCTGAATGATTTACACGGTCGGGCACCTACCATGAACATAACGATACAGTAAAGAGAGACTAGCAACATCTCTTCTGTGTGAAAGAGGCTGTAGGGACGAGAAGAGATCATTTCCCCCCACTAGATTGTCAAGTTGATTTTATACTCTGTCAAAACTGGAAAGAGTGCTTCGAGCGACACCTCACCAGATATGACGGCAATACTCCATCTTAAAGAGAGATCTCCAAAAAGGCTTAACAAATACTACTACTACTAATAATAATACTAATAATAATAATAATACTAATACTAATAAAGTTTCAAGAGTGGCCAATGTCAAGCATTACTCAGTTTAAAAAATAACACTTTCAAATGAGATAGTTAAGCGATACTTACGGGCAACCATCTTCTTGCTTGTTTTCTTTTTCACGAATAGCGCGATACTGTTCCTTGCATTCCTTTTGTATGAGTTCAAGTGACGTATCCGCAGAAACTGCAACAAGAGAAATAACGAATATTGAGCACTTTAACTTCGCAAAGACGACTTCATTTCAGCATACATGATATGAAAAGGTACTCTTATAGAGAATAACCCGTGTTTCCGTGACTTTGCATCGTCAAGGTTCGGGCAAGTCTCGGAAGCGCCCGAAGACTGCCAGACGATACATTGAAGACTGCCAGACGATACATTGAAGACTGCCAGATGATAAATTCAAGAAAAGTTTCAAATAACAAAAGTCAGACGAAGAAAATCAAAGTAAAATAATATATAAAAATAAAGAACGAACAAACCATAGCTAAACAACTGTTATTAATTAGATTTTTTTTTGTCGAACGAACCATTGTTAAGCAAATTTTTTTTAAATAAAATGTTTTTTGTGCAACAAAAAGTTAAAAAGAATGATTTTTTTTATATAACAAACAACGAAACAGCTGTTTTTAGCCAATTTCTTTTTTGTGTTTTTCTTTCAATGTTTTTTTCTTCTTTTTAACATTTTCTGGGTTAGGGTTTAGGGTCAGGGTTTAAGGTTAGTCTTTCACTGGAGGTGACCGTTGCTGACAGAACTCAATGAGTCCGTTGAGATTAAACGCGCTGACACAGATCGTAGAAATTAATTTATTCCCAAATTTATCGTCTGCTTGCTGCAACCTGATTGGTTAATAGTTTTGTTAACTCTTGGGCGCTTCTGAGACCTGCTCGAACATTGATGATGCAAAGTCACGGAATCGTGGATCGTTCTCTATAAGCGTACCTATGAAAATAACCTGGCCATTGAGGGTTGAGGATATGCGTTGCATGGAGAGAAATTATATGAAAATGATACAATGGATGTGTAAGATGAGTCTTAAAGACAGGCTTAGATCTGGGGACGTCAGAAGAAGATTAAATCTGAACAGTAGATGGAGAGTTCTTGGGTTAGTAGATGTAAGATGTAGAACAGTTGAGGTAGCAGGGTCAGTTGGCAGGGGAAGGCCAACGAAAATATGGACAGATGTGATAAGGATGGATTTGAAAGAAAGAGGGATAAATAAAGACCTGGGCAGAGATAGGTTAATTTCTAAAAGTGGTACAAAAAAACTGATGAGAATGGTACGATGGATGTGTAATGTAAATCTTAAAGACAGGCTTAGATCTGAGGACGTCAGAGGAAGATTAAATTTGAACAGTACATGGAGATGTGTGCCGAACAGGAGACTTTGGTGGTATTGTCACACTGAAAAAACGGATGAGATAGCAGGGTCAGTTGTCAAGGAATCATGTGACGAATATATATTTATATATAACTATAAATATATATATATAACTATAAATATTTGTTTATAAATATTAAAGTGTTTTTCACCTACAGACGACGTCGTTTCAGGCTCTTTCACCCTCATCAGTGTAGGAGAGGTGTTTGCAAGCGGTCGCATGGGCATGAACGCAGTTTGTAGATTCAGTCTAGAATCACGAGACAAACGCTCAGGACTATGCGGCTGCAAGAAATCGACACAGACAGTAATTGAAATTAAGATACACTAATCCATGAGTCAGTTCTTATTTAAATTCCTTTAACTTCACACAAAAGCTGAGTTAATAGCTCAATAGTGTATATATTACTAGAGCTCAAAATATTATAATTTAATAAATGTTACGAATTTGGTTGAAAAAAACATTTTTATTTATGCAATTGTTTCTTCCCATTTTTCAAAAGGATTTTTCAGTGAATTTTTCACCCTCATCAAATTAAACCTTGTAAAATTATATATATATATATATATATATATGCAGCTTTTGTTATTGTTTTTACTGGCGATAGAATACTGTACATATATCGGGCAAGCGTCCTGGTCTTGTGGTAAAGCACCAGACTATAGACATTTACATCAAGGGTTCGTTCCCTGCCCAGGGTAGCCATGCTGATGACGGCTCATAGCCAGGAACACTTGTCCATGGACTTCTTTTATGTACGTAAAAATTAATTTATAAAAATTAATTAATAAATTATATATATATATATATGTATATATATATATTCCATGAAAAATGCCAGTATACTGAAATCATGTGCCCTTAATAGGGTTAAGATGAAAATTCATATACACTAAATGTACAAAAGCAAGGAAATTCCCAATTTTTTACACTTTTATTGTCATTAAGGGTATGCGAGCACAACAGAGCTATGTATTTTACTGGTAGGAATTTTTCTTCACACACTTCATACACTCATGCATAGAGATTTATACTGTAGTGATGTGATAATGAAATGGTTTGGTTGATATGTAGTCATACCCTTAATGAAAATAAAAGTGTAAACATTTGTGAATTTCCTTGCTTTTGTACATTTAGTGTATATGAATTTTCATCTTAACCCTATTAAGGGCACATGATTTCAGTATACTGGCATTTATCATGGAATGTCACTACTTTTGTAAAGGCTATGCCTCAAGACAATGGTAATTTTTAAGGTTTTTTGAATTTTCTGGAAAACTAAGGTATATGGTAAACTGAAATTAAAATGCCATCAACTATACCCTAGAACCTCTCCATCTGAATCCATTAAATAGCTGATGAGATACAGGGTGGCACACACGTATGTACGTACACACGGATAACACAAAATCACTCCTGACCTTTCTGGATCTCTGGGTTGTCTTGACTAATGATGCTGAAATTCTACACACTTATAGAACCTATCAAATGAAAATTTTGTGCAGTTTTAACTAATTTGGTTTATTGGTTTTTGAGTTATGACTGATCAAAGAAATGAGATTTCTAGCATAGGTCGTTTTTGAAGTCTATTAAGGGATAGAGCGCTATCGCGCCTGCCTTGATTACTAAGGAGTTACCACTTATCAAGGCCGTAAGGCCACTTGAGCATAAGTGTTAATAAGTGTCCGGTGGACAGTAAGACAACACCGTGATGATTCGTAGTGATAGTCAACTGGTGGGAAGCAACTTTGCGGTGTTGTGTTCCACAGACGGATAGCTCTAGGAAAGAAGCTTTGCTTATGGTAGTTTCGTTTTGTTTTAGGTAGAAAGAGACAGAGAGAATGGGAAATTATTGACAGTGTTTGTAGATAGACGAGTTTTTGTTGCGAATGTTTTACAGAGGGGGACCATAGATCGAAGCTCAGTCTAGCACCTGCCATGAAACTAACGATAGAGTAGAGAAAGACTAGCAACGTCTCTTCTGTGAGAAATGGGTAGTAGGAAGGCGAAAAGGACATTGACCACTTGATTTCGAAATCTGTTTTTTTTACTCTGTCAAGGCAGGAAAGGATGCTCTGAGCAGCACCTCCCCAGATGTGGCAACAGTAACCGTAACCCAAACGAAACCAACCTGTAAGGCACCAACATAACCAGACTGAAGTCCTGAGAATGAAGGATTGTTCTTTTTTAAATTTTATTTATTTTTTTATGCCATTGAGTGCTAGAAAGAATAAAAATGATGGAGTAGCATCAAAATAATAACAAGTTTCTCCTCAAAATCAAGTAAACAAGACACTTGACACCTGCCGCCGGCCGCCGGCTGCAATGTGAACAAATTTAACTTCTTAGAGATATCAATGATTGATAGAGAAGAATGCTAAATTCATCCTGGCCTTCTTGGGGGTGGGGGTGGGGGAATTAAGGTATTTTTGTTACTTCTTTAGATTCTTACCTGATCTTTATGATTTTGCCTGTTTTGTTTTACGGCATATCAACCCTTTTTGGTTATTTAATTCAAATCCGGTCATTTTTGCTAAAAGTTAATATCATCAAATATGAATTTGTGGTGGTTAAGGTTAACTAATTATACATGATGTAAACATGTTTTTTTTTCTTTTTACTAATGAGCCACCATTTATCAAGGCTAAAAGCCACTCGAGGATGAGAGTTAGTGAGATGAATGGCTTGTCAGATGAATGATGAAGAGTATTATTAGAGGATAGAAACAGATGAATTGGATGAAGAAAATTTGATGACTTCTGAGGACAGTTTATACCACCGGATGCAGTTTTATTTAATTGCCTCCCCATGAGGGTAGAGTTACACACCAGGTCTGTTTTTAATGGGGGGGAAATCCAGCTCCTCCAAAATGGACACTCTGGATTTGGACAAAGATAAAAAAATTGTCTCAGTCTAGAAGGAGTTCTTCACTGACCGAGGGCAGAAAAGATGAAGTGCAGTATTAAAACAGATACTACACTTTGCTTCTAGCCAAAAGGAATGTCATACTCAGGACTAATTTTATTTAACCCATAGATGGAACCCTGTTAAGTACAACCACTCCAAAGTCAGAGTTGACCTGGGAGTGATAGTCACAAACGTGCATCTACACGACCCAATTCTCTCAGACTGCGGCCTCACCACAGGATTGTTTTGTGTATTATTTTACCATAATGTGGAACAGCTTTTTTTTTTTTTAATAAAAGACACTGGGATTTATTTTCATAACATATTGCATTGTAGGTTTCTTATTTCGTCAGAACAATTGACTTACTTACCAAGAACATCTCTCTCCGAGCTCTCTTACTAAACGAGAGTCCCTCTGGCTAGCTACGAGACAAGCTTCTTTTTCTCGTAAAGTCTTCGGCAGGATTCACCCTTTCTCTACAAGTGATGCTAGTACCAGATGGTTGACCATTTAGGAATACCACGCACTGTATGTGTAAGGACGGGGAACAGCCTTGCAAAGGCTATACAGCTCTGAAGATCTCTTTAGCAAGAATTTCAGTATGCTAATCCTCCCATTGCTGACACAACAGAACAATCGTCCCCTGGATGGAAGTTCTGTTCTCAATCATGTGGCGAAGCTCTCCAGAAATTCTGTTCCTAATCATGTGGCGAAGCTCTCCAGAAATTCTGTTCTCAATCATGTGGCGAAGCTCTCCAGAAATTCTGTTCTCAATCATGTGGCGAAGCTCCCCAGAAATTCTGTTCTCAATCATGTGGCGAAGCTCCCCAGAAATTCTGTTCTCAATCATGTGGCGAAGCTCCCCAGAAAGAGTCTACAATTCGATGCTGTTTTAGATAAAAGCACAAAAAGAAGAGAAACAGACTCATGGCTCTACTCTCATACTCTCTCTGCCACATCCGAAAGAAAAAAGCAAGCCCATTTTTGTTTGAACACTGTACCAGTTAAACATTGCACTAATTTTATTTGCTTTCAAGCAAAATCATAATTTTATTTGCTTTCAAGCAAAATCATAATACCAACCCTAACCCTAACCAACCCGACGAGCAGTAAAATCCTACTCCTTCTCTCTAGAGATCTCTGGATTATGGAATATTTTCTACTCTAATAGCTTCTTTCCTTGGACTGTTTGCCTTTGGAATTTCCTCCCTGCTCCCTGTTTCCCCAACCGTACCAACATGCACAAATTTAAATGTAATATGAATAAACATCTTGCTGCCCAACTCACCACCCGGGTTTCCATCTTATAAATCTGGCCCCTATCAAAGTAGCTCTTTACGCTTCAGCGGTAATATGCTTAGTTTTTGGCGAACAAAAGTGAAAATAAATCTATACCAATAAATGCAAATTATTGTGTCTGCATGACATTCTGATCTACAGAGAATTTCTCTTAATAGGGATTCACACCACAAAATAGCTTCTATTTTAAATAAGTGTCTCCATAGTCTATGTGACATAATAGCCACCCTCTCCTTCATTTGTCTTGAAAAAAAAACCCTAAAATTATCAAAACAAGATAAATGCACTGAAGAAGACCTTGCAACTGATCGGGACACATAATTTTAAATGAGGACATTTCGTCATGGATAACAAAGGTCAGCTGGCATTGTTGTTGTGGTTAAGAACTAACTAGAGAATTGTGGTGGCGACAGGCATGTCAAAATATGCAATGGACAGCAAGAGAGAGACAGACTTATGGTTCCCTATTAGTTGACATGACTGTCACAATATCAAGAGACAGTGTGGGAAAGGGATAGACACAGTGAAAGAGAAAGATAGATAGAGTGAAAAAGAGACTGATAACCCTCCCTCTCCCACAGGAAAAAAAACCAAGGAGGTTGAAGGAGAGAGAGAGAGATAGAGAGAGAGAGAGAGAGAGAGAGACTAAGCCTTGCAACTGACTTTGTAACGTTAAAAACTGGAATTAAATTATATATATATATATATATATATATACAGACTGTTTCGCTGTATCACAGCTCTTCAGTGCGGCTAGACCAGTTAGTGCCTCAAACCGGGATTGAAACTCAACCGTCGAGCTGACAGTCAGTGCCCCTACCCCTGTGCTATCATACGACACTAACTGAATGTAAGTGATATCTCAATGTAAACATTGTCAAGTGCCGGGAGCTCGAATTAGTTTTACCCAATTATCTATGCCTTAAAGCTTCTTTTCAAAAGTCGAACACTTTAAGACAGCTGCCTCTAAATAAGATTAATCTCACTGATTTACAGAGTTGTTGACAACAGCCGTGTGGGCTAAGACGTTGGAATTTGAGTTTGAAACATAACTTGTGTTCCGGAGCAACCGGTATGAATAATTCTTTTTTATACTGACGATTCCCATAATGATTAAACGTATACGTATGTAGATAACAGAAATATATATATATATATATATATATATATATATATATATATATATATATGTCTAAAGAAGCTTTGAGTCATATTAAACAAAGAAAGAAAATGCAGTTTACATTCTCAGAGAAACTAACTAAATCTAAGATATCGCACCGTTGGAAAATTCATAAATAAAAAAGGGGATTCAAGTATCTGACAGTGAAACAAAAACAGAGGACCTTAATTTGAGCGTGAAATATTAAAACGTGGATCATCAGCTGTTTATCAAGTAACTGTTTCGGAGATTTAAAGTCAGGACAGTTATAATATTCATGGCTCTCCAATGGTACTGATCAAACGACCATTTCCCCAAGAATCAAATGTAGAAATAATTCAGCTTTAATTTTACTAATATATACATAAATAATAATAATAATAATAATAATAATAATAAATAATAATAATTATATTATCCTTAAGACTACAGGGTGATATAGTAATTTGCATATCAAATAACATTAATTATAACAATAATAATAATAATAATGATAATAATAATAATACTATCCAAATACTACACCCAAGATATATATATATACAAATTATTTATTTGTATTTTAGCTCTCACATTTTTGCAATCGAGCACTTTATTGAGTTCTTTTCAACATACCCCGACTAACTAATATATATATATATATATATATATATATAATTACAGATCAGATTTATACCATATCACATTTATACCATTACAGATCAGATTTATACCATATCATAATAATGTATACTAATGTATAATAATATACCATATCATACCATATCAGATTTATACCATATCACATTTATACCATTACAGATCAGATTTATACCATATCATAATAATGTATACTAATGTATAATAATATACCATATCATACCATATCAGATTTATACCATATCACATTTATACCATTACAGATCAGATTTATACCATATCATAATAATGTATACTAATGTATAATAATATACCATATCATACCATATCAGATTTATACCATATAACATTTATACCATTACAGATCAGATTTATACCATATTATAATAATGTATACTAATGTATAATAATATACCATATCATACCATATCAGATTTATACCATATCACATTTATACCATTACAGATCAGATTTATTCCATACTGTGATTTAATGTTAATTTCGGAGCAAAAAAAAATCTTACACATGTTTCTGGAGAAAATTTACAGCATACTTCAACAAAATCATATGACCACCACACGTTGGGTTCAGAGATAGTTGCCGGATAAAAAACTTCATAACATCCAGGTAAAAATCCATGTAAAAAAAAATAAAGCTATGAAGATGCCTGTAGCAAGTACTGCAGTATCTGTCATTTTATTTATAGCTCTGTTACAATTACAATTAAAAAAGAATAACTCTTTAAAGGTTTGAATATTGAGCTTTATTTTGCTTTCGAAATTGATTCTTATAAGAATCGATCTGAACTATATAAAATAATTGTTTTTTTTTTTTTAAATTGTCACATATTATATATATAGAGAGAAGACCCGTATGTATTTTTTAGAACGTCCGTTGACTGGAAGGTTCCATTTCTAATTTTACTAGGGATGTGTTGCTGTACTCTGTTGTCCAATCTCAACATTGTCCTACCCAGGTAGTCGGCACTATACATACGAGTCTTCTATAACTGACCATTTGATTAAAAACCCGTCGTGTGCAACAAACTTCAGCATTGACTCATTTACGTTGACCAGAAGGTCCGATTCCTAAATTTACTAGGGATGTGTTACTAGGGAGGGATATGTATATATATATATATATATATAGCTAAGTACTATATATATATATATAATGAGTAATATGATTTGCAAATTACATGATGATGTTAAGGGTCATTTTATATGGAAGTCTATTTCGATAAGAAATATAATCCAGTGCCAATATGGGGAAGACGGAAGTTTCCTCGTGGAGTTTGCAGATCTGGTGCTGACAGCAAATCAGTATTCTACACAGGCAAACATCCATATAAAAAAAATACAGCTATGAAGATGCGTTTAGCAAATACTTCAGCATCTGTCAATTTATTATAGCTCTGTTGCAATTTTAAACCAAACAAGAAATAACAGGTTTGGATATTAGATATTGAGCTTTATTTTGCTTTGGAAATTGATTCTCATAAGAATCGTTCTGAACTATGTAAAATAATTTTTTAATAAATTGTCACATATTCTCTCTCATATATATATATATATATATATATATATATATATATATATATATATAATATATATAAGAAGGTCGAAAGCGCTCGAAAAAAATGGCCGAATTAAGAACAATTGGCGAAATACTGTACAGACTGCCACCTGAAACCAGAAGGATTGCTTGACGGTTTCAAAACCTCACGAAGAAGATTTACAAACGAGAAAGTTCCGTTATGTTCAACAATGCTTGCTTGGATAATGACTTGCTGCCTAAGTATACATACATATATATATATATATATATATATATATTTCAATTAATTATTTTTTTATAAATTAATTTTTTGCGTGCATAAAAGAAAGACATGGACACGTGTTTCTCGCTATGAGCGGTAAAGCGCTAGACTATGAATATTTACACCAAGGGTTCGTCATGCTGATGACGACTCATAGCTAGAAACACGTGTTCATGTCTTCCTTTGATGCACGCAAGAATTAATTTATTAATTAAAAAATCTATATTCTTAAAAACAACCGCTCAAGGGAGTGACAAATAATAAACGCGCTGGTAAACACCGGTGTACTATCACCAAAAACAATAACAAAACAAAAAATCAGCGTATATATATATATATATATATATATATATATGTAGTATGGAAATATACTTATGATAAGTAAGTTACACAGAAAGGTTTATGTTTCATTCCCAAATATATATATATATATATATATATTAGTACTTCATGTATCCACATAAAATATTATAAGGAGATATAATTTTTTATGTATCAGTTTTCAGTATTTACTTCAACAGTGCTCGATACGTAAGTATAGCTAGGTAGTAAGCAATGAAAATATATATGGCAATCAAGCTACACAGAGGCTCCCGTGTTTCATCATTAAAATGCATTTAGCCTGACGATTCCCCCCGGGGATGAAACACGGGGGCCTTTGTGTAGCTTGATTGCCATATATATTTTCATTGCTTACTATATATATATATATATACATATATATAATTATATATATAAGGGGTAATGCCATTTGACAATTGCATGATGATATTAAGGATAACTTTATATGGAGGTATATTATAAGAAATATAACCCAGTGTCAAGATGGGGAAAACGGATTTAATGATGAGTGGCCTTAACCTGCATGCTCTGAAAAATTTTGGCAAGTTTCTTTGTGGTGTTAGCAGCAATTTTATATTCTATACAGACTGTCGCCATTGAGTTAACAGGAGGTGCAGTGGGCTGCGAGGGAGATTAATCCCTATTGGAAACTATCTCTATGGAAGATGTGCTGGTACGGCTCATCCAATTAAAGGCAGGCTCTGTATAGAGTTCTCTGCAGATGGTCTGCAGAAATTGGAAGTTGTGGACTCATTTTTCTATTTTGGCGATATGATCCATTCTGTTGGGAGATGTGAATTAAGTTCGATTTTGTATGTATGGACTGCATGCAGCAAGTTCTTTCTGAGGATGCAAAGGAATGGCATGGCTATGGTTCGGTGGATTTATGGTGTGCACTTTGACGACAGAGCTAGTTTTGACTTCCTGCTATTGAGGCTGAAGGTAACCAGACTAGAGTCAGCTGTGTGTTGCAATCGCCTATGGTGGCATGGACATGTTGAACGAAACTCTTGTTGAATAAACAGATGTTCACACATCCTAATTGAGGATGAATGAGGAAAGACTTGGAATGGCTCAAAGAGGACGTCAAGCAATGACACATCGAAAAAAACGTAAATGATAGAGTTTCATGGAGAAAGTCACTACGTGCTGCCATGGCAAATATTTGAGACACGTAAAATGAAGAAGAAAAAAAGCTTATCAGTTTCGGTTGTAAATGCAGTATATAAACAATTATACACCTGTCGTCGTTGGGAATCTAGGCTCTTGATCGTCTGTGAATACAATCACTCGGACGCCGATGTTTAGTTTTTAAGAAAGTTTGTTAATCAGAAAAGAACAGTCACAGAGAGAAAACCAGATAGACAGGTTACTTGCACATGCGAGAGAGAGAGAGAGAGAGAGAGAGAGAGAGAGAGAGAGAGAGAGAGAGAGAGAGAGAGAGAGAGAGCTTGTTTTGTTGCACCTAGCTGCATTATGCGACCACCTCCCTCCGACTGGGGACGGCACTTTTTATACATTTGCTTTGGTTGAAGTATCACTAGAAAAAGAGCAATTATCTCTGCCCGGAAGTCATGTGATTTGTCAACTTCTGTTTCTGGGGTCACCTCTGACATCTAGGTGTCACTCCTATGTTTCCAGTAGAAGAGAAATAAGCTTGAGGTACATAATTTCACCAGGTAAATCAACTGAACAAAATATGGATATGGGAAGAAACTCAAATTTGAATCATGTAATAATCTATTTCAATTATAACGGACATAAAGGGTTTATTATAACATTTTCAAAATTGTGAATAATGACATAATGGAACTGAGAGAACTTTCTTATAATTATGAAAAATAATGCTTTATGCTAAGTGTAAACCGATATTTCTCATACTAGAGAGAGACAGACGGCTATAAAAAAATAAAAGCAGACAAATGGAGAGTGGGAAAAATATAACTCCGTTCCTATCAACATCTGGACCCAAAATATAAAACTGAAGCTGTCGTCATTTTTAGACGGTAATGCACACAATTTAAAACAAAAATATCTAATCTAATTGATTACTTTTCTTTTTCTTTTCACTAATGGGTCACCACTTATTAAGGCCCGGGGCCTACTCGAGGATAAGGGTTAAAGAGATTTTCAGTTGGACGATGATCGCCAGCACGAGAGGATTGGAAGCAATGAGTGGAATGGGCAGAAGATTACTTAAAAGGAAATAATTATCTAAGATAAGTATTCAACAAGTTCAACATTTGTTTACATTAGACTTGAAGACGACCATGTTGTAGTCAGTTGGGGAGCAGCGCTATGGTACTCTGTTCCACAAATGGGATGTTCTAGGAAAAAAACTTTGTTCATGGAAGTTCCATTTGGTCTTTGGTACAGAGAGAGAGAGAGAGAGAGAGAGAGAGAGAGAGAGAGAGAGAGAGAGAAAAGTTCTTTGCTGTGGTTGTAGCTAAGCTAGACGAGTTCTTGCTGTGAATGTTTTACGGAGAAGGAGGGCCAGTGATTGGAGCTCAGTCGAGCATCTACCATGAACATAACGATACAGCCGAGAGTTTTGCAGTAAATGCTTTGCTGTAGGAATATTTTCAAATTTTACGTTAGATTGCAACATGTCATAGACATGATCATGTTGACATGCTGGTTCTCATTAGATCACTAAAGTTAAGAGATGTTGAGCTAGGTCAGTACCAGATGGGTGACCATTTGGGAATATCAGGCGTTGGATGTGGGAAGATGATAACACCTTCCTGCAAAAACTAACGTTGTCAAACTCATATTCCTTGATCAGATTATATATGTAACTGGGGACCGCTTGTAAATTTAATATTCGCGAGAACTTTCTCCTTGAAGGAGGATGCCGGCTCAACCTTCCCAGGGTGAATGTCGCATCAGGACAGGTGCCACAGATAACTTTTCTAGAGTATCGCAAGGTCGCAGACGAAAAAGAAAAAAATGTGTTGAAAATCTCCTAATCTCAGGTATTTTGACGACAAGTTAATAAGATAACCTATTTTTTTGGATTACAAACAACCAATAAAGGGCAAATATTTTTTTTTCATAACGTATCAAAGATAAACGAAGATAATCGAACAAATTGAACCTTGGATTATAAAGTTCAAAAGTCAGCTCAAAAAGAGGAAAGTTTTCAATTAGTATTAGCGATATAATAAATCAGTACTTTAATCATGTAAATCCCCTTATGATTAGAAAGAAACTGGAAGACTACACGAACAGAAGTTTTACACCCTTTCATGTCCCCTTATGAAGATTAAAATCAATATATAATGTTACTAAACCTTATGTTTAAAATCCTTATTCCCATTTTATCAAAATCCATTACATGATTTTGATTCTAGAAAATGCCTACAACTTTAGACTTAAGTTTAAGAGGTCTCAAGAAGAAATTGAAATTCAGGCAATCTTGCTTAATTGCTGTCTAATGACTATGGATCAAATTTAATGCAAATCTGAAATATTTTAATTTTCAAATTATGCCCCTAAAACTCATTTAAAATACTAAGAAACTGAAATTTGGGGAATACTTATTAATTGATGTCTAATACCTGTTGTTAAAATTTCACAAAAACCGGAGGTATGTGAGTTTTCACAAAGGGCTTGCACCTCGTATTTGGCCCCCTCTTCATAAAACTTAATGTAACCCACATTAACCACCCTTAGACATCGCAGTTTTATTCCCAAATTCATAATGATGAGTTAATTAGTTTAGGAGTGAATCCTAATGATAGAAATATATAAGCATATCTACATACTTAACATATATATATATATATATTAGATGATATAAAACGACTTCACAATCTAGTGGGAGATGATCCCTTCTGTTCTCTACAACCCTTTTTTCACGAAAGAGATGTTGCTAGTCTTTCTTTACTCTATCGTTATTTCCATGGAAAGTGCTCGACTGAGCTCCGACCTTTCGTTCCTCCTTGTAAAACTTATACAGCAAGAACTCGTCTTATTACCATAATTGCAAATAGCTTTTCTTTCTTCCTCCGTGTGCCTAACACCAAACGGAATTTTCATGAAGTTCTATATATCTAAATATTTATTCATGGTGTTTCGTTTGGTTGTTTTGTTTTACGGCATATCAACCATTTTCGGGTTATTTAATGTCGAGTACGATCATTTCGGTAAAAGTTTTTATGCTTCAAGTTCTTTATATCTTCAAATATTTTTTAATTGTTTGGTTGTTTTGTAGAAGAAAATTGTTGTTTTTGGTTTTGGCTTTGCAGAACATGATTGAGTTTTGCAAAGGGAAAGGAAAAATAACCAATAACATCAATGTTTGGTGCATTTTTGGTCAGGAAGCCAGTATCTTCAGACAGCTTGATAGAAGAAAAAAAATCAATTATAATGAAAGTAGACCTGAAATAAGTAGTATCAATAAAATGTAGAATCATGGCTTCCATTCAGACTTGAGAGACAATGGATACCCCTGTAATGGTGCATGGGCGTGTAATTGTGAAGCAAGGGTTGCCCAATCACCAACAACACCTTTCTTGAATTGACACTGCTTGATTCCAATGGCAAGGTGAAGTACAGCACGACTGGAAACAATGCCGAGATAAGCAAAGAGCACATACAGCACCTAGTATTCCCAAAAGGTCACCCATTTAGTACTGGTCAGGCTCAACGTCGCTTAACTTTGGTGATCTAACGGAAATAGGTGTGTCAACGGGATTGTGCCGTATATACTATAAAATGTAGAATAGTACTACCATTATAATATATAGTACTACTATTATAATATAAAATACTACTATTATATTATATAGTACTACCATTATATAGTACTACTATTATATTCGTAAAATATTCGTAAAAAAGGTTTCTTTTTTGTTGTTGTTAGAAGGCGAACCCGGATATAAGAGACTTATTCTCCGGTCCCGACAGCTCTCTTATATCCGGGTTTAACAAAGAGATTTGTGTGCAATCAAAAATGACTGCCTTTTTTAAGAAAAAGTAATTTTTGACTGAATTATTTGTGAAAACTGATTGAAAAGTATTTTTTATTTCTATAACTGTTAAATAAACTAGTGTTCTGTGTGTAAAAAGCATTATATGTGGTGTTTCCATACTTACATAAACAAAATAGACAATACCCGGATATAAGAGGAACCCGGATATAAGAGACTTATTCTCCGGTCCCTACAGCTCTCTTATATCCGGGTTACACTGTATTGTTTTATAAAATACTACTATTGCATTATAAAATACTACTATTATATTATAAAATACTACTATTATATTATAAAATACTACTATTATATTATAAAATACTACTATTATATTATATAGTACTACTATTATAGTATATAGTACTACTATTATATTATAAAATACTACTATTATATTATAAAATACTACTATTATAGTATATAGTACTACTATTATATTATAAAATACTACTATTATATTATAAAATACTACTATTATAGTATATAGTACTACTATTATATTATAAAATACTACTATTATATTATAAAATACTACTATTATATTATAAAATACTATTATATTATAAAATACTACTATTATATTATAAAATACTACTATTATATTATAAAATACTACTATTATATTATAAAATACTACTATTATATTATAAAATACTATTATTATATTATAAAATACTACTATTGTCTTATAAAATACTACTATTATATTATATAGTATTACTATTATATTATAAAATACTACTATTATATTATATTATATAGTACTACTATTATATTATATAGTACTACTATTATATTATATAGTATTACTATTATATTATATAGTATTACTATTATATTATATAGTATTACTATTATATTATAAAATACTATTATATTATAAAATACTACTATTATATTATAAAATACTATTATATTATAAAATACTATTATATTATAAAATACTATTATATTATAAAATACTACTATCCGTGCTACTATTAGTAGTACTACTATTAAATAAACAATATAATGTATATAACATTTTCATTAATTTTTTTTATTGCAAATTAAAAATATTCAAATAGCTGAACATCAAATTAAAAAAATGAAACTCTGATTTTCAAATTCTTCTTTTTTAATCCAATGAAATTTGAATATAATCTTATATAAATAGACATTTTGTTCGTCTGTCAGTCACAATCTTTTTGAACGTAATAAATAAATTGTGGAATTTGTCTCATTTTAAAATATCAGAGATTTGAACTACTTTTAGAAATGGAAAATGTTGCGTTAATAGTAAAAAATAAATTCCAAACAGATAAAACGAACGCTATGACCAGAAATCGAAACCGAAACCTTGAGATCATCAGTCTGACGTTCTACCAACTGAGACATTTGAACTTTCTTACAAAAGAGTTTAAAACATAATCTTAACAAAATAATTATAGGTTTGACGTACCGTAATAGATTCATGATTTACGTCATGTTTCAAAACATGAATTCAAACATAAGCGATAATAAAAATAAACGAATGAATGGGTGAACATAATTAATAGCGTTGGGAATTATTTGAATAGCCTAAAACAGTTTATTTTGCTTTAACTACGTATTGGCATTAAAAATAATTTAATATTTAATATATACAAGAATTTTATATATTATCAGATTGTTAAAAACTTTAATTAAAAAATTTTTTTTTTTTCAGTAAGGCAATTAAAAAATAAACATATACCAAGTTACATGCTTGTTCGTTTTTATATACAAAATTTAATTCATTTTCTTTAAATCATACCTGCAAAGTACGGCGAAAAACGTAGACATAATTTTAAACTTAAATAAAAAAAACAACAAATACGCACAGTAATTCTGTTAAAAAATACACACTTTTTAAACAAAAAGGTGAGTTTTTTTACGTCACGCGATGTGAGATCAACATTTAAAAAAGATGGAAATTTTCGAATCATTTACATTTGTTTTTCTTTTTGAAAAAACAAAAGAAAAAAACAATAAATGGTATTTAATAGTAAAAAAAATACAAAAATAGTATTTAATAGTAAAAATAAATAAATAACTCGTATTTAATAGTAAAACACAATAAATGGTATTTAATAATACAAAAACAATAACTCGTATTTAATAGTAAAAAAACAATAACTCGTATTCAATAGTAAAAAAAACAATAACTCGTATTCAATAGTAAAAAAACAAAAAATCGTATTTAATAGTAAAAAAAACAATAAATCGTATTTAATAGTAAAAAAACAAGAAATCGTACTTAATAGTAAAAAAATAATAAATCGTATTTAATAGTAAAAAAGTAAATCGTATTTAATAGTAAAACACCATAAATTGTATTTAATAGTAAAAAAAATCGTATTTAATAGTAAAAAAAATAAATCATATTTAATAGTAAAAAAATAAATCGTATTTAATAGTAAAAAAAATCGTATTTACAAGTAAATAAAAAAAATCGTATTTAATAGTAAAAAAATCGTATTTAATAGTAAAAAAAATAAATCGTATTTAATAGTAAAAAAACAAGAAATCGTACTTAATAGTAAAAAAATAATAAATCGTATTTAATAGTAAAAAAGTAAATCGTATTTAATAGTAAAACACCATAAATTGTATTTAATAGTAAAAAAAATCGTATTTAATAGTAAAAAAAATAAATCGTATTTAATAGTAAAAAAATCGTATTTACAAGTAAATAAAAAAAATCGTATTTAATAGTAAAAAAATCGTATTTAATAGTAAAAAAAATAAATCGTATTTAATAGTAAAAAAATAAATCGTATTTAATAGTAAAAAAAGTATTTAATAGTAAGACAAATGGTATTTAATAGTAAAAAAATGAAAGAATGTGTTAGTTTATGGATTTACTATTAATAGCTGAATTTGCTGCAGATTAGAAACATGGCATCCATTTTCATTTTTATTTTCTGATGCATCAATCTGAAAATATTCCTCGTGAGGTTCTATATTAAAGCCGCATCATGTAACTAATTGTCATGACTGCAGGTCGACTTAAAAACACCCGGTTCAACTTTCGCTTCTCTTTTACTGGTTTCCTGCAGTCGACTTTAGAAATTTAACTGTTTAAATTTAAATTTTAGTTTAGTTAATCGAAGTAATTATATAAGATTTGTTTATTTTAGAAATTTCTAGATCAGGTTGAGTTAATTTATTTAACATTTGTCTTGTCAATGGAAAATATTTAGTATTTTTCATTCAATGTCAATTTGACATGTTTCATTTTAAGGTCAATTTGACATGTATTTTAAATCAATTAGACATGTTGCATTTTACGGTCAATTTGACATGTTTCATTTTAAGGCCAATTTGACATGTTTCATTTTAAGGCCAATTTGACATGTTTCATCTTAAGGCCAATTTGACATGTTTCATTTTAAGGTCAATTTGACATGTTTCATTTTAAGGCCAATTTGACATGTTTCATTTTAAGGCCAATTTGACATGTTTCATTTTAAGGCCAATTTGATATGTTTCATTCTAAAGTCAATGTGCAATGTTTCATTTTATGGTCAATTTGACATTTTTATTTAAAGATAATTTAATATTCTTCTTCACAACATTTTTATTCATAAAACTAAATACGACATTAATGAATTTAATATTTATAATTCTTTTATAGATTTTGGTAATGTGAAATTGGAAATCATATTTTACCTAAAGACATTTCTATGTTCAAAGGGACATCACTCTTTTGTGGCTTGAGATTATTTGTCTTTTTAAAGAGACATTGAATGAGAATTATCTGTCCTTGGCAAGAAGCATTGAAGTAAGATTACCTGCTCTTTGCAAGAAACATGGCATTATGGGATAGAAGTCGACCATGGACGCTACCTAACGGTCTAGCAACACCTATTAAATCCATTGTCATTATAGTTTAATCATCCATTGTATTATGTTTTAAATAAATCATTTTTAATTGTTGATTTGCTAACAATCGTTTTCATCTGTTTATTTCTACATTGTTTTGTGTTTTACCACTCAACCCCCACATCAGGCAAAACAGGATAAAAATGCATGACCTAACCGAGTTTGAAAAAAGGAAAATTGTTGGAGCCTCGATCACCAAAACAGTTGAACTGTTTGTTTTTCGAGAGCTACCATATGAAGAACCATAACAGAATTTGGGAAAATTGGGAAAACCTCCAGCAACCAGAGTTCTGCACACATCTTATACTATCCAGATTTAATCTTCTTCTGGCGTCATCAGATCTAAGCTTTTCTTTAAGATTCACATTAGATATCCATCGTATCATTTTAATGGATGATCTCATCCTTAGTGACTTCATCAAGTGTACACAAGGACAAACAAGCAAGATAACAAGCAAGCAAGCAAGTTCTACATAGTTTTTGTAGTGCTGCTGGCCTCTGGAACTCCCTCCCTGCCCCCTGTTTCCCCGACAGTACTGATATGCAGAAATTTAAAACTAATGTAAACAGACATCTCGCTGCGCAGATCCCAATTTAGGTTGACCCCCCCCCCTCCCAACCTTCTCCCCTTTTCTTTTTTCTCAGTAGCCCCTTACATCTACAGTGGAGGCCTGCCTTGTTTGGGGTGAACTATGTTAAAAAAAAAATAAATAAAAAAATAAATAAAGGAATAAGTTTTTTGTTACACAATTCAACATAAGAGGTTTGGGTTGCTTGGTCTGTTTTATGGTATATCAACCTTTTTTGGGGGGGAGGGGGGGAGGAGTCTTATGTAAAGCCTAAACTTAATATCTATTGTAAAAGATTCATTGATTGGCTTGATTAATCTGGTTTATGGCATATCAACCCTTTTTGTGTTATTTAATGTCAAAACAATATTTATTATAGTAAATGATTCAGTGATTGTGTTGGTTCGTCTGTTTTAGAGCAGAGTCACTCTTTCTTCAATGAGGTGTGTGGTGTGGGAGCAACTAACTGCCATCCAAAAAGTCTCCAGGTGGTGGATAGTGGAACCGCCTTCAGATATAAATTTTTTTTTTACTGAATTAAATTTTTTTTTTTTTTCTTAAATTCATCCCAAACAAGGCACATTGCCATTGGAACATAATGGGACATCAAGGGTTACTGTGAATTAATAGGGACATCCTAAGTGGCGAGTTGTGCAGCAAGATGTTTGTTCACATTACATTTAAATTTCTGTATGTTGGTACAGTCAGGGAAACAGGGAGCAAGGAGAAATTCCAAAGGCAGTCAGTTTGAGGAAGAAAGCTATTAAAGTAAAAAGCTTTCCGGCATCTGGAGACCTCTACAGTGAAGGGATGGGATTTTGCTGATTATTGTGAATACCCAATAAGCAGTCCTGAACCAACTAGCTGTGTACTCAGACATGGCCATCCTAACAACCACACGGAATGAAAACACCCATATATATAAAACCAACATACACACATATATCTACACGTACATATATTTATATACCTATCCACACACACATTACAGATACATGCACACATGGATATTCATTTTGGAGAAATGTACATAGAGGATTCAATTATGTAAGAGCTATAACTATATGGATGTGAGAAGACACTGGCGTTTTTTGTAAAATGATTCATATATCTTCCAACAGAAAAAATTAACTCAGTCAGATTTTTTAGATTAAACCTAAATAGCAATGCATTTGACAAATCGGTGTTTGTTTCTGCTTAGTCTTTTACATAATTTTTCAGTGTGTGAGGTTTACAAAAAAAAGAAAGCAATTCCAATAGATTTCATTGATTACCCATTCTATCCTCTCCAATAATTCTCTCAGTTGCATACACTGCACTAAGTACATATTTATTTACATAATTAGCTTCATTTAAATTGCTACTTTGTTCTCTAATTATAACTACTAAAAGCACATGAGTGTACGGATTTTATTAATAAAACTGATTTTAAAAATGTAAATATTTCTTTCTTAAAAGTTAAATTAAGTGAACTGACAAAAAGTAAAAGAGGAACAAAACAAAACAAAAAATGAAATGGTAGGTGCAGCGAATATGTATATCAAATTTTTTTTCACTTGACATTTTTACTGGATATATTTTGCATTTTCGACGCTCTTCTCACACACTTACATTTTATAACTTTTCAAATTATGACTTTTGGTTTATTCTCTGACAATTTATCTATGTATTTAATTCCTCTGATGATAAGAAACCATTCTTTGAAAAGCCTGGCTTAAGGAAAGGAAAAAAATAAACATTCTTTTATTGAATACACCTTGTCTTGAACAACTGAAAATGAAATAGATTTGTCATTCTTACATTTTTTATTTCTCTTCACTTATTTCTCTCTCTCTCTCTCTCTCTCTATATATATATATATATATATATATATATATTTTATGGAAGTCGCTCCAGATAAGGCATGAAGCCACTTGATGTAAGGAGCTAAAAAAATAATACTTTAAGGTCAAAAACTAAGCAACAATAAGTACTAGATGGATAGATTATGACCCAAAAAACAGCAATTTTTCCCCCTTTGTCAGAAACATCGCTCATGGAATGTAAGGACTAAAGGACAAAATAAAGGAAGCGAGAGTTACGAGGCTACCGAAAGAAAACCAAAGTCCACTTTTAACTCTCTCTCTCTCTCTATATATATATATATATATATATATATACTAGATCTCCAGGAATCTCGACGATTCGTCTAGTAGATGAATTGGTTGTCCAGATAAAACGTCATAAAGGATCTCTCCCCTCCCCCTCTCTGGTTTAATGGATGACATTATTTTTATAACGTCACCCAGTGTGGACGGTTATCCCTCACGTTTCTATTGCAATGGATGACATAATCCTTTAGTGAAGCCATCCACTGTGCACAGTTACCCCACCACTGTTTAAATAGATGACATCACAAAAACGATGACGTCATGGAGTGTGCACCGGGACACTCACAGAAGCAAGATCTGCAGAGTTGTCTTAGTAACATTATATGGTCGCCCGTTGGAACATTTCCAGGAAGAGACAAAAGAGTACACTGTATACTCTCCTCCCACTCTTCCTCTCCCTCCACCTCCCAAGAGAATTTTTTTATTTGCATATAAACTCATTTAGAGTGCTTTAATACTGAATCCAGGCATTTTCATAATAAACTTTTTATTTGTAAATTAAAATTTTTTCATTTGTAAATTAAATTTTTTTTTTCTGCAAATATTTATTCACAAAGTTCGCTTTTATTAGTTATTCAGGATGAAAGTTATGCGGATACCACCGACTGCAGTTTCATGTTATTTTCAGGAGAGATTCTATTTAATCAATAGATGGACTCTTGACACGTACTACCACTCAGGGCCAGAGCGGACCTGGGAGCAATGGTAACTAAGCGGTGACTTCACGCTCTCCCCAAACACCCAGATTGGGGCTTCACCACCGGATGAAGTTTAATGTTATTGTCAGGACATGGATAATGTTCTGAAAGGAGACTGATTCCCAAAAGCCATATTATATGAAATCGCTACTTGGAAACATCCTTATTCCGAAGGTCAATATTCAGCACTAAAACAACTGACAACAACAATGATAATAGCATTTCCATAGCTAGCATCTTCAGGATGTTCGCATTAATGTAAAAACATGGATAAACTATTCTTAACTGGACCAAGTGGTGGCCAGTCCTAGATCTTTGGTCGAGACCCGGATGGTCAGTTAAATAGAAATGAAACTAAAGAAATGTTTTTTTTGTTGTTGTTTTTTTTTAATAATAATAATAATAATTTTATTTAACAAATCGTTCCTTGTTTAACTGCTACTGGCACTGATGACAAATTCGCGACAGTTGGGGAAGGGAGGGCGATTGTGGTGGCGAAAATAGCCTGGCAACATTTCTTGGTGTACATTACTTATATATTACATATATAAGCGGCGACTGTAGTAAGGTTTATCGTATATTGTATTTCGTACTTAAAATAGTCAACATGCCTTCACTTTAAAAATATTACAAACTTCCAACATCCAAAACTTTTTCGCCTTTAATTAGACGGTCTGATCCCAAAGAGGGAGAGGGGGGGGGGGGGTAGTATCTGTTAGCCCCCCTCCCCCCTCGTCACAACAGACAGGATATCGTCTGTCTGCGTGAGTTTTTTTTAATTTTTACTTTTTTTAAATGTTACTTTTATTCACACCAAACAAGGCACATTACCACTGGGACGTAAGGGGCTACTGTGAATTAGGGACCATACCTACAAGGACATCTTATGTGAGGAAATGTGCAGCGAGATGTTTGTTCACAGTACATTTAAATTTCTGCATGTTGGTACAGTCAGGGAAACAGAGGATAGAGAGGGAATTCCAAAGGCTAGCAGTTTGAGAAAATTAACTATTAGAGTAAAAAGCCTTCCGGCATCTGGAGAACTTCACAGTGAAGTGGTGGGATTTTGCTGATTGTTGGGTTGGTCGGGTTATTTACGTTGAGGGGGGGGGGGCAGTACAGCAAGTTCGTCGGAGCACATTCCATTGAAGCATTTGACGTGTAAACTTGTTTAAATTTATTTTTAAGTTTAAATAATTTAATTCAATTAAATTAAGAACCAAAATATTCTTTACTAAAATTAATTTAAATTTCACAAAAATTCTAATAAATTATAATTTGGTAAAATTCATTTTTATTTTTGTTTCGCCTTCGTGAAGTAATTTTTTATTTCTTTAATAGCACAAACGAACCATAATGCTCGACTGTTTCCTATAAGCTTTCATTCCCGCCAGACAGTTTAAAGGCTTCAAAATCACTTTGTAATTTTCTTGTGATCACCGTGACAACTATTTTTTTAGTGTGACGTCACACGTAAACGCAACTTTTTATATTAAGTTTTAATTTTACACAAATTCATTTACAAAAAGATACTTTAATAAAATTAATTTAAATTTCACCAATGTCATAAGAAAAAAAAAATAATTTGTTAAAAAAAAAGAAACTATTCGAAATTGTCATTGTTTTAAGTTAAATAAGTCCTAAGTAGGTGTCATACCAGTCGAGGATACGTCCTCGAGAGTCAGTCCAACGGAGTCTGGGTCAGTTTTGAGTAGGTGATGACCTTGCATCTGTCGGTCTGAGGTACGGTTGTAGCGGAGGTTGTAGCGACAACAATGAGCGCCATTATGATGCTTAATTTCTAAGTTCGGCACTGATTTGTGAAAGTATTTAACTTCTTTTCTGGCTTGCTCAATCAGAGGCCATTTCTCAGGCGAGCTGAGTACATAACCAAAGTTGATAAAACGGAGCGTCCACTAGTCCCTTTCTCTTCCCAGACTTTCTTGGCCTTTTGGCTGGGATCACAGTGTAGTATCTGTTCCGATATGGATACTACACCCCATACACTGGTGTCGTTTTGGCCTTCGGGTCTTGATTCCGCCGGTCTGTGGGTTTGTCCTGTGCAGTTCTAGGAGGTCCACCCTCCCAGGCTTTGCCTCCACTATTTGGGGTGGAGTAAGTTTATCGCTTACTGCCTGAGGCGCCCCTACCGGGGAATGCCGACAGGACTGCCCAGGCATTTTTTGTAGGCTAGAGTGCTCATCTTCTCGGGCGCTGGCTTTTCAAATCCCACTTTTCCGACCTTGTGTCACATCTTACCGCTGTGGAAGGTAGATAAGTAAATTTCCGGCCAGAAGACCGCACAACGAGCCGACTCATTCTACCCCCAAACTTCGCTCTTGGTACGCAACAGAAAGCCCTCGGGACTCTGGATCTGGGGTTTGACAAGAAGCTCCAAGTATCCGACATGGCTACTTCTGCCGCACATGTGGACTTAATGCAACACACACACACACACACGGACATTTCTGACCCCCACACCTGTGTACGAACACATATCCTTCATATATGAACTCTTTTCTCTTCCCTACTAACGGGACATTTATTTGTAGGTCAGGGTGCGTTTATCCTAGTGCGCTGATTTTTCAAAACTTTACCTGACCTTGTGTCTAACCTCCTGGAGATGGGAGTAAAAGCCTATGTTTCCGGGTATTAATCATTAATGACAATTTCACTTTTGTTTTTCTTTTGTGAAACAAAAATGAAAAAATTCACGGACAAAGTCGGGTAGGTTCAGTTAGTATACTATTTATGTGTGTGTCTATAGGAGCCGATCTAATGTGTGTGTGTCTATAGGAGCCTATCTCATGTGTGTGTGTGTGTGTGTGTCTATAGTAGCCTATCTCATGTATGTGTGTGTGTGTCTATAGTAGCCTATCTCATGTGTGCGTGTGTCTATAGTAGCCTATCTCATGTGTGTGTGTCTATAGTAGCCTATCTCATGTGTGTGTGTCTATAGTAGCCTATCTCCTGTAACATTTGGTGACAAAACGGTTGTCAAATGAAAGGAAAACAAAGCCTTTCTATAAATAACAACGATAAATATATTTGAGTGACCTACACCATTTGGTGTAGGTTGCCTTAAGTTAAGATGATGTAGCAAAGGAATTAAAGTAAATTCCACTGCCGCTTTTCTTCTGGGAGCAATATATCTTCAAGTGAAGATAGCTTCGCTCAGCATCGGTGACGAATGAACGAGAGAGGCCGTCTTTCTTCATTGGTGTTGGGGAAACTTTCTGAGTACTGTCTGCAATTCCCAAAGGAGCTGGAAGTAGCCGTTCAAAGGTCGTCTGAAATTAGACGCCCTGTAGGCTGATGGGTCATCATGTGACCAAATCACCTCGCAGGGGCTGCCCTCCACCACAGGAAATAGATGTTAATGTTTATGACTCCGACTTGTCTGTCTGCTTGTTTGTTTGTCTGCTTGCTTGTTTGTCTGCTTGCTTGTTTGTCTGCTTACTTGTTTGTCTGCTTGCTTGTTTGTCTGCTTGTTTGTTTGTCTGTTTGTTTGTTTGTCTGCTTGCTTGTTTGTCTGGAGATGCAATTGAAAACTAAGTCATGCACCAACACCAAATACAAATTTTTCTAGGGTGAAATTTTATGAAGAATCCAATGGCGGTGTTTTATTTATCTCCGAATTCATTTTGAGGTCAGCGGGAACCAAATTAGTGACTGGGTGGAGTTGGGTGGTCTGAGCAGATCATATAAAAATAAGTGTCGTTTGAAAAACGGCATGACACACGTAAGTCATAATAGTGTCAAAATGAGGGAAACATGTTTAGTAGAAGAGCCCTGCCATTTTATTTACTTCTTTCGTACGACAGGAGGATGTGATGCAAGGCCGGAAGGTTGGAGAAAAAGCCAGCACCCCAGCGGAAGAGCCAAGCTGGCCTCTAAAAATAGCCCGGGTAGCCCCATCAGTATTCCCCGGTAGGGGCACTTCAGACAATTGGCTATAAACCAACCCCTTTCTCGAAGAGGGAAGGCAAGGCCTGGGAGGGTGGACCTCATAGGACTACTCAAGGCCACTGAAATGGTCAGTCTCTGTCGCACTGATTGCCAGCAATGTATTCTCGATTGATATTTAGGCGGTACAATCATCAGCCAACTTTCATTTTGGAATCCGTTCCTAATGGAAGATCTGGTGCTACCAGATCAGGCTGTCTGAAAATACTGGCTTCCTGACCCAAAATGCACCAAACATTGATGTTATTGTTTTTGTTCCTTTTCTTTTGCAAAAACTCAATCATGTACTGCAAAACCCAAAACAACAGTTTTTCTCTTACGAAACAACAACACGAAACACCATGAATAAATATTTGAAGATATAAGAAATGCAATAACTTTTACCAAAATGACTGGATTTAGCATTAAATAATCCGAAAAGGGTTAATATGCCGTAAAACCAAACTAAACTCGACCTAATTGAAAAAAAAAAGAGTTAAAAAAATAAATAGATAACCCCGCCAGTCATGTGCAGTGTGCGCACACGCCTTTGACCTACTTTTGTGAGTCTTGTCCAGACATGCATCGGGTTAGCGTTAGGATTAAAATCTAGTTCTCCCCCTGTTCAGAAACCCTCAATTATCGCTATACAAAAATGCAGAATAAACGCCACCGTGGAATGCATTGCTGAATGGTAAACAGTCATCTGTGTGAGTTTATGCGAAGTTAGAAATATTATTTTATGCAAGTACTCAATAATAATATGAATGGATTCCGTTCTTTTAAGTAATAATAAAATCTTTTTTTTTTTTAACTACAGTCCTCACTTTGTCTGTTTTTTGTGTGGCGGAGGGGGGGGGTATTGTCTTGGTGGGGGAGGGAAAGGTACTCTTCCAGAAATGATCCAAAGTTACACTTGAATCAATGTTTTATTTTAGCCCAATATATTAAACTGTTTAAAAAAAAAAAAAATAATTCCATGTTATTCTTCCACACGGGCAACGCCGGGTATCTCTGCTAGTACATTGTATTCTTTATCCCAAGAATTAAAAAAAAAGAAAAAAAAAGAAGAAAAAAAAGAAAAAAAAAGAAAAAAAAAGAAAAGAAAAGATTCCTGGAAAAGTTGATAAAAATGCAACCGACACGAGTTGTTGATTACATTGAGCAATGTTTATTTTATAAACATGTTTATTCGTCGACTTTCGTCTTCTGTGATCAGGATTAATACAATTATGAGACACCGTCACGTGTATGTGTGTTTTTCGTGTCTACGTAACTTACGCATTAAATTACTAATAAAAAAACCTGTGATGTTATTACTTATTGCGTTTACCTGTGATGTTATTACTTATTGTGTTTACATGTGATGTTATTACTTATTGCGTTTACCTGTGATGTTATTACTTATTGCGTTTACCTGTGATGTTATTACTTATTGCGTTTACCTGTGATGTTATTACTTATTGCGTTTACCTGTGATGTTATTACTTATTGCGTTTACCTGTGATGTTATTACTTATTGCGTTTACCTGTGATGTTATTACTTATTGCGTTTACCTGTGATGTTATTACTTATTGTGTTTACCTGTGATGTTATTACTTATTGCGTTTACCTGTGATGCGTGTTTCGTGGCTAATTGTATTGACATCGTTCGTTATTCGAAATCCGAATCACGTGACATCAACGGTGAAAAACGTTTCATTTATTACTGTCAGATTTTATGAGGCATGAAATTCACATAACAGGTAAGCAATAAAAAACACAGGTGACACATTTATTTATTGGCTATGATGATATTTATTTATTGTTATTTTTTAAAGGATACCCGTGTTTTGCCCCGATATAAACTCCGTATTAAATGAACGGATAATAATTATCCACGGGGCCGGAAGATAGAACTATGTTTATGACTGCTACAGATGTTCTATTTTCGCCATCCGAAAAATGTCCCCCGTTCAGTGATCGGGTTACACACTGACTAATCAGCCTTCTGTCAGCTGAAGAACTACTTCAGCTCCTTTGGAGGTGACGGTGGTTAAGTGGACGACCTTGGTGTGCCAAGTTCGAATCCAGTCGATTCCATAATACCACTTTCACTTGCCAACCATTATGTGGTCCCTCCTGCAAGAATCAAACCGGTCAACGGTGTACCATTCTGATTCATACATATTTGGGAATCACGGTCGGTCAGCAGAGAGACTCCTGCAAGCAACAAGGAAACACTTCTAAGATAACTGCTCGAACTTTCGGCAGTCCAAAGAACTTCCTCGCTCAGACACTGTCCAACATTCTTCCACCTATATCAAACGGTATAAGTGACTTTATTGAATAAACCCTTTACTTTGTTGTTGTAAGCAAAGGTTTTGTTATTTTTTTTTTCGTGACTTAAGATAGCGACAACGTGAAACCCCTATAAATCCACAAAGAGAAAAATGTGACTCAGACAAGATTCGAATTTGGCTAAGATCAAAGTGTAGTATCTGTTCCGATGGATACTGCACGCTTGTCCTGTGCAGTTCTAGGAGGTCCACCCTCCCAGGCTTCGCCTCCCCTCTTTGGGGAGGAGTAAGTTTATTGCTTACTGTCTGAGGCGCCCCTACCGGGGAATGCCGACGGGGCTGCCCAGGCAATTTTTAAATGGCCAGAGTGCTCACCTCTCGAGCGCTGGCTTTTAACCCCACTTGCTCGACCCGAGCTTGGGTCACATCTTACTTGTGGGAGTAAGATAAAACTGGCCTTGTGCCTAACTCCTAGCGAAGGAGTAAATAAATATAGGAACCGTTTTAAATCAAAGTGGTTTTGGCGCTGATGCCCACGTCGATGCAAATGTAAGGGAGGGGGAGGGGGTAACTAGGTTTGACTAAGAAAATAAAAATGAAAAGAGAATTTCGGACGCTGAAATAATCAATCGAACAATGAAACAATGTTATGTAAAAACTGTAACATTATTATTATTTTTTTTAATTAACGGCAATTTCCCTTACCAGAAATCTCAATCCACGAATGGTGTGGCGTGGGGGTAGAGAGCGCATGAATGAAATATATATTTTGGTTTATTGATTATTACATTTGTATCTATGTTACATTCTGAGCAAACTTTACTTATTATTTTATCAACTTTACAGACTTATGTAAATGAGGACTTGAAAGAAAAAAATTAACAGGCTTACGTATGTTTCTTAGTATCTTATTTAATGAAATACGCATGTTAGTTACTATACTAAATGAGAGTTAATCGACGTTTGTTTCCCTAAGGCTTTTTTCTATATATTTAAATCACACAGAATACATGCTAAAATATTCGTCAGTTTTGGGGATTGAACTATGTTATTTTCAAATTGCGCATAATTAGAACAATTAATTGTTCTAATTATCCGCAATTTGAAAATAACTCATCAAGTGATCCATCTCTTAATAACTTTCTGTCACTTTTACCCTCTCTCATTGTATGTTTTTTTGCCCTCTTCAACTCGTCTCATTCTATACGTTGTCTGTTATTCTCGCTTCCGTCTCCCTCTCTCTTTCTGTTTATTAACCGTCGAAGCTAATAAAGAAATGAAAAAATAAAACTATTGGAATAGTCCATTATAAACAAAAGGGAATAACACTACAGGTTGTAATACTATTTAACCCGGAGAGAGAGAGGAGAAAAAAGCTAATTTTCGATTTCATATTCAACTGGCTTTGCAAACTCACTTTTTTCTGATTCAAACAATCTAACCCGAGCTCAATGGGTGAGCCAACGGGTTACATTTTTCTCTCGTATACATTCTATATCTGTATCTTTATTATGCGTACGTATGATTTATATAATTATCTAGAAATAAAGAGAGAGAGAGAGAGAGAGAGAGAGAGAGAGAGAGAGATTGCAGATTTTTTAATAATCACCAGAAATCTGAAGAATTATCCAATTTTCATGAAAGTTTTAGCATTCATAAATGGGGAAAAAGCGGATATACCGAAACAATGCAATCAGATTAACTCATATTATGTTTCTTTTAATATTTCCTTTATCAATCAAAACTTCTTCAGAAATAAATTATATGCATATTTATAAGAAATACAAATCTTCAATTATGTTTCGGCAAATGTAACCTCCGGTATTCTTCAGGTGTATCTTGTCGAACTCTGGAATCTATAACGGAATTCCGAACCAAACCCTGTATTCAATCCACGCAGGTACATTGTTCTCACGTCATCATCCATGAAGTGTTAAGTAATTTTTAAAGTTTATTCTCAGTTAGTATCACCTGTAGTGAGATCGGAACTTTCAGCGTCCAGACGACTGTCACTGATTGTTACTCAACGCCTTTAATTGCTGCACCGCATATAGGTTTTTGAGTTCGACAAGATGCACCTGAAGATGATCGGAGGTTACATCGGTCGAAACGTTGTGAAAATAACAACTAAGATGAGAAAAGTAGTCAGAATAATCCAAACTATGCACACATTTTCAAATTGAACACCATTGCGATTTTCAAAATAATGCAATTTTTTTAACGTAATTTAAGTCTGTCCAAGATCAACACTCATGCGCAGTAACGTTTTTTTTTTTCATTTTAATATTTTGTTATTGTTAAAAGTGACTCTTATAAGAAAAAATTGTTGCAGTATTTGACAAAAATAGATGACAAACTAAAAAAAAAACCCAAAATGCTTCTAATACTTGTTTATCTTCTCCACCGGTTTGATTTTTTGACCAGTTTCTCACTTGCAGCAAGGTTAGATATGAACTCGGTTTAACGTGGGTGGGTTAACTCAGCTGCCCTGAGGGGGCACTCTGGAAGGGTACAAAAATAGCAGGGAATAATGGACCCGTTTGCATTTCCCAGTAAAGGGCAACACATGCGGTCGGCGATAAACCAATCTTCTATTTCGAAGGAGGAGGTAATGCCTAAGAGGATGGTCTTCTAGGATCGAACTGAAACTTGGAATTTTCTAGTAGGGGGGGGGGCATCATGTAGTCGGCAATAAACCAATCTACTCTTCCTAAGGATGGTAATGCCTAGGAGGATGGCCTCCTGGACTGGTCGGGTCGCCTAGCAAACTAGACCCTAGAATCAAAATATGCCATGGTTTGGTATAAACAAAAAGCAGCAACGACTTGTTGACATTTGTGAATTATTTTCTAGAAAATGATTTTATTTAAGAAAAAAAAACAACAACATTTTTTTAAATACTAATGAATCAACACTTATCAAAGCCAAAAGCAATTCGAGGATAAGGGTTAATGAGATTGTCAGTTAGATTGTGAACAATACTATGAGAGGATTGAGAAGGATACATCGTTATGTTCATATTACTTTGGTTCCTCTTTCCATGGGGGTTCCGGCCAGTTGTCATAACAGCCGAGGTTAACCTAGTCATCACTCTGGTAACCTAGTATCCGTCTTCAACCATCAGACTCTTTATCAGAATGAGATATGGTCCGACTCGGTCCTAGGAGGTGCACCCTCCCAGGCATCACCTCTGCTATCGGGTGGATGTGATTTTTTATACTAATAGTTCACCACTCATCAATGTTAAAGATCACTCGAGAATAAGGGTTAATGAGATTATCAGTAGATTGTGAACAATATTATGAGAAGATTGAAAACGATGGATGGAAAGGGAATAATTTGATTGTTTAAAAGACCGGCTTTATTTGTTAACATTGGACTTGTAGACGACCATGTTGTAGTCAGCAGGTAAACAGTCTTGTGGTATTGTGTTCTCTACAAAGCCACCATCTTCCTATGCATGGAGCATTGTTGTCACATCTGGACTGGTGCATAATCCACTAGTCTCTCCCTCTTAAACAAGGTCCAAAAAAGACTATCTAATAGGTCGCTCACTATCCACCAAGCTCCAGCCCCATCGCCGCAATGTTGCATCCTTGTGCTTGTTTTACAATTACTTCAATGCAATATGCTCTGATGAACTTGCTGCTCTGGTGCCTCCTCGACGTAAATACACTCGACCAACCCGACAATCAGCTAAATCCCATCCATTCACTGTGGAGGTCCCCAGATGCCGGAGAGCCTTCTACTCCAAGAGCTTCTCTCCTCGAGTTGTCGGCCTTTGGAACTCCCTCCCTGCTTTCTGTTTCCCCGACTGTACCGACATGCAGAAATTTAAAACTAATATGAACAAGCATCTTGCTGCACAGCTCCCAATTTAGGATGACCCCCCCCCCCCCAAAAAAAAAACAAACAAACTTTCACCCTAATTCTCAGTAGCCCCTTACGTCTACAGTGACAACTTGCTTTGTTTGGAGTGAACTATGTAAAAAAAAAAAAAAAAAAGAAAAAAAGATGGAATTTCTTGGAACACAGATGAAGAAAGGAAAGTTCTTTGCCGTGGTGGTAAATGGACGAGTGCTTGCTGTGAATGTTTCCTGGCTTGGGCTGCTTCCAATTTCAAAAGTAAAGGGAGTAAGTGAGTTGGTCCCCCCCCTCATTCTCTGAGAGCAAAATATTGTACAAGGTCCCCATCTGTCACACACGGATGACAAATATACTTTTCTTCTTAGAGTTAAATTTTTTTTTTAATTGAAAGTGGTGGTGCTGCCAGCCAGCCTCAATGATGGAGAAAACATTATCCCAAACTACCACCCCGTGAGACACGCTGTAAGAGCCACCCCGTTTTGCGTAGTTCTCTTAGCCCCTCTCTATTGCCGCCAGTGGTTATATTTCATACATTTCCACATCTGACACACGATCCGGTTTACTGTTTAGTTACATACGCGTAGATATTAGACCAAACAAAATTCGATGTTTCCACTGCTCCCTTCCTCCCTCCACTGCGGGCGCCCCCTCTATGATATAACATGGAAGTATTGCCCTCGATGTATACCATTTGGGGACTGGGGAGTATACATTTGATTCCATGAACGGCAAGACAACTTATTGTATATTAATTATATGGGAGATTTAACATAGTTAGTTTCGGTGCTTCTGTAGTTTCACAATGACATTGTAGGCCTTGGGAGGATATTCTTCTAGGACCGAAACTAACCATATTTCATTAAGCCAAAAAGGTTGGGTCCCCCTAGCGAGCTAGACTCTAATATCAGAATTTGACAAGTATTACCTCGGCTTGGGGGGGGGGGGGGTACATGCTTTTGAGAGGAGGAGAGATACATTAACATGCATATATTTGTTGTTTTTTTTTTTGGGGGGGGGGGGAGAGGTTTATGCTTCCTCCTTGCATCAAGGTTAGACATGGTCAGTTTAACGTGAGGGGAAATCCAGCTCCCCAGAGAGGCAACCGGCGATGAACCAACCCCTTTCTGAAGGAGGAGGTAATGCTTGGGTTGATGTCCTTCTTGGACCGAACCGAATCGTATCTCATTCAGACAAAAGGGTCGGGTCGGGTCGGGTCGGGTCGGGTCGGGTCGGGCCGGCCCCCCCCCCCCCTACTGTACTAACGAGATAGACATTAGTGTCAGTATGTGTCAAGGATTACCCCGGCTAGTTATGAAAAAGGTCGCCGATAGGTGGATTGCGACTGACGATTAGTGTTATTTATAAGCCCGTGGGTCGGGACGAAGGGTGGGGACTAAAGAGTTTATTGTGGTGATGCACTAAAGGGTTTAGAAGGGAATCCCCCGCAAGAAAGTAACAATATATCCACTTCAGATGTCAGCTGCTTGCCTATTTACGACGACTAAGAAGTGGGGGGGAAAGAAATCAATATAACACACCTCCCCCCCGAGAGAGAAGAACCATCAAGGCTGCTGCGCTACACAATAAACAAAAAGTGTTCGTATTTCTTTGTTATAGACGAAATACAGTTTAGTTATTTTTTTAAAAGTTAAACTAAACAAACACTATAAACACAACCGGCTATTTTGTAGTTTCTCGCTCCCACGCCGCTATTCCGAACTCGTGGCCGTGGGCCGCCATCAGTGGACTGTTTCTCTTGTACTAAATCATAAAAAAAAAAATTTAGTTTAATTTAGACGGTTTCGATCCGATATAAATGATTGCACACTAAAAATAATCAAATTAAAAAGAAAAAAAAAATTTTGTAATTCGAATTTTTTGATGGTTTTCAGTAATCAAGTAAAACTTCCATTGGTGCTTCTGCTGTTTCACAATGACATGTTAGGCCTCTCTTTTAAAAAGAAAATAGCTAAAGAAATGTATAAACTTTGTTATGTACTTACGTGGTAGCAGGAAAGAAGACTGCACACCAAAAATTACGCAAATTCATCAAGTATTTATTAAATTAGAAATAAAAAACGATTTAATCTCACGGTCGCCATTTTTCTTATATTTTGAGTTTTCCGAAAATAAAAATCGAGTTATCTTTCAGTTAGCTGAAATGTCTACTGCTACGTAATATCGTTTCTTTTTTCTTTTTCTTATAATTTAATAGATACTCGATGAATTTGCCTGCTTTTTTCTGTACAATCTTATTTTCAGCAAACACGTAAGTGCATAACAAAGCTTATATATTTCTTGAAATATTTTAATGTCATTGTGAAACTACAGAAGCACCATTCCATTTTTACTCAATATTTAATTTTCATTAAAAAAATTATTCCAGCAAATTCTAATTATTAATTTTTGCTTGAAAACGATTTTATGTGACTTTTTGTGTTAATTGTGACCGCTTGATGTAGGACAGGCGGTTTATTGATGCCGGCCTACGGTCACCAATTCGGAATAGGAGAGAGAGAGAAACTACAAGATTACCACACAACCGCTATGTCAATAATAGAGAAAGAAGAAAACTCTCCGTAATTTCCCAATGTATGGTCGCTTATTATTTACATATTTTAAATAAGCTTAAACTTGAAGATGGTTTTACATTTATTTGGGGCTTCTTGATATTACAATCATCGCCTCGTGATACGACTGATAATTATTCTCTGGAATCTATTCAACGATGATGAGCACGAAAACAGGACCTTTAATAAATTCAGTATAGTCTTATTTTGTACTGAAATCATGATTCGTACCAGGTATGTCAAACATACGGCCCTCTGCATGCAAACTTGCGACCCGCATAAAAGATATCGTATTTTGTCATTTAACAGCAAAGTTTGCAAGGTTTTTTTTTTTAAAAACATAATTAAAAATGGATAAACGTGCGTCGTTCACTGAAAAACGACATGCACGTTTCTTTCCACTTAAAAACGATTTACAGTGAAGTCCCGCAATTCGTGGACTCACCATGCGCGATTTCACAAATTCGCGCATTTTCAACATAAGCATTGACTTAACATTTTCTTCATAAATTCGGTAGAACTTACAAATATGATAATTATTTAAGACCAACTAAAGCCAATATGACAAAAAACAAAAATAAAAAAAAAAACGCAATTAAAAACGCTAATTATTCCGTAGGATTCATATTCAATGCGGCTCATAAAAAAGCATTGATTGGAATTACAAATTTCGCGATCTTTATACGAAACTGAAATATAAAAAAACCCAACCTACTTGCAAGCACAAAGGGCCAATCTACGCTAATTTGTTGGTTTTTATGCAAAAAAAACAAAACAAAAACACATGCTAATGTACAAACACCTGATTTTTTTTTAGTGAACTTTGTGGTATCAAAATCTATTCGCGGGTGTGTCTGGAACGTACCCCCCCCCCCCGCGAATAGCAGGGGCCAACTGTATCATATTTTAGCTATTGCAATTTTTGTTGTTGCAGTTGCATACAAGTTTTCACTGCTTAAAATTTGGTTATTTTCTTGTGTTAAACTACTTCGTTACTTTGCATTCGTGAATGTGGCTAACTTATTTGTATGCATATTGAATGTTTTTAAGTTGAGTTTCACCGTTTGACACAATGGTTAGAGTATTCGCTAATTCCTATACTATTTTGTAACAACAAAAAAGTCGTCAAACGAAAGGAAAACAAAGCTCTTTTAAAAACAACAACGATATGTACATATTTAAGTGACCTACACCGTTGGGTGTAGGTTGCCGAAACTTAAAACAGTGACGTCACCGTGAAGGGAGTTATAATAAAGTAAGAAAAGGTCAACCGCCGAAGTTCTTCCAGCAGTTTATCCCTCAGTGGGGGATAGCTTTGCTCGGGGTCAAGCTGACCGGGTCAAGAGAGAAGACGTCTTTCTTCGTTGGTGTCTGGGAGCTCTCTGACTGCTGTCTGCAATTTTCAAAGGGGCTGGAAGTAGTCCTTCAAGTTTCCGGTTGGAATTAATACGCCATGTAGTCTGATTAGTCCTCGTGTGACCAAATCATCTTATAGGGGCTGCACACTGCCTTAGGAAATAAATGTTAATGGTTATGACTGGGGGTTTAATTCTTCGGTCGAGTCGCACCAAAGATTAGATGCCCTTGCAAAATACTGAGGATCGAAAGTAAGTGGGACAATCCATGGAAAGGGATGACACCCTCCCCTACATCTCTGTATAATATCCAATAAAAAGGAAGCTTTCGGGTCACCCTCAACTACAGTTGATCCGTGACTCGACCGGGGTTCAATCCTCGGTCGAGTCACACAAAAGACTAACAAAATTGGTACTCGATGCTCTTTTGCTTAACACTCAGTATTATAAGGTAAATGATCAAGGGTAAGTGGAGTAATTTTGGTGTAGTAGCCAATGAAAAGGGAGCCTTCGGGTCGCCTTCGACTATGGTCGGCCACTTTACTAAGTTTAAGTAACACAAATATTCTGCATTCATTTCTATTAAACGACTTCAGTTAGCCACGTGCGGCCCAATAACAATGCAAATAGACCCACGTGGCTCTCGGGTGACCTTGAGGTTAGACAATTTTTTTTAGTAAAAAAATAAAAGAAAAAAAATACTGAGGTGTTTTATTGAATGTCGGTTAATACGTTTAATTCATGAATGACATTAATTTTTACATTCAAATTTCATAACATAAATCATATCTTCGGTTAAGTCTGGCTTTATATTTTTGAAACTTTTTATGTCTTAAGCTTAAAAAAAAAACAAAAAAACTCAATCTTTTGTACTTTTCTTCTAGTAAGGGCAGAGTAAACTGAAGATATTTAAATGTAATGTAAACAAACATCTTTCTGCTCAGCTCCCTAATCGCAGTAGCCCCATTTCGTCCCTTGTTTGGGATATATATATATATAAGAGAGGGATACTATTTCAAATAACACTATACATTAGTTCGATCGTCCAACGATACCTGCTGTTTCACGGAAACATAGGAAATCTATCCCGTAGGTAAAAAAAAAAAAAAAATACCAAACGTGACTGATCTTCAGTCGATGGTTTGAAAGTGGCTATCTAACGCATTAGAAAACTTTCCACTCTTACATACGTAATTGAGCACTCTGGTCGTTTGCCTATACAAAAACCCCACAATATTATAAATATAATATATATATATATATATATATATATATATATATATATATATATATATATATATACACACCGTTTTCACGAACTCTGTTAACACTTAATTGAAGGCTTGAAGAATGGAAAGGTTTCCGAAAATCTCCCACAGAATATCCTAACAAAAAACAAAAATAAATAAAAAACGAAAAAAGAAATAGGGATTTACCATGCTTCTAAAATCGTGTAATACACTCAGCACGAAATAATAAGTTACACGTTTATTTGTTGTTTTATTCACCCATTTGTGTGCTTATGATTTTCCATCGACTGATTACACCCATATAATATAATATATATATATATATATATATATATATATATATGAATAAAATGGAACTAATATCCCAACGTAATAGAAAATTAAAAAGAGAAAACCAAAAAATATTATTTATGTATTCATCAACGTTTCGTCTTTATTTCAAGACTTCCTCATGATGATTGATCTGAAGAAAATAACACACAAAGTACAACATATTTGAAACAGTGGTAGTCGGAAAATATTTTGTACTTTGTGTGTTATTTTCTTCAGACCAATAATCCTGAGGAAGCTTTGAAATAAAGACGAAACGTTGATGAATGCAAAAATAATATTTTTGGTTTTCTTTTTCTCATTTCCACACACACACACCAACACATTATATATATGGATAATATAAATACCAACAATTATATTAGATCCTATCGAGATACGGTGCAACTCAATATAGTAGATATATAACATTCATATATGGATAATGAAATGATGTAATAGATAACATTTGTGTAGTTTACAAGTTTATTAACTCATCAGGTGTTCAAACAAGGAATACAAATACGAAATGACCTTTAAACCATGTCTTTTCAAAAGATAACGCTCTTATTCTTATCGTAAGAAGGTCTGACCAATAACAATTGAATATTAATATTTTCCCTATAATGTTTTTCAAATATATAATTTTATATATTAATACGATAGCGTGCGTGTTCGTGTGTCACGCTTACATCAAAAGCTCTACGCACGCGTGCCGCACCTAGATTTTGAAAAGCATTCAAGTCACCTAATTTTCTTAATATTTAAGTATTTCCTTTTGGCGCAACGGTTAGCGGCGTAGGATTTTGACGTCGGGCCGACTGGTTTATAGTTCGATCCAACCAACCTCTAAGATTTTTTTTGCTACATCAAAGGAGGGGAGGTAGGGAGGGGACGACCGGGAAGACACATATTAACACGATAGCGTGTGTGTTATTTTGTGTGTCACGCTTACATCAAAAGCAACGACCTTCCGAATCTTTGTATGCTACTCATGAATTGGAGCCAAATTTAATTTAATCTAAAGCATTTACAAAGTAATATATAGGTTAGGAACAAGATAATTAGTATCGAAAACATCATTTCGTGTAATTTACACGGGTCCCGATAGTGTATATATATATATATATATATTTTGAAAATATGTGCAAGGTTTTCTAAATATTTTATAAAAAAATATCCTCGTTATTATTGCCATTCCGCCAACGCTTCAAATGTGTGACTTTTCAAAATATCCTTCCACGCAACCACGTGACACACAGCCATATCAACACTTTTCGTCCTAACATCTAGACGGATTTTCAACTTGGCTGCGATAAGTATGAAGAAAAAAAAAAGAAATATTCTTCTGAAGATGGTATATATTACCGAAAGTACTCAAGTTTATAGAAAAAAAAATGTTTTTAAGATAGACAAATAATTTGCGTTGTGCAAGGTTTTCTAAATATTTTATAAAAAAATATCCTCGTTATTATATATATATATATATATATATATATATATAAACATCTTTGACTTTTTAAAAAGTTTTAAATAAACAATTACAGAAGTTTAGTTCATTTTTATGTGCGATTATGTCAACAAGTTAGGTATAAATATACATACATATACGTACGCATATTTCTAGTTTTCCATGAAAGATTGCATACATGTATTTACTGTTAATTTTATAGCTAGTTGTATCCACCTGGCGTTGCTCGGGAGTATTTTTATTTTCATTTTTGTTTCCCCTCATTACACCCCCCCTATCTTAATTAAAAAAAAAAAAACATATTTAGATTTTTGGAAACATAATTCAATATATATGTCATTAAAAAAAATATACAATTTAATCTGAGAAATGCGTTTAAGATGTATTTCATAAATTCTTAAATGTATAGATAAAGGGGTTACATTTACCCGGCGGTGGGGACAAATTGTCTCAAGAGAAAAAGGGTTCAAAGGTAATCATGTTTACAAATTTGGTTCTTATTTATTATTATTATTTTTTTGGTTTGATTTATCTTCCTTTCACAGCGGTAAGATGTGACACAAGGTCGGGAAAGTGGGATTTGAAAAGCCAGCGTCCGAGAAGATGAGCACTCTGGCCTACAAAAAATGCCTGGGCAGCCCCGTCGGCATTCCCTAGTAGGGGCGCCTCAGGCAGTAAGCGATAAACTTACTCCTCTCCAAAGAGAGGAGGCAAAGCCTGGGAGGACGGACCTCCTAGAACTGCACAGGAACAAACCCACAAACCGGCGGAATCAAGACCCGAAGGCCGAGACGATACCGGTCTATAGGGTGTAGTATCAATCGGAACAGATACTACACTTTGATCTTGGTCAAAAGGCCGAGAATGCACCAGGTGAAATATGAGAGTTCAAAATAAAATAACAGGAAAACTATTTGATATACTTACGATACGTACGTAAGGCAAACATATTTGTGTACACCAAAAATTACGGAAAATTATCGAGTAGAATTTTAGTAATAAATAAAATTCATTTCTTACTCATATTTCCGAGTAGACGTTGAAGCGACGCCATTATGCGAAGATTATCTCCCTTCTAATATGAAGACGCCACGCGGTCTTGTGTTTCGGAGTTTGTTGACTCCAAATAGTAAATTAATTTAATTTTTTTAATTAAAATTCTACTCGATATTTTTCTGTAATTTTTGGTGTACACAAATATGTTTGCCTGATACGTAAGTATATCAAATAGTTTTCCTGTTATTTTATTTTGAACAGCCATTTTGAACTTGTGCATGAATCTAAATAAGAACCAAGAAAATAGTATTAAACAATAAGAACCATAAAACAGGATTTCAAAAATACGTTTTAGTTTTCCCTTATTTCATTTTTAATTTTAATAAACATTTGACTAATAGTAAAGAAAATAATAATTAAATGTCACACACACACACACACACCAACTTAATACAGAGAATTAACATTTTTCTTATAGGCGAGTTTTAATACATGCGTGTGTGTTCGTACCTAACCATACATGTATACACACATACATGACGTACTATTGTTCATATTTTAGGCGATTTTGTCAACAATTGAGATATAAACAATTAACATAAGTATACATACGTTTAATTTAACTACATTACGTATTTAATATTTCTAGTTTTTAATATAAATAAATTTTAAAAAATGACAAAAAGTGTGTTTACTGTGTATGCTTTATTTTTCTTATAGGCGATTTTTTATTTTTTTTATTTACTCCTCCCCAGGAGTTAGGCACAAGGCCAGTTTTATCTTACTCCCACAAGTAAGATGTGACCCAAGATCGGGTCAGGAAAGTGGGGTTAGAAAAGCCAGCGCCCGAGAGGTGAGCACTTTGGCCATTAAAAATTGCCTGGGCAGCCCCGTCGGCATTCCCCGGTAGGGGCGCCTCAGACAGTAAGCAATAAACTTACTCCTCCCCAAAGAGGGGAGGCAAAGCCTGGGAGGGTGCACCTCCTAGAACTGCACAGGACAGGCGTGCAGTATCCATCGGAACAGATACTACACTTTGATCTTAGCCAAAAGGCCTTTTTTAAATTTTTTTATTTATCTACCTCCCACAAGGTAAGATGTGACACAAGGTCGGGAAAGTGGGATTAGAAAAACCAGCACTCGAGAAGTTGAGCACTCTGGTCATTAAAAATTGCCTGGGCAGCCCTGTCGGCATTCCCCGGTAGGGGCGCCTCAGGCAATAAGCAATAAACTTACTCCTCCCCAAAGAGGGGAGGCAAAGCCTGGGAGGGTGGACCTCCTAGAACTGCACAGGACAGGCGTGCAGTATCCATCGGAACAGATACTACACTTTGATCTTAGCCAAAAGGCCTTTTTTGATCACTTCAATCTGCATGCCGTAAAATGATATCCATTTTTACATACTCATGTCAACGAATTTACAGAACGATAAAAAAAAAAATATTTGGTTAATGTTTATTTAATTTAAAAGGCAATTTTCCTATCAGAATTCATTTTGAGATAAGGAATGAGGATTTGTATTTTACGGACTACTATTCTCATCTTGGACGGTATATTCACAACGTTTCGGCCGACGTAACCTCCGACCTTCTTCACGTGCATTCTTTTGAACTTGATAACTGAATGGTCAAACTTAGGAATCATTATGTCGAATTTGAGAACCTGTACGAAATTTCGAACTGAATCTCCCTATCCGGCCATGGCTGACGGAACGAGAACAATCGACACTTGTGCAATTTAACATTTTTTGTTTTCATTTTAGGAGAGTTCCATCCACGGTAAACGAAAAGTTAATAAAGCCGCCCCCCCTCCTTCTCCCCATGTTAAGAATGGCTTTCTAAATTTGCACGGGATTGTTAAACTTCACAAGTGCCGAACAATCTGCCCCGTGGATTAAATAAACAGTTCAGTTCTAAATTCCTTACAAGTTTCTGAGTTCGACTATTATTAGGTTTTAAATTTCGAAAAATTCACCCGAAGAAGGTCGGAGGTTACATCGTCCGAAACGTTGTGAATATAACAACCAGGATGAGAATAGTAGTCCGAATAATTCAAATAAGGCAATTTTCTTATTAATTTTCATTGACGTACGTTTTACATTGTATACAAATATACATACAATCAAACACATAGCGATTTTGTACGCACACACACACACACACACACACACACGACATTAAGAACGAGTTAATAAAGGGAAAATTATTAAGAGCAAGTGCCCACACGCACGCCACAGAAAAAGAAAAAAAAACGTGGGATACAGAGAAATTATTTCTGCTAATTTGATTTACGACAACATTAAGAATTAAAAAAAAAACGAAATTTATCCTAGACGAAACGAAACGGACAATTCTTGTTAATAAATTACATTATATATATATATATATATATATATATATATATATATATATATATATATATGTATGTAGTTTTCGCAAAACTAAAAGAGAAAAAAACTATAGCAAAATAAAACCAGTTAGTTACGTGCGTGTTAAAAAGAAAAGAAAACAACAACAAAAAAACAAAACAGACGGCATTTCAAAACGGTTCTCTTTGCGCCGTAGATCGTACGTTACGCGCTAACTGTTTTAGCAACGTTAAAACATGTACAATCGATTTGCGATGGCGATCGTGTATATAAATCCATTATTGTGAGCGATAACTTACCGAAGGATAACGTTAAAACAGCCACGAAAGCCAACAACAGCTTATTCTTTAAAGTAATCATTGTGGAAGTGTCCGGGTTTCGTAGTGTACTCAAACGAATGGCAAGCTTTTCGTCCCGTCTCGGCTTTTTATAATGGGACTGACGTCATCATTTTTACTATGAGACGCAAAGGCCGGAGGTGGGGGGGTTAGTGCGCGCTTTTGTTGTACTCTCTCTCTCTGTCTCTCTCTTTCTCTCCCCCTCTCTCTCTCTCTGACTAAGCGTAGGTGTACTCGCTGTACTTACTGCTATTAGCTTATATATGTAATAATACTGCGTGGTATTTTAGTCGCATAATATTATTCTATCTTTAGCTTTTTTTAAAGATGGTAGCTTGCATGTATTTATTAAAAAAAAAATCTAAATGTTTAAATAAAAACAAATAATTATTATTTCGAAATTTATTTAAGACTATTAGTGTCATCCTCCGTTAAAATTGACAAAAAATATGCTCCCCCAGTGTTTGCATTCATTATTTATCTAGATATACGACTTAAATATTTGTATAAAAATAATATAATTACGTCAGTAATTTCATTTTTCATATATACATTTTACTATCATCATTTCTGATGACCCAAAGAAAAAAAAATAACAACTTCCATTGACATTTTGTTTACAGAGTGACGGATGTCTTTCCGAATTCATATCAGGCGGCGGGGTAAGTCTAATGTGGTTGTTTGATTTGCTATTTCGCTTCCCCTCACAACTTTAAATCGTTTCGTCGGGCGGCTACAAAAAAGGCACTCGCTAATCTTTGCGTGATATATTAATTCATATATATATATATATATATATATATATATATATATATATATATATATATATATATATATATATACTAGCCGATACAAATTTATTTATCGTTTAAATATGACCGTAAAGAAAGGAAAAGAAAGAAGAAATCAATTTGCCTTTTCATTTGCAACTTTGAAATAAATCGCAACTTGTTGAAAATAAACTCGGGTCCCTCTAAAGAAAGGAACATTTGAACACAAATGTTAAATATTTGCCCAGGGAATAAAACGATATTGCGAAAAAGAATACCATGTTGTATTAAAATCAAAACGATCATTGGATTAAATAAACAATGACAAATAATAGTTAATTAATACAATGTATTTGAAAAAAGAAAACAATATGCAAATTAGTTAACTTTGCGACTGACATCGCATATACATACACATTATATAAAAATGTTGGCGCGTCTTTTTTACCCCACCTAATAAACAGGTATTGTCTGGGCCTTTGGGTCTGGATTTACGCCGGTCTATTGGGGGTTGTCTGGTCCTGTGCAGTTCTAGGAGTCCCAGGCTTTGCCTCCCCTCTTTGGGGAGGAGTAAGTTTATTGCTTACTGTTTGAGGCGCCCCTACCGGGGAATGCTGACGGGGCTGCCCAGGCAATTTTTAAATGGCCAGAGTGCTCACCTCTCGAGCGCTGGCTTATCTAATCCCACTTTCCCGACCTTGTGTCACATCTTACCTTGTGGGAGGTAGATAAATAACTTGTGTAAAGTTTCAACAGTTTTAACTTGAGATATGCCATTTTTTTACCTTACCTTATGAGCCCAACTTTCGCATTTATTCATTTAGATAAATATACGAATAAATACACGTTGGTCTTTATTATAGATTGGAAGATAAGGATTTTCATTTCGTATTATTCGTACTACTGTTTCCATCTTGGTTGTTATATTAACAACGTTTCGACCGATGTAACATTCTTTAAGTACATCTTGATGTCAATCGTGGGAACGTGGACAAATTTTTTAAAGGGTTCAGTTCAAAATTCGGCTCAGGTGTCCGAATTCGACTAGAAGTTTCTTAAAGTTCGAAAAAAAAAATGCGACGGAGCAGATTGGAGGTTACCCCGGCGGAAACGTTGTTAATATAACAATAACACCAAATGGGAAAAGGAGTTCGAAAAACTCCAAATAATCCAAATAATTTGTGTTGCTAATACAGGCTGACCCACCAAAACTGCCACCCATGGAATCGTTAATAAAATTCACAATCCTTTCTGCAATCCAACCATATTTGATAGAAATAAACTTTAGTCTATGCCTCACTTGTCCACCAAGTTTAACTCATGAATATCCAACAGTCTTTGTTTTATCACCGTTCAATTACATGATCTAATTATATATATATTTAAAAGGAGAGTAGAAAGTTGACCGTGGGTTTACTTTCGGCAGCCTCGTAACTCTCGCTTCCCTTATTTTGTAATTTAGTCCACACATTCCATGAGCGATGTTTCTGACAAAGGGAGAAGAATTGCTGTTTTTTTTACACCTTGAAGTAGTATTTTTTTAGCTCCTTACATCAAGTTGCCTTGTCTGAAGCGATTTCCATAAAAAAAAGAAAGAAAAAAAATCACAGGTTGATACGACGAGCACAATTGTCGATATCTCTGACACACTGCCCTGTTTTGGTCTGTGATAGCCCTCTTCAGTTCACGAATAATCTGGGGATTGTTTTGTTAGACATTGTATTTGAGATAAGCCCACAGATAAAAATAGGCAAGGACCGGTGAGTGTGAAGCCCATTCAGGATCACACCTCCTACTGATGAGACGATCACGAAAATGCCCCTGCATACCATTCAACAAAGATAAAACAAAGACTGTTGGATACTCATGACTGAAACTTGGTGGACACGTCAGGCATAGACTGTAGTTTATTTGTACCAAAATATGGTTGGATTGTAAAAAGGATTGTAAGTGTTATCAACTATTTCATGGATGCCATTTCTTTTTTTGGGGTTAGGGTTAGATACTTTGATACTTTTCTTCAGGAAAAAGGCTACGCAGCCTGTAACCCCTGCTCCATGTCTGGTCTTATAGTTTCAGTAGACGCATGCGCGGGTCGAACAGTGTATTGCTTACTGGACCAGTACTTGTCTAGTTTGCTTTTAAAATCAATTGTATCTTTTGTATTTACAACTGAATTGGGAAGCTCATTCCAAAAATTAGCGTGGGTCCTAATGTAAGAAAGTACCCTGATGGGTAAGGGTTAGTTAGGGTTTGGGGTTAGGGTTTAGGGTTTAAGATTAGGTTTTTTGTAATTTAAAAAATAAATAAAATTACATTAAGTAGATTATCGGATTTAAGTGGTTCTTACGAATTTATCTCTCTCTCTCTCTCTCTCTCTCTCTCTCTCTCTCTCTCTCTCTCTCTCTCTCTCTCTCTCTCAATAGTATAGCAGGAATTCAAGAAAAAAGCACATATTTTAACGAAATTCGGCATTAAACAACAAAGCGACAGTGCCACTCGCTAAACGTTCTTGTTGTCTTAAACTCTTCTGATTATTATCGATTAAGTCCCAAATTGTCAAATCACAAATTTTTATGCAATTTAATGTAATTTGAATCAAATTTCACCGAGGTTTGGGAATAGAGGCCGCATCATTTGTAACGTCGTTAAACTGGAAACTTACTTCAAAGCTAAGGTTTACTTAGTGTTTTTGTTCGTTAAGATGTCAACCCAATTTGTTTGTCCGGTGTAAAAAAAAACTTCCAAATTTCGGTACTTCTGAACTTTCTTGACTTTCGTTTCGGTTAATTTGGATTTTCGTATCGCTTTTTACCACGGCGTTACCCTATTTTCTTTACCAAAAATAAAGCAAAAAAACAAGTTTTTATTGTACATTTGTAGATTAACATCTTTTTCCCCAAAAATGAGATTCTACTTTTTTTAGGCGATTATTTTATTTTATTAATTTAGAATTTAGAGTGGCGGATCAGTTTCGTATATAAATTTAACATAAAATGATCCCCCATATCCAATTAACGATTTTTTTATCACTTACCCTAAGCCCGAGTGGCTGTCAGTTAGACTTAGGTTAGGGTTAAGTTTAAAAAAATAATTTATTAGAGAAAGAATGTCTAGAAAATATTTTATTGAAATGTTTAGAAAAAATAATTTATTATAAATGTTTTACAAAAATAATTGACGATTGTGCAGTATAGTTAACAAGAAAAAAGGAGTGAAAAAACAAAAACAAAACAAAGCAAAAAACAAATCGTCAACAAATATGCATGTTGTACATTTGTTATCGTCACTTTTACTTAGCCAAACTCGCGTGCTCTCCAGCATAACCACCAGTTTTGGGTAGATTTGGTCGTGAATTTCAGGCTTAAAAACGCACATCTGTTAATAATGGAGATTATGTATCTGTCTGTCCGTCTGAAGCCGAAGCTATACTATTAGTTTTGATCGCTCTCTTTTTATATCTACTTATTAGCTCCTTTATATACCCATTCCAAAACTTTCCCAAACATCACGCGTCTTTCAAATTTACATAATTAATTTGTTTTAAAGCTTGTAATAAATTAAATTCGCAAATATACACTCATGATTGTTTTTTCAGATTTCCAGATGTATTTAAAATATTTTTCTCGATAATAATAATCTTAATAAAATTTATAAATAGGATTAATTAAAGACATTGTCTTTTTTAATCTATATAATTGAGTTACGTAATTAAATTAGATTGTAATCGAATTTGATAGTACAGCCGGCGTCCACTCCAAAATTTGGTTACCCGCCCTTTGATTATTTAGTATAACTTTCTATTTCGAACGCACAGAAAGTTCTATTTCACGAAAGAGAGAGAGGGAGAGATAGATAGATAGAGATAGAGAGATAGAGAGAGATGGACACAAGACAGGGGCGCGTTATTTGATTAATAACAACACATTCTCTGAGATTTATCGTACGAGTCGCTCAAAAATGATATATTCACTTTGATTTTTTTTTATTAAAACGTTTTTTAAAAATTTATTTTAATCTTATTAGAAATTCTGTTTTAAAGCACAGATTTGTTGAATCAAATTGTTTAATTTAAAAAATAATTTATTTAAAAATTACTATTTTTTTGTAAATAAAACAAACCCATTTTACTAAGCAATTAAATTACTGAATTTAGAATCGTGTTAACTGTATTTTATTTTTTTAAGTGTTGATTTTATTTTACGTACACCTTTTTTATTATCATCTTTTTAGTGAGTTTAGGATGTTTTGTTTTACATTCTACGCCGTAAGAGGTAAATTTTGTTTAAAAACTATGTTTTTATTATTCCGTGTTTTATTTATTAAAATAAAAGAATGGGGCGATTTTCTTTATTTATTTATTTGTACCCCCCCCCCCCCCCCCGAAAAAAATATTTTACTGAGCATTTAAATAAAACAACTAGCAAAAAGATGCGACCGCAGGGAGCAGATATTTGCTAGTCATTAATAATTGTACAAAAATAAAATGAAATACGAGTTTATTTATTGAAAATCAATTCGAGTTTATTTATTTAAAATCATTATTAATGATGTGCGTCATTTTAATGATATAAATATTTACTGTACCAACTCGGTATCGCCTGAGAATCTTTTTACTTTCATTTTTATGTCGCTTATAATCTTTTAATCCCGAATTATTTTAGGCCGATATGTTTTTCGGCGGAATTTTCATTTTTTATCTTTTATAAAATTAACATGTTTGAATTAAAATATTCTTAAATATAATTTTATAATTTTTTATCTTTTATAAAATTAACATGTTTGAATTAAAATATTCTTAAATTGAATGTTTTATTTTTTATCTTTTATAAAATTAACATGTTTGAATTAAAATATTCTTAAATTGATTTTTTTATCTTTTATAAAATTAACATGTTTGAATTAAAATATTCTTAAATTGATTTTTTAAATTTTTTTATCTTTTATAAAATGAACATGTTTGAATTAAAATATTCTTAAATATAATTTTTTTAATGTTCGTTTTACGTACTTTTATGCTATTGCATTAAAAAAAGAAAAACAAATAGAAAATAAAAACAAAAACAAAACAAAACAATGCAACAAAAAAACAAAACAAAACAAAACGAATGTCACACTCTCTCCTTCTTTACATTATTGAGAACAGCACTTCTGCCCGGAGCGGGGGGGGGGTCTGATGTTCCTCTGTGTCAAGACGTGTGTGTATTAGCAGGTTATACCAAAGTACTTGCTAAAAGCAAATTCGTGCCTGAAGTTGTTGTTTTTTTTTTTGCAGGGAAGTATTATTTGTAAGTATATAATACCTTATGTAAATAATTAGTTCAGGTAAACATATTCGCTATACAGTTTAAGGTAAATACCTACATTATCAAAATAAATACTCTATATAAATAACTAGTTTACATAAATGAATACTCTATGTATAGTTTTAGGTTAATATTTACGTTATGCAAATAAATACTTTATAAAAATACTCACTTTAGGTTAATACATACTCTATGTATTGATTTAGGTATGCGTTATGCAAATAAATACTTTATATAAATAACTACTCCAGGTAAATAATTCTCTTGGTATAGTTTTAGGTAAACACACGCATAACGCATAATGCAAATAAATACTTTATATAAATACCTACTTTAGGTAAATAATTCTCTTTGTATAGTTTTAACATGCGTTATGCCACCAAATACTTTATATAAATGACTACTGCAGGTAAATCATTTTTTGGTATAATTTTAGGTAAACACATACGTTATTCAAATAAATACTTTATAAATAACTAGTTTACTTAAATAAATACTCTAGGTATAGTTTTAGGTAAATAATACGTTTTTCAAATTAATATTTTATATAAATAACTACTTTAGGTAAATGAATAATTTAAGAATTTCATTGAGGTAAATACGTAGTTGATGTACACGTTATTTAAATAAATACTTTATAAAATTAATTTATGTATTGATAAATAAAGTTTTCTACAGTTTTAAATGAATAACAAACAAACAAATGAATGAAGTGATGATTTTCGTATCACGTTTTATTTAGTTATTACGTAGAAGGTAATACATGGCGCTTCTTTCGTTTTACAATGGCATGTTAGGCCTGTCTTAAAAATAGCTAAAGAAAAGTATAAAATTGGTTATGTACTTACGTGGTAGCTGAAAAAATTACGCAAATTCATCCAGTATTTATCAAATAAAAAACGATTTCATCGGTCGGACGCCATATTGTATCTACCAATCGCCAGATTTTTATCATGAGTCGATAAGTTATCTCCCTTGTCTTACAGTAAGCTGAACTTGTTACAAAATGTCTACCGATACGTAAAATCGTTTTTTTTCTTCTCTTTTTCTTATAATTTAATAAATACTGGATGAATTTGCGTAATTTTTTTTCTGTGCAGTCTTATTTTCAGCTAACACGCAAGTACATAACAAAGTTTACACATTTCTTTAAATATTTTCATGTCATTGCGAAACGTAAGAAGCACCGGAATATATATATATATATATATATATATATTGTATATTTCATTTTATTCTTTTTGTGATTAAGCGCCAGGCATGATTATTAATAATATGCGTTATTTTTGTCGAATGAATATTTAGTGTTTACATTTTATTTAAATGAAAAAAAAAAAAAATAGGTCATAATTTGTATTATTTTCAAATCTATAATTGAATAAATATATTGTTGCTTTGATACACATTAAAAGTTTAAACTAAGCGAGCTATTTTTATTTACGTTCTCTTTGGGAGGATAGACACAAGGTCAGGTGAGGTTTTGAAAAGCCAGTGCACTATGAGAAGTGCATTCTGGCCTACAAAAAATGCCTGAGCAGCTCTGTCGGCGTTCCCCGGTAGGGGCGGTTCAGGCAATTAGCAATAAACTAACTCTTTCTCAGAGTGGAGGTAAAATGTTGGAGGGTGGACCTCCTAGAACTGAACAGAACCATGCCTCAGCAACAAAGCCAATGTCGAACTGATTGTCGAGGACGTATCTCCGATTGGTACGGACAACACCTCAAGCTGTGTCAGGTTAGGCCAAGATATGAAGCTTAGTTTGCCAGCTGTCAGTTATTTTGTCAAGTATAAAAATAATTCCAAAGTTTTAGATAAATAAATTGAAGTGATTATTTGTGATTCCAGTGCCACATTGGACATTTCATCCAATGTTTTTGCACCTAACCGAGGTGAACAACCACTCACTTACGTGTAATCATTTGACTGCGTTATTTCATCAGATGTTTTTGCACCTAACCGAGGTGAACAACCACTCACTTACGTGTAATCATTTGACTGCGTTATTTCATCAGATGTTTTTGCACCTAACCGAGGTGAACAACTACTCACTTACGTGTAATCATTTGACTGCGTTATTTCATCAGATGTTTTTGCACCTAACCGAGGTGAACAACTACTCACTTACGTGTAATCATTTGACTGCGTTATTTCATCAGATGTTTTTGCACCTAACCGAGGTGAACAACTACTCACTTACGTGTAATCATTTGACTGCGTTATTTCATCAGATGTTTTTGCACCTAACCGAGGTGAACAACTACTCACTTACGTGTAATCATTTGACTGCGTTATTTCATCAGATGTTTTTGCACCTAACCGAGGTGAACAACTACTCACTTACGTGTAATCATTTGACTGCGTTATTTCATCAGATGTTTTTGCACCTAACCGAGGTGAACAACTACTCACTTACGTGTAATCATTTGACTGCGTTATTTCATCAGATGTTTTTGCACCTAACCGAGGTGAACAAACAAACAGGTATTTACTCCTCCCCAGGAGTTAGGCACAAGGCCAGTTTTATCTTACTCCCACAAGTAAGATGTGACCACAGCTTGGGTCGAGAAAGTGGGGTTAAAAGCCAGCGCTCGAGAGGTGAGCACTCTGGCCATTTAAAAATTGCCTGGGCAGCCCCGTCGGCATTCCCCGGTAGGGGCGCCTCAGACAGTAAGCAATAAACTTACTCCTCCCCAAAGAGGGGAGGCGAAGCCTGGGAGGGTGGACCTCCTAGAACTGCACAGGACAATCCCATAGAGCGGCGTAAATCAAGCCCCGGAGGCCAAGACAATACCAGTCTATGGGGAACAGATACTACACTTTGATCTTAGCCAAAAGACCAAAAGGCCGAAACATTATTTCCACTATTAACCAATGAAAGCCATCGTCAAGGTACACCTGAAGAAGGTCGGAGGTTGCATTATTTTAGTCGTAACATTTTAAATATTTTTGATTTACATTTTAATTTTTCGACGATTGTGTAGTTAAACCGCCAAAATGGAGGATAACTCTGACATCAAGCTAGCGTCTGTTCTATTCAACCGGTGCCTCGAAAAAGTTGTTCCTCGTTTAATTGTGAAAACAAACATTAATTTAACAAACTTTTAAAATAAACTTGTAAATTTGACACAGTTCGATTTCGACGAAATACGACCCCACACTACACACAACCCGCATCGAAGGAACTTGGGGTTTGTGTAAGAACAAATTTCGTGCGAAAAATAATTTTGAGTCATTTACAGAAATTTTTATTGCACCGTCATATAAAAAACAATTTCTTCGGGTATATACTGTATGGGATGCGGTAATAATATGACTTGTAATGGCTGAGAAAAAAAACAAAACAAAAAACAATGATTTTCTAAAATAAAAACACTGCAAAAAAAAATGTGTTCTTGTATAATAAAAAGTGTTGGAGAGGTAAATAAGGGGCAGGTAACTCTTCACAACAGCTCTAGCTTTCGAACAATATTTTTCTAACCCTAAACCCTAACCTTAACCCTAACCCTTTTATGTCTAATCGACGTTCTCCTTGCACAGTAGCCACATGTGCAACGCCAATTAAAGCCATCAGTTTTGATTACTGGAAAATCTTGCTTAAAATTCGTGGTAAGAGTTATACCTGCCCCTTATTTACCTCTCCAACACTAAAAGACAAAAAAAAAGTTTGTTAAATTGTAAATTAATGTTGGTTATCTTTCGGAAAAAAACACTGAAAAACAAATATTTTGTTAAATTATAAATGGAAGCAACATGTTTGTTAAAAGTTTTACGTGTCATGGTTAAGAAAAAAAAAAACAATGATTTTCTAAAAAAAAAAAAATAAAACGCTGCAAAAAAGTTAGTTAAATTGTAAATTAATGTTGGTTATAAATGGAAGCGAAATGTTTGTTAAAAGTTTTGTGAAATTATTAGATCAATGTATAAAAAAAACACTGATTTTATTTCCACAATAAATTTGGAAAGAGGAATTATTTTCTTATTGTAAGTATTTTCATGTAAACAAGGGACCACTTTTTCAAGGTATCGGTTCAATAGAGCAGACGCTAGCTTGACGTCAGAGTTGCCTGCCGTTTTGGCTGTAGAACTACACAATCGCCGATTAAAAAAAAAGAAGGTAATTTGTATCATTTTTTTAAAATTTCGTGTTAAGAATGTTGGGTGCTTATTAACATTAATATACAAGTGAAATATGGCAGTTAAAAAAAAAACAAAAAAACAGGAAACCTATTTGATATACTTACGTATCAGATAAACGTGTTTGTATACACCAAAAAAAATTCACGGAAAAATATCGAGTAGGATTTTAATTAAAAATCAAAATCAGTTTTTTTCTTATATGTCCGAATCTACGTTGGAGAGACGCCATTTTGCGTCTTTAATTTAGAAGAGTTGCATAAAGGAGAGATAATAACACAAAATGGAGTCGATCCAACCTAGAATCGGACATATAAGAACATTTTATTTTAAAATTTTTTTGCTAAAATTCTATTCGACATTTTTCCGTAATTTTTGGTGTACACATACTTTTAACTGATAAGTAAGTGAATTCAAAAGTTTAACATTTTTTTTATTTTGAATTGACATATTTCACTTGACATTAATGTAAACAAATCACCCAATATTGTTTTGATAAACGTTTAAGCTAATGTCATTAATGGAATTTTTAAAAGCAGTTAGCGTGCCACTGGTAACGCTATTGTAGTGTCAGCTTTAAGACCTCCTTCCAAGTTTTTAGGAAAACTATTTGACAAAAATGTCTACTTTAGGTAAATGAATACTTTAGGTATAGTTTTAGGTAAATACATGCGTTATGCAATTAAATACTTTATCTAAATAACTACATTAGGTTAGTAAAACTTTAGGTAGAGTTTAAGGTAAATACGTACATTATGTAGATAAATACTTTACTTAAATAACTATGTAGGTATAGTTTATGTAAATAAATACTTTAAGTAGTTTCAAGGTAAAAATACCTTAGGTTTAGTTTAAAGTAAATAGCACTTTATTTACAAATCTGTAAATAACTAGTTTAGGTAAATTCTTACGTTAAGCAACTAAATACTTTACGTAAATAATTACTTTAACTAAATAAATAAATTGACAACATTATTTATTACAGTTCCACGAATTCAATATATATATATATATATATATATATATATATATATATTAGTAATCCAGATGAGGTAAACATAAACAGGTTAAAAATCCAAAGACTTTTAACTGAGCTTATATAATAGTGCTCAATAATAAATAGAGCTATTTATGTTATAAAGCCATATCTTTCACTGGATTTTCGTATTGAAAAAGAAGATATATGAAACTCTAAGTGAAAGATCAGACTTTTCTCCCTGAAGAGATCTTAGTTTCTAATAACTAATGATCGATAACATCGACATGTCAATGTAGCGGCTTTTTGCACATGTCTGTATAAATGAAAATATTAATATATTCATATATATAAATATATATATATATATATATATATATATATATATATATATATATATATATATATATAAACCAGAAGATGCCTGTAAGAATTATTTCACTAAAACCTGCTTATCTATACACGTTGATATAACAGAAACACAACCCTGTGTGAAAGTTCTATTCTAAATCATGTGGCGAAGGTCTATGCAGAGTGTATGCAATTCATTCGTTAATTATCTTCACTTTCACAGAATATATAATATGAAGAGACATATCAAATACTCCTATTTCATCAGATATCCCCCAAATATTCGTTTAATAATACTATTTCTGAATTTATAACATATTTTAAAATAAGATGTAAAATGTCAAATCGAATTATTAGGGTATGTTTGCTTGCCATTGACTTATTCATGGAACAAAACTGTTATTAATGGAACAAAACTGTTATTAATAGAACCAAACTGTTATTAATAGAACACAACGGTTATTAATGGAACCAAACAGTTATTAATGGAACACAACAGCTATTAATAGAACCAAACTGTTATTAATGGAACACAACAGTTATTAATGAAACCAAACAGTTATTAATGGAACACAACAGTTATTAATAGAACCAAACTGTTATTAATAGAACACAACAGTTATTAATGAAACCAAACAGTTATTAATGGAACACAACAGTTATTAATAGAACCAAACTGTTATTGAAGGAACACAACAATTATTAATGGAACCAAACAGTTATTAATGGAACACAACAGTTATTAATGGAACCAAACAGTTATTAATGGAACACAACAGTTATTAATGGAACCAAACAGTTATTAATGGAACACAACAGTTATTAATAGAACCAAACTGTTATTAATGGAACACAAAAGCTATTAATGGAACCAAACTGTTATTAATGGAGCCAAACAGTTATTAATGAAACCAAGCAGTTATTAATGGAACAAAACAGTTATTAATGGAACCACACAGTTATTAATGGAACCAAAACTGTTATTAATTGAACAAAACTGTTATTAATAGAACCACAACTGTTATTAATGGAACCAAACTATTATTAATCCAAGCAAACTGTTATTAATCCAACCAAACAGTTATTAATTGAACAAAACTGTTATTACTGGAACCAAACTGTTATTGCTGGAACCACACTTATATTAATGGAACCAAACTGTTATTAATGGAACCAAATTGCTATTAATGGAACCAAACTGTTATTAATAGAATCACACTGTTATTAATGGAATAAAACAGTTATTAAGTGAACCAAACTGTTATTACTGCAACACAACTGTTATTACTGGAGCACAACTGTAATTAATGGAACCAAACTGTTATTAATGGAACTAAACTGTTATTAATGGAAGTAAACCTTTATTAATGGAACCAAACTGTTATTAACGGAACACAACTGTTATTAACGGAACACAACTGTTATTAATGGAACACAACTGTTATTACTGGAACCAAACTGTTATTAATGGAACGAAACTGTTATTAATTGTACAAAACTGTTATTAATGTTAAAAATCTACAACTAATTTTGTAAATATAATCTTGTACTAATCTCTATTGATAAAATTATTCAATGAAAATAGCTTCCGAAACTTTCAATCTTTATCAGTGTGGCTAGACGTAGGAAGTGTATCCACGCTGGAGTTCGAAAACAGAACGGCGATCAGCAACCGAGCACCGTATCCTTTCCGATAATAAACCCAGCACTGTGCAGTCTTCGTCTGCTGAAAGATGCTGAAGAGTCGATATGTTTTTGCAAGCAGCTTTCTACTCCAGATCCAGCCTGATCAGATCGATTAAACCTGGGTGCACCTAACAGACACTATAAAAAAAACATTATATAAGCTTTTATAGAATCTACGATCGAGCACTTTATTGTTTTTTCCACTAACTTGTGATACAGCCGATATATATATATATATATATATATATATATATATATATATATATATATATATATATATATATATATAAGTATTCTTCTCAAATTTAGCGAACTTAGAGTCATATGAGACCCGCCCATTGTTTACATTTTTTTTCTTCCACACCCTCGAATAACATCAGTAATAGACGCAAGTGTAATTCACGAAATTTATATTTGACTGAGCAAATACTCGTCGTTTTACGATCAGTAAACTTAAACCAACGCTCCCAGCTCTCACTCTATGTTCGTATGTTTACACAGTGACTTGAAAGTATAATGCAAGCGATTGTGAATTAAAACCCCTTTTCTATAACGCTTTGAAACAAGTCGATGGCTTAGATGCTGCGCCGGATTTTTTTTTGCTGTACTAGCAGGTTTATCTGTTACATGACGAAAGCCGTTAGTTGAATGGAGGAATTATTGGCGGATGAGAGGTAAGAATTTAACCTTTAGTTAACGGAAGTCGACGAAA
>OY744539.1:25616712-25619212 GCA_963556195.1 Sepiola atlantica | reverse complement strand
CGACAACAATCTCCCTATAATCAGATACACACAGACATACAAACTTTTCGAAGGAGGGGTTAATGCCTGGGCGGGGGCTACTGTAACCGAACAGAACAGATTCAACCTTTTTATTATAGCCCGAGGACCGGATCCAAGGATATGCTTATAAGCAGAATCGTAATGAACTAAAGCTACAAAACGAGCCGATCTACATACCAGCGTGGGTGACAAAAGAAGAGACAGATGTTGATATAAATACACATGCCTTCTGTAATAGTCCCATTCCAGCCTCGCGCAAGAATCGTGCCCACCGAAGAACTGGAGCTCTTAGAAGAAATAGGTCAGCAATCAGAAGTCGGCATCTGTTTTAGTATCATATATTACATACCGCATGCAAATTACGTTCAAGGCCTAACGACATAGCAGCAGGAGGAGAGAGGGAGCGGGAAGGGGTGGAATTATGACTTTGGAAAGACACATTTAATACTTCAGTCACATTTGCTGACCCTACTTTTTACTATACTAAGTTTCAGGGTAATGTCGTATTTATTCCGAATATTAGAAAATATAATTGTTAAGAGAATTCACATTTTCCTCTTGAATCTCTGATTATCTATCTATCTATCTATCTATCTATCTATCTATCTATCTATCTATCTATCTATCTATCTATCTATCTTTTGAGTGTATTCAACCGGCGTTGCTTATGAGGAGATATATTGCTTTTCGGAAATGATTTAAAATATAGTCATCTTTACAATTTTTCATTGAAAAAGAAAAAAAAAACCCTTAAAAATAAGATTTGCAATATAAGGTCAAATAATAAAAAAAACTGTCAGCGCAGTGGTGTTTTCTTAAAAATGTACGTGTACTCACAAGCAGCTGTAAAACGGCAAATGGCTTCAACGAATCGAAACGAATTCGTTTATTTCAAATCTTAAAAATGCCAATAAAAATAATCATTTTAATGTTTAAACCTTTTTTTAAATACATCACTGAGTTATTTTTTGTCTACTTTCATTTTTGTTTCATGAAACGAAGAAAATCTATTAAAAATGATTTTCGTTTCTTTACGTTCTAATAATAATTCAGTTAGTTGATGAACCTAACCGATAATTTCCCTTAGTGACCTCAGATAGAATCGAAGAAAAATTTCCTTTAGTGACATGTTTAAATTTACTCCATAAAAATCTAGAAAAGATCAGTAGTAACTTACAGTTTCCTCCCAACACTCGAATAGAAATAATCAGATTAATCACTGACATGACTTAATTCCGATTTAACAATCATTTTTATAAATAAAATTTAGGACTCCCTATTGGTAACCTTCTTAGTGGGGTATTAGCCTGCTTATTTCTAGCATTCCTAGAATCTGGCCCTATCAAATTTTGATTACCCCAAAACGCTGAATACTTTAGATACATTTTACTTTTCCACCATGAAAACACACAAATAGAACATCATAAAAACAAATTACACACAGTCGAATCCCCATAAAGTTTATCCATGAAACAGAGAACAATAACTTAACACAATTTCTTAGACACACTTATAATTGAATCTAACAACATAACCTTCAAAATGCACCACAAACTACACACAAACATGATTACATACATGTCTACGCACACCATGATAACAAAATCAAAACAAGAATGATTATCGTTTTTTTCTAACCTGCACTCACAATTTTTATCCCACAATATCTAAAAGAAAAATTCGAAGACATCATAAATTCACTCAAAAGATTGCAATACCCCACGTATTTAACATTAAATGTAATAAAAAAAGCCCTACAATTTTTTCCAGAAGCACTAAACAAAAATCATATACATCGAACACGTCTCTTATAAACAGGCACATTCTTTTATCTGCCCTCGTCAATAATAACATAATTTATAACGCTCTAAATAAGCTAGAAATTTCAACAACACAAACGATAACACAAATATAATACCAACGCTAAAAACAACAACACTTTTTCTTAAAACACCCACATCTAAAACAGGAATATATACTGCCCGGTGCAATAATTGCAATCAGATATATGTTCGTGAACCACACTATTAAACAACGTAACGGCTTCTACAATCTATCTCCTTTAATCAGCAAAATGATACTAATCAAGCAACACTTAAATTTAGATCCAGGCTAGATATTCTACACCACATTTTGACAAAACTTTGTACATAACATCGATATTAAAAGATACAAATAAAACAAACAAATAGCATTAATTCTACTTCATAGTTGCATCCAATTTTTCATTTTAACGTCTATGCCTTTTTCGAAATAAAATTCCACTTCAAATTTTAACTTTTACATTTTTCTTCAAATCAATCCCTTGATCAAGGATTTAAACAATAAAGATGATACATCGATGAACATAAAAACAATTTTCTATTTTCCTTTTTCATATATATATATATATATATATATATTAATAGATATATATACATATCTATCTCTCTCTCTCTATATATATATGAGAAAAAAGAAGAAAAAATGTTTCAGACAA
>OY744539.1:25606712-25611712 GCA_963556195.1 Sepiola atlantica | reverse complement strand
ACTACGAAATTACAGAACTAACTGAGAAAGAAACAACAGAAGTTGAAAACCTCAAACAATTTATGAACGAGAACAAAACAAGGAACAAAAGAATTAAAATTAGAAACAGAAAATGTAAAAAATAACTCCTCCGATACATCTCAACTGATACTATCACAAACCTAAGCAACTTAAAATGTGCAGGGGATAAATCAGTAAGTATAAAAGTAAAAAAATAAAATAAAATAAAACTGCAGCAAGATATGGGTCGGGGGCCACAAGACCACAACAGAAATGCCAAATGGCTAGAAAAACATGAAAGAAAAAATTTCAGGAAACTGAAGAAAGAACAGAAAGAGAAATCAATGAAGAAACGATTAAGACAACCTAAAGGAAAATAGCAAACTGGAAATCACCAGGCCACGATGGAATACATGGATACTGGTTTTAAAAAATCACGACGCTACATGTAAAGGTAACATAAAAACTGAGAAGATGTATCATAATGGATGACCAAAGGAAACACTGCGTTAATACAAAAAGATGTCGAAAAGGGAACGACACCAAACAACTTGTTCGCCAACCAGGTGGAAAATCCTAACGTCACAATTGTGAGAAGAATCGTGGAGTACTTCCCGAAGAACAAAAAGGGTGTCGGAAAGGGAAAAGAGTGACGTATGACCTGTCATACATAAGTCAAAAGATCCTGAAGGAAGTAAAAAGGAGAAAAAAGTACATACCCATGGCATGGATTTATTACCAGAAAGCCTACAACAGAATGCCGTAAGCATTGATAATTGAAGTCTTGAAAATGTACAAGATATCTAACAAGATTATTAATTTTTTAAAGAAAGCAATTAAAACATAGACTGGAACTGACAGCTGGATGACAACACTTGACTGAGTATAGAAATACAGAGACGAATCTTTCAAGAAGACTCTCTATCGCCACTACTATTTATCATAAGACTGATGCCACTCAACTACATACCCAGGAAATGTGATGCCGGATACAAGTTTACAGGCATAGAACAAAGAATAAGCCACCTCATGTATATGGACGACCTTAGGTTATTCACAAAAAGGAACTGGAAAATCGGAGAAACACAACCAGGAAATTCAAATGGACTACTGAATGGAAAAATATGCCCTGATAAAAATCAAAAGAACATAAACATGAAACTGCCCAATAAAGAGGAAGTGAAGACGCTGGCCAAACATGTAACTTACAAATATTTGGGAGTTTTTGAAAGCAGACACAATCAAATCTACAGAAATTAAAGAGGAGATTGGAAAAGAATGCCCAAGAAGATCAATAAAACTCTTAGAAACGAAATTATATAGTAGCAATTTAGTAAAAATGAATAAACACTTGGGCAGTATCACTAATAAGATACTCTGGATCATTCATGGGCTGGACAAAAGAAGAACTTAGACAGCTTGACCAGAGGACGAGGAAACTAATGACCATGCACAATGCACTACACTTGAAAGATAATATTGATCTACTCTACGTGAAAGGAGCGAATGGAGAAGATGAATGGTAAGTATAGAAGACTGCGTGGAAGACACAAAAAAGAATGGAAAAATACATAACCTAGAACACAGAAAAGCTGATCACCGCAGCAAGCGACACTGTAAAAATGAAAAATTCAGGAAGCAGCGAAACCAGAAACAAAAAGACAAGAAAAGAAAATTTGGAAGAGAAATAGCTACATGGACGATTCATAAGAATGACAAAGAGACGCACGAAAACACCTGGACATGGCTAAGAAAAGGAAACTTGAAGAAAGACACAGAATCGCTACTGACAGCGGCACAGAACAATGCGATTAAAACTAACCACATTAAAACCAAAATAGATCAAACCCAAGAAAACAGTAAATGTAGACTCTGCGGACAAAGAGACGAAACGGTAAATCACATAAGTAAATGCAGAAAACTAGCCCCAAAAGAATACAATAACATACACGACTGCGTGGGAAAAGTAGTACACTGGGAACTATGCAAACGACTCTGTTTTGAACATGCAGGCAAATGGTACACACACACATAAAACGGAGACAGCACTAGAAAACGAAAATCACAAAATCCTCAAGGACATGGAGGTATAAACAGATAGAAACTCATCCAGGCAAGGAGACTGGACGTCATAATAATTAACAAGAAGGAAAAAACTGCTAAATTGTTGATTTTGCCGTCCAAAGCAAACCACAGGGTAAATATCAAGGAGACGGAAAACGAAGCAAATACACGGAACTTGCCACACAATTAAAAAGAATATAGAATATGAAGAAAGTTAATATAAAACCAATAATCGTAGGAGCACTAGGAACAGTCCCGAAAAAAACGGAAAAAACTAAGAAAAATTGGAATCAAAGAGAAGACTGAGACTATACAACGAACGGTAATGATGAACACAGCTGAAATCTTAAGAAAAATCCTTGAATGCGGAAACCAACTCACATAAACTACGAGCACTAACCAACTACATTAAAGTTGTAATAGAAATAAAGCAAAAAACATAGACAGAACACCACGTGAATCTGAGGGAACTGAAACTACAAGGAATCTTATAAACTGCCCCCCCTCCCCCCCGATAAAAAATATGGCATCAGCCTCAGCTGATAGCACATAAGATAGTCGTGGAGGGTCAAGGGGGATGGAAAGACCGAGGAGGTAGAGCACTAAGAGTGCGGAGAATACTAAGACATTGGGGAGGCTTATTGCCACCCAAATACCAGAGACGACCAATGGTTGTGGCAGTGAGAAATCAATGGTAAGCGACTGTGGCGATAATGCAAAGTTATTTGCAATCGTTATGGGAAAAAGTGGAGAGTACAGGAAATCTGGGGAGACTTGTTGTCACGCAGACTCAAGGGAACACCATCGGTTATCATCAATGAGCAATCACTGACAATGACTTGTGTGAGAACTCCTAGTGAGTACAAATAATAATAATAATAATAATAATAATAATAATAACAACAATACTGATAATGATAATACTACTACTACTAGTACTACTACTATAACTACTACAACAACAACAAATAATAATAATAATAATAATAATAATAATGATAATAATAATAGTAATAATAATAATAAGAAGAAATAGGAACGGTATTGAAGAATGCGTTGCCGATGCGATGAGAAGACTAGAAAAATGCATAACACATAATAGAGAGCGGCTGATTACCGCCTCTAAAAGCAGCGCAAAAACAGAGAAGAGCGAAACGGAACAAAAAAATAACAAGAAAAGAAAATGGGAAGAGTTAAAGATACATGTACGCTTTATAAGACAGAGCCTCCCCCCCCCAAAAAAAAAGAAAGAAAAATTGACGTGTCTACGGGAAAGAGAGCCGAACAACATCGCTGGAAAAATTGTTGAATCCTTCTACCGTTCCAGAAAATACTTAACCCCTCGCGCAATCCTCTCCCCATATAAGAGTCAGGTAAATCCGAAGATTGAGTACTGCTCCCACACCAGGGGAGGTTCAGCTTGGGGCATTCTTTCCTGCCTTGAACGGAGTACAAAATCGACTCCGTAACCTACAAACCCCATCTCACAGAAGAGACGTTGCTAGTCTTTCTCTACTCTATCGTCATTTCGATGGCAGCCGCGCAGTTGAGCTTAAATTCCTGATTTTCTCCTGTAAAACTTTTACAAGAACCCGTCTTCATACAACCGTTGCAACAAACTTTCATTTCTTCCTCCAGCTACCGAGAGCCAAACGGAATTTACATGGACAGAGTTTCTTTCTTTCCAAGAACTTCCTATTTGTGGAACACATTACCACGGGACTAATTTCCCTGCAGACTACAACATGGTCGTCTTCAAGTCCAATGACAACGAATACTTGTCGAGCCGTCTTCCTAAGTAGTCAAATTTTGTCCACCCATCCATTTTTTTCGATCTTCTTTTGTTTTCAATCTAATTGCCGATCTCATTAACCTTTATCCTCGAATGGCTTTTGGCTTTGGTAAGTTGTGAACCATTAGTATGAGAGGAGCGAGAAAAGAAAAATGGGAAGAGAAACAGCTACGTGGACGATTTATAAGACCGATCTTGCGCACAATAACACATGGGCGTGACTAAGGAAAGTAGACTTAAACAGCAAAACATACAGTCGCACCAAACAGCGTGATCAGGTAAACTACATAAAAGCCTAAATAGACAAAACCCAGGAAAACTATAAATGTAGACTATGTGGATGAAGATATGAAACTGTAAACCACATCATAAATGAATGCAGCAAACTATCCCAAAAGCTATATAAAATAGATATGACTGGGTTGGAAAGGTAGTCAACTAGAAACTATGCAAACGACTGCACATTGAACAAGAAGGGAAAACTCTGCCAACTCGTAGATTTTGCCGTCCCAGCACTTCACAGGGTGAAGATCAAGGAGGCCGAAAAATTAAGCGAATACATTGAAATTGCTGGAGAGTTGAAAGGAATATGGAACTCGTAGAAAACTACAGTAATACTAGTAATTGTAGGAACACTGGGAACAGTTCAGAAAACTTAAGAAAAAAAGCAATGAGAAATTGGAATAAAAGGGAAGATTGGCACTATACTTGGAACAATTTTTATTTTGAGTCGAAGACAATTTGAAAAAAAAACGTGTTTTATTTACGTTTAAAATTATTTAGTTTTAGACATGGCGTTTGGGTGACGTCATGTACGGTGTCATGCTAAACTCGTTCTTTTCAGATTCAAGCATATTTGAGATGCTGAATGTACGCTGCGTTCCTAACTTTGAACACAATCCAGTTCCGATCTCATCCTGAAACAAAACAATATCTGATATAATTAAAGAGTATTATTCATGCAATTTTCTCGTAATTTCCCTTAAAAACAAAACGCGGATGCTTATGGCCTAACCCTAACCCTAACCCTAGCCTACTCCAATGAGTCATTTGTCAACCTAAGTGGATTTGTCAAGTTCCTTCTTCCTATTTTCACCCCATGTATTTAAACACTTTAAACAGATTTCTAGTTTTTTTTCATTCT
>OY744539.1:25591712-25601712 GCA_963556195.1 Sepiola atlantica | reverse complement strand
TTTATTAATTTTTTATATACATAGTTTATATACATATTATATATATATATATATATATATATACTATGAATGTTTTTTAAATATTAAAGTGTTTATACATATATATATATATATATATATATATATATATATATATATATATATATATATATATATATATATATATATATATATGAAGAGTTCGAACACAAAACGCGATAAATCCAATTCGTTTAAATTAAGAGCTTAAACAATAAAAACACGAATATATTAAATCTAGACTTCGAATGAAAGCTGATTTTAATTGAAATCAAAAAGGAAATATTTCGGTATCATATTATGTAACACATAGTTTTGGGGTGTCGTCGAGTGTTGACATGCAACACTTTTTGTAGGGACAGTTTCGTGATTTTAAAAATGGTGTTTATCGCGTTTTGCATTCGAACTCTTCATATTATATATATATATATATATATATATATATATATATATATATATAGTCATTTATCCAGCGTAAACGGATACTTGAGTAAGCATCGCTATAAGTAACGAAACAACACTGACACCCTGCTATGTACATAACTGTGGTAGGCTTTCTTGAGATAAACAACTTAAAACAAAATAACTTATTGTTGCGTTATTTAAATTAAATTACTTGTCACGGACTTTAATAAAAGCGACCACTTAAAAGATGTTATCAAAAAAAAAAAACGTCCACATTGTGTTTATGTATACAAAACATTCTCACAGAATCCATGATTTCAGAATATTTTAATAAAAACATTTTTTTCAACTGAACTTACATTATTATTTTTTAGATGCGACAAAGCATCTTTATGAGACGCTCCGTCCGTCAGACGGCCAATCACATTTAAGTTATGGGCAAAAGTCTGAAACACCATAGTATCAATGCAGGCGTACTTTCATGATAAATTCGTTCTGCAAGATAAACACCTGACGTGCTGACTGTAATATAGCACAGTAAATCTTATCGACGGGGGCTTTGTTTCTAGGGTGATTGCTCTTTACATTTCAAAAGCCTTCGAAAAGGTTTAATACAGAACAGAGGTCTGCTTTACCAGCGTATTAACTACGTAATATTCGGAAATGTATTCTCAAATCCGATCTCTCTCATACGTCCATAACAACAGTTGTTGATGGGCAGAAGTCTGACGCACAAAGTATCAATGCAGGTATTTCCCAAGGATAAACTCGTCCTGCAAAATCAACAGCTGACGTGCTGACTGAAATATAGCAAAGTAAGTATATCGACGGAGGGCTTCGTTTCTAGTGTAATGACTCTTAACATATTAAAGGCCTTCAATAGAGTTTGGCTCAAAGGTCTGTTTCACAAACTTGCTAGCTACGTGATATATCTGGATATGTCTTCTCAACCATAAACTATTTTCTCTCTGATAGATCTATAAAAATAGTTGTTGATGGGCAGAAGTCTGAAGCACATAGTATCAATACAGGCGTGCCCCAAATATAAAAAAAATCTTCCTGCTAGATAAACAGCTGACGTGCTGATTGTAATGCCGTAAGGATAAGTGAATATATCGACGGGGGTTTCGTTTCTAAGGTGATAGTTCTCGACATATCAAAGACCTTCGATAAGGTTTGGCAAAGATGTCTGCATTATAAGCTTGCTAGCTACGGAATATCTGGAAATATCTCATCAACCATCAAATCCTTTCTCTCTGATAGCTCTATAAAAGTAGTTGTTGATGGGCAGAAATCATCAACATAGCTTCCAAGCTGATGTGCCCAAAGGATATATTCTTGGCCCTACCCTCTTCCTGATCTCTATGAATGATCTTTGATGCTATATTGTGTAACCATTCGTTGACATATATGGACACAACACAACCATCTATGGCAGCACTTCAAATAGCATCAGTGACTAAGATCTTCCTGATTTTCTTTCTTATGACCTGGAGTATATGGTGACGTAGGGAAAACGTGGCTTCATACGTTTAACACTTCTAAAACCAAGCTTATTTGATTTCACCACTAACGTTCGTATCCTCGAGATGATGGCCTTGTCTCAGCAGAACTAATGCACTGTAGAAAGTTATTATCAGGTTTACATTCGGCAGCCTCGTAACTCTCGCTTCATCCTTATTTTGTTTCTGACAAAGTGGAAAGAGTTGCTGTTTTCTGGGTTCGCTCTTATTTTGAGTGAGTGATATGTGAAGATTTTCAATCCTCTCATGATATTTATTATCATTCAACTGTTAATCTTTCGTGAAGCATCTCATTTCCACTGCTGCCTGTATTATACCTTCGTGGCTCAGCTGTCGTAGGGCATGCTCGTGTTGACATACTGATTCTCGTTAGATCACCGAAGTTAAGCGACGTGGAGCGTGGTCAGTACCAGATGAGTGACCATTTGGCATTGCTAGGCGCTATGACCGGGATATACATGCGGCTGAGGACTGCTTGTGAATTTGATATTCCCTAGAAACTTTCTCCTTTCGAGAAAGCCGGCGTAGCCATTACCTGTTGGTTCAGTTGCAAGGGTATATAACTACTATGCAGAAATAAAGATGGAGCTTCAATTTATAATTGTAGTTTTCGTACTCTTATAGAGAACGCACCGCATTTCCATGACTTCACGTCGTCAACGTTCGGGCAGGTCTCAGAAGCGCCCGAGAGTTGACGAAACTATTAACCAATCAACAATCAGGTTGCAAACAAGCAGACGATAACTTTTGGAAGAAATTAATTCTATTATCTGTGTCAGCGCGTTGAATCTCCCGAAAGACTCATTGAGTTTTGTCAGTAATGATCACTTATAGCGAAAAACTAACCCTAACCCTAACCCTAACCCTAAACTCTAATCCTAATCCCTAACTCTTAACCTTAACCATAACCCTAAACCCTTACCCAAAAAATGTTAAAATAAAAAAAAAACATTGAAAAAAATGAAAAAAAAACCCAACCCCAAACAAACAAGAAATTAGTTAAAATAGTGATTTCGTTGTTTGTTATATATAAAAAAAAAACATTTTTTGAAACTTTTCGGTACACAAAAAGACAACATTTTATTTAAAAACATTTGATTAACAATGGTTCCTTTGAGAAAAAAATAAACATCGAATTAATAACAGTTGTTTAGCTATGGTTTATTCGTTCTTTATTTTTATGTATATATTTGATTTTGATTTTCTTCGTCTTCAATTTATCGTTTGGTAGTTTTCGTCTCGTCAACTCTCGGGCGCTTCCGAGACCTGCCCGTACGTTGACGACGCGAAGTCACGGAAACGCGGTGCGTTATCTATAAGAATACCAATTTTTGTCTCCTCAAATTAACTTCAGTTTTGCTAATTTAATTGACATACAAATTGTTTGGGAAATCGATAGCATAACTTCGGGATTATGTGCTATATATTTAAAGGGGCCCCTTTCAGTTTGCGGTTGCTTTTGTAAGAGCACTCGATTACTAGTCTGATTTCCTTTGTAATTCATTTCTTCCTCTGCGTTATCTTTGGTTTGGACTGATCATACGTAATTACCTTATTGGGTCTGTTGTATTCTTTGATCTGATATAAGAAGCACATACATTCGCAGGATGACAACCTGGTTCGCCATGTTGGCTGCCGGTCATGACGTTGAGCTCTTTCTTCTGAACTCCATGGCTTTTATATTTTGTATGGCGTCATTTTCCAAGGTTTTGTTGATGTATGTGGTAACACCAGACCCAGGCATATTTTACCTGTAATCCTGTCACAGGTATAGTGTTCATCGATCCCATATGTAGAAAAACGTACACTATCACACACATTGTACGTGCTAGATGTTTACAATAAAGGATGCTGATCAGTATTTATACATAGGTAGCTAAAAGAGAGATGGGTGACTTAACTGAACGTTAATTACAAATTACGGCTGATTAGAATAAATAAAATGATATACAGGGTTGTTTGAAAAATCGATTGTATAAGTCTGGGATTATGTTCTATATGTGTAAAAGAGCTTTTTTGTGTAACAGCACTCCATTACTTGTCTAATTTCCTTGGTGGTCCATTTCTTCCTGTGCATGCTCTTTGCTTTGTGCTCATCATATTTATTTACCTGGATTTGGTCTGTTGTATTCTGTTACATGAGATAAGAAGGACCAACATTCGTAGGATGCAGACCGTTTCCCCCGTTGGCTATCAAAGGTGCCACTGCCGAATATGACGCGCAGATCTTTCTTCTGAGCCCAATGGCTTTTTTATATTTATTCGGTGCAATTTCTTTTTCATAGTTTCGTTTGTGTATGTGGCAACACCAGGCCCAGGCTTATTTTACCTGTGATCATGTGACAGAGATAGTATTTATCTATCTCACATGTAGAAATAATAGTGCACTATGACACACATGTGTTAGATGTTTACAATAAATAATGTTGGCCAGAATGTGTTTCAATTGCCTGTAATTCGGAAACCAAGCGTTTCCGAACTTATTTTTATGTGAACGTTTTCATTATTTGCACATATTGAACACAATCCCGAAGTTATGCCATCGATTTTTCAAACACTCTGTATGTCAATGACATTTTATAAATTATGAAACATCTAAATAACAATGACCCTAACCCTAACCCTAACCCTAATCCTCGCCACGCTGCACTTAACATCATTTTGACCTCAAAACCCTCTCGTATCTTTCTCGTCATTTCCGGTTTATCTCTAGACTTTCTTTTCTCTCGGCGTTGTTCTTTTTTCTCTCTTTCATTTTTTTTTCATTCTTTTTCATTTCCTTTCCCCTCTTTGATACCTAATTGATTTATGTAACCTTAGACTCCATTCATTCTTCGCAATCAGATGGAATTAATACACTCGGCGACCGGACGTCTAAAAAGCCAAGATGATTATATAGAGAGGCCGATGTTGGGCAGTTTAGGCCTCGAGTTTGCCATCAATCTAGGTCGTCGTCGGCAACGTAGTGTGTTCTTCTCCCGTTTATAATGAGTCATTTTAAAGATATATATAAAAAATTGATGACAGCAATATTTTATCGAGGACATTTTCATCCGGCTACGGACGAGAGTCTCAGTCAGAGCGCGAGAAATCCTCCTAGACAGAGACAATTTCCATTCGAAGTTGCCATCTATGGTTAACTAGACAAACATGTTTTTCGTCTTATGTTGCCCTTTAAGACGCGGCACGCGAGACAAGCAGAGGTGAACAGGATACTAGCTGGTATAAGGGTTAGGGTTAGGGTTAGGGTTGGGATTACGGTTAAAAGAAAAGAAAAAGAAAGGAGTAAGCCGAACGAACAGAAAAAAGGGAGTAGCTTATACGAGCTAGTATCTTTTTTACGTTTATTCGCAAGCGCGTGACGTGCCCGAGACAGCAATATAAACCCAAAAGCAGGCGTGTCTAGTTAACAGTAGACGGTAACGAGCCATTTACATTTTTATTTTTGTTCTCACTCCAGTGCCCCATTATGGGGAGCAGGATTTTCCCCATATAAAAAAAGACCTTATGTCTAACTTTTCCCTAGTGGAGAGGCGAATAAATAGAGATAGTTTAACGAGAGGCGTATCGTCGAAAGCTTCGAGTACTTTCGATCAACATTAATTATTTTCAAAAAGCTTTAAAAAAATGTATCCTAACTGGAAAGTATCCCTCCCCCAAACGGGCGCATTAATTTTATTCGTTTCTCTCTTGTCTGGCATATCAATCTTTTTTTTTTTTTTACTAAAAATTTCAAAATAAACATTCTGAAAACGAAGTGTGTCTCCATTTTAGTTACATTCTCCATTTACTGATGCTTGGAAAAACCGTGGAATGATTTAAAAGTAGAAAAAGAAAGAACAAGAACAGCTGACATACGCCATTTTTGCTTTCGACAAAAATTCTCTTGAACTGATAATAATGTCAGATGAGGAATAAAGATCAGCTTCCTCCTCCTCGTTTTGCTGGGATGAGGGTCTTCTTTTTTTATTTGCTTCCCTTCAATTCTTTTCAACAGCTGTCTTTTTATTCGGTTCTTTGTTTCTTAGTCTTTTTTGTTGTTGAAAAACAACAATAAAAAAAAACCCTCGTATTCCAAGGATATTCTCACAAACAGCTCCTATAAAAGAAACCAAGGATACAGTTAAATAACTTCCCAGAACTTATCAAATTACTATTTTATAAATACACTAGCTGGCTTCGCCCGCTAGCTCTCGCTTCACATTATATATATATATATATATATATATATATATATATATATATATATATATATATATATATATATATATAATAAATCATCCTTATTTAATATGTATTAAATAAGGTATATATTTCATTGAAATTGGACCTATTTGAATTTTCGGTGGACCTATGGTTTAAATTTCAGTGTATGTGTGTGTGGATGCTTGTGCCCCCGGGCACCCTCTTAATATTATCAAAATTTGCTGAAATTTTGGGAATAGACATCATTTTTGGTCATTTACCTATGGTTTAAATTTCATTTGAATCTAAGGGAAAACAGTTTTCAGGTGGAGGGGGCACCCGGGGACCCCCAGCGTTGAAGTGATATATTTTTATATAGCCTATGACCTTCACTGGGCGGTCAGTAGTCCACATGCCAATTTTCAAGCAATTCTGTCCAGCGGTTTCGGTGAACATAAGACACAAAAATCAGACGGACACACACACAGAGTTACTATTTTATATATAGAGATTATAATGTATTTATAAAACACGAAATGACCTATAGATTTGTCGTTAGACAAAGAATCCAAATCCCGACCGAGCAAACCCAAACTGACTGAAAAAATGTGACTACATCCCAAATAATAGATGACCTGAAAAAAAATTACATCCAGTTTTTATAGGAGGAAGCAAAGTTACGATTAAATAACTTATCAGGACTTGTCAAATGACTATTTTATAAATATATTGTATGTTCCTATTTACTTGCCTCCCCACGAAGGCAAAGTTAGACACAAGGTCAGTTTTTAAGGTGGGATAAATCCAGCTCCCCAAAAAGGGGCACTCTGGATTGGAAACAAAATAAAAATTGCCGAAGTCTAGAAGGGCTTCTTTCTTCAATGACTGAGGACTGAAAAGACCAAGTGCAGTATCAAAACAGATACTACACTTTGTTCCGATCATAAATATAATCGAAATTCCAAACCAATCATAGGCCATTGTTTGTCTTTAATTATCTAGAAAGAATCCGTTTTTTTTCTTTTTTTTTACTAATTTGTTTACAAAGCTTTACTAAACTTATTGTCACCACTTATCAAGGCTAAAAGCTAGTCGAGGATAAGGGTTAATGAGATGAATAGATTTTGAGTTAAACGATGAAGAATATTATGAGAGGATTAAAAATGCTGAATCGTGTGAGCAAAATTTGATTACTGATGAGGACGATTCATGACAATTATTTGTTGACATTTGATATGAAGACGGCCATCTTATAGCTCACATGGAGGCAATCACGTGGTAACATGTTCCATAGATGGGAAGTTATTGGAAATAAAATGTTCGTTAAAATTCCGTTCGATGTTAGCCACACGAGAAAGAAAGGGACACTCTCTGCAGTTGTGGTAGGAAGAGGAGTTCTTGCTGTAAATGTTTTACGAGAAGAAATAGAGATTGAAACTCTGTCGAGAACCTTCCATGGAAATAACGATTGAGTAGAGAAAGACTAGCAACGTCTCTTCTGTACGAGAGAGGCTGAATGGACACTAGAGAGATCATTCCCCACTAGATGATACGGCATAATCACGTTGACAAACCGATTCCAGTTAGATCACAAAAGTTAAGCGACGTTGAGCCTGGTCAGTGCTAGATTTGGAAATACCAGGTGCTCTATGTGCTCTCAGCTTATCTCAACATTGTTTCCAGTCGTCCTGGCCTTCCCTTTGCCACTGGAATCAAGCAGTGCCGATTCACGAGAGGTGTGGTTGTTGAATTGCGCAACCCTTGCTTCACAATGTTCCAGATTTTCTTTCTAATAAGTATTTCGCTGTTTAAGTGGTATACCTGGCAAAATTTGATTCATAAAAATAACATATTTAAACATTAACCTTAACTCTAACCCTAACTGATTACATTAAAATTAAGTATAAGTACTTCTTGTTTGTTAACAAAATAGTAAATTTCATCATAAATTCAAATTAAGAATGATCTTTTATTTAATTGATTTTTTTTTAAAATTAAGGGCGTTGGGAGGTGACGGTGGTTAAATGGATATCGACACGGACTGAAGACCTGGGTGTTCCAAGTTCGAATCCAGTCGGTTCCACAGTACTACTTTCAGTTATGGATGTTGGCAACCTTCCCGTAAGTACCCGAACTAGAAAAACATCGGCGAAACTAATGCCAACACCATAATCATCTGATTCACACGAAAGAAGAAGAAGAATTAGAGGCGTTTCAAGCGACCGGTAAACAACCATCCTCACCGGAGAAGGACATCGGAATTCCTGGGAGGATGCACCTTCTAGGATCGAGTTAGATCCTAGGTTACCACTAAAGGCGCTTGAGGATCTGACACAATATAAGGAGACGTGTCACACATTAGCTTTCCTAACTTTATACATATTTACATAAGACACATTTAATGCAAATACCTATGTCAATAGGCCATAGACTAGCCACTAATTCCGATAAAAATGGATCTGATGGATCAGACAACTGAACGGGAGAGAGTGGAGTTTACCATGCTGGGACAGGGATCGACGTGGTTGAATATAAAAAAACAACTCCGTCTTAGATTCGTAACCTTACATGTATGGTAGAGACTACCACGAGTGCTGAGTAACAATCCCTTTTATTGTATGTTCTTTTATGTTGTGTTGCAAGTCCACTTTACGTTTGTCAATATGTAAATAAAAAGTATATTGTATTTGGGAGTATTTTCTCCTTATTCTGTGTGCCCCATAGCATTCAGTTTAGTAAATATGTTTTCTCTTACAGAGTGGTAAATGTATCAAAAATGAATACAAACAGTAGTATGAAATAGAATTAACACTTTCGTCCTGACCTGATCATAATATCAGCCTCACACGACATAGCTTGGACTCAAGCACGGACATGCGAGCCAAATATAATCTACCAACATAATACCCATTGTGTGTCTCTTTCTGAATTTTCCTTTTATCTCCATAACTTTGAAATTTTTAGCCGTAGAAATAAAAATCGAGAAAGAGAGAGGAAATTTGCGTGTCACATTTTCAGGGCTAACAAAGTCGATTCGTATGATCGGTAGGGTACGACTTTTTTTGACTGACTCGATTCTGTTGTTGACGTTAGCTTCCACCCCCCCCCAGTTCTTTCTACACACATAGTGAAAGTGGTGCTATGGAACCGATTGGATTCAAACTCTGCACATCCAGGTTGTCAATCTACGTCGGCATTCACTTTATACCAACCACCTCCCATTTCTTCAATGCTAACAATGAAATTATTATTTATTTACATTTAGGGGTCAACATTAACTATTTGTGTACTTATAAAGTAATTAACATAATTAAAACACAATTCGAAATATTCCCCCTTTATTTACTGATTAAATGACATTGATTTTATATTGGGTTTGATTTTGTGTTATTTTTTAGTATACTGATATAATAAGAATAATAGTAGAAAAAGATGTCATTATCCGGGAAACAAACAATCAATCAATCAATCAATCAATCAATCAATCAATAAATAATAATAATAATAATAATAATAATAATAATAATAATAATAATAATAATAATGAATATAATGATAATAATAATAATCATAATAATAATCATAATAATAATAATAATAATAATAATAATGATAATAATAATAAAAATAATAATAAAAATAAAATAATAATAATAATAATAATAATAATAATAATCATAATAATAATAATCACAATAATAATCATAATAATAATCATAATAATAATAAAAATAAAATAATAATAATAATAATAATAATAATAATAATAATAATAATAATAATAATAATAATAATTTATATCGACGAATACATGAGTTAATTTATCGTTTTCCTTGTAATAAACAAATACACGGTAACTGAATGGATAA
>OY744539.1:25581712-25586712 GCA_963556195.1 Sepiola atlantica | reverse complement strand
ACATAAAATATATAATACATAAAATAAATAATACATAAAATATATAATACATAAAATATATAATACATAAAATATATAATACATAAAATATATAATACATAAAATAAATAATACATAAAATATATAATACATAAAATATATAATACATAAAATATATAATACATAAAATATATAATACATAAAATAAATAATACATAAAATATATAATACATAAAATATATAATACATAAAATATATAATACATAAAATATATAATACATAAAATATATAATACATAAAATATATAATACATAAAATAAATAATACATAAAATATATAATACATAAAATATATAATACATAAAATATATAATACATAAAATATATAATACATAAAATAAATAATACATAAAATATATAATACATAAAATATATAATACATAAAATATATAATACATAAAATATATAATACATAAAATAAATAATACATAAAATATATAATACATAAAATATATAATACATAAAATATATAATACATAAAATAAATAATACATAAAATATATAATACATAAAATATATAATACATAAAATATATAATACATAAAATAAATAATACATAAAATAAATAATACATAAAATATATAATACATAAAATAAATAATATAAAATAATAAATTCCTTCGGAGGAATCCAGCTGAACCCGACTATGATGAAATCCGCACCAGGTACTGAAGGTCGTCCATCTGAATTAGACATTATTTTCTCTATAAAGAGTCATGTTTTCTTTCTCGGATGGTCGCTACATGGTGGCATTTTCCACAGGATCTCAAATGCGGGGAGTTATCCTTGCACACAAACCATATAAATGTGCACATGAGCACAATCACAACTATTCTACAATGACATAACTCTTTGTGTAACGACTTCGAACTTGGCTAACATTGGCAATTTAAATCTAATCATATCTTTTAGGGTTTTTTTTATAAATTGATCCAAACATATTTATTAAGCGATCATTATATCAGCGATTAAACCATATAACAAGTTCCATCTTTATATGCTAAGTGTAAAATTATAAATTTAAAATATATGTTTTATACAAGTGCATTTGTCACCGAATTTTTAGTAAAAGTCCTACTTTTTCTAGCGATTTACGAAAGTCTTCAAATTACCACTTACGGCTAGCAAGTTAAACTCTAGTTATTATTTCACTTAGTTTCGGTAGATCTTAACTGTTTTCCTTGTAATTGAATATTACGTGTTCTTGAGTATCGACGGGGGTGGTTTTGAATATTACACTTGTCAGGGATGCTTAATACAAACTAAGAGAGAAAGAGAGAGAGAGAGACAGACAGCAAGAGAGAGAGAGAGAGAGGGGGGGGGGAGAGAGAAGGAAATACAGAAATACAGAGAGAAACAAGATTGATAAACAAAGAAAGAAAAAGATAGAGAGACAGATAGAGAGGGAATAAGAGGGTAGAGAGGCAGGAAGGGCAGGGAGAGAAAGAGGGAAAGAGGGAAAGAGGGAGAGAGAGAGAGAGAGAGCGAAAGACAGACAGACAGACAGATAGAGGCGAAGAGACAACAAGAGAAAGATGGAGAGATATTATATATATATATATATATATATATATATATATATATATATATATATATAGTTGACAGTTGAGACAGTGAAAGAAAGGCGGTTATACAAAAAGAGAGACGGTTAGACGGAGAGAGAGGGAGAGAGAGAGAGAGAGAGAGAAAGAGAGAGAGAGACCCCCCTCGAGATAAATAGAAAGAAAGAAAAGAGGTGAAGAAACCAAGAACGAGTGAGGTGGAAAGAGAAAGGCGTAGAGAGAAAGAGAGACATAGAGGCGACGGCTTTTGTCTTATTTATTCTATTTACAGAGACTGTTGCGGTTATAACGGTTAATACATAGACATGATTTATTCTGTGATGATCAAATCGATAAATATACATAAATATTGATAAAATGTTATTGATCTTTACATTAAATGTTCAGATAGAAAACACACAACCAACAACAAAACAAAAATCAGCAAAACAACAACAAATAAATATACCACGGTATGTGGTATCATTTTAGAAAAAAAAAAGAAAAAGAAAAAGACAACATAAAAAGAATAGGAATTTACACATATTAAAATTTATATGAGAAATACCGAAAATTATCGAAACAACAACAATATAATCTATTAGTTATAAAGTTATGGGTTGTTGTTCTTAATTAATAAAATCGTACATTGTCATATATTTGTTTCTTGTCGCCCGCCTTTGCCGTAAGGATCGCCCAGTAGTAAAGACCTTATGTTGCCGTCAGTGGTTGGTCGTTACTTATTTTGTTATATACACCTCCCCTCTGAGGGGAGGTCTAATGTCTCACAATTAAAATACATTCATAACTTACATTGCTGGCCGTTCGTTCCGACACGTTTTACTCCTGGGATCATGCCTTACCGAAGAACCACCCTGCAAACAAGTTCGTTAATACCCCGAAAAATGACCAAGAAAATACAACGGTTGAAGACAAGATGAGGTTTATTCGTCTGGGATTGTCTGTTCTAAATCACTAGACAGTGGGGAGGGGGGCGTATTCTGGGCTACGAATCATTTAGGGCTCTTAGCCTCTTAATTTATCCTCGATGTTAAGACATACTATACACGTGGTCTTCCCCTTACATGTTACCAGCAAAATCCCTACCGCTTTTACCCCGTCTCTCTCATTTAGCCATGTAACGTCACGTCCATTTCCTGTACACGGCATGGTCGAGATAACATTGAATGCATTGGCTGACCCGATAACCCAGGTCCTCCATGTACGTGTCATTTTGTCCCGTGAATCTAAATCACGAGATGAGTACGAGCAAACGTATCCCCCTATAATTTAACATAAACAAAAAGGAATATCACCTCAGGCAGTAATACAATTTAACCCGTACTATTAAACAATTTCGTTTGTCAAACCGAGGAAACGCTGATTTAATTAGAGATATATTCTCTTTTCAATAGTGAGAAGGAAAAAACACAATGATGTTTCTAGTTTATGTGTGCAACAGATCCTAATTTTATTCAGATATGCAGTTGTTGGCACCAGGAGAGAGAGAAAGAGAGAGAGAGAGAGAGAGAGAGAGAGAGAGAGAGAGAGAGAGAGAGAGAGAGGGGGGGGGCTCCCAAAAGTGGATTTATTAATGCTGATTTTCTAAACCCATCTTTTGGTTGCTTCTGCGAGAAGAAACTCTCTTAACAAGAAAAGCAAAACAACATTTCTTCTACTATCTGACGTCACTTCCTGTCTTCCTATATTTACTTCCGTTCGCACAGTGCATAACTTTTTTTAGTCATCTCACCTTTGAACTTGCCAAACGTTTTATAACAGAGAGATTAGTTCTTCTGCACTCGAATTTCACCCGCTAATTAAAACTAGGTAACTTATCCACTTGAAATTATTACAGTGTGCGGCATTGTGTAAAAAAAAAAAACGAAATATAAAGGAACATAAAAAGCAGGTAAATACAATAGAGACCGTTTTGTTGTAGTAATAGAGAATGGGGATATATGGACACCATTTTTCCTTGCACATATTTATAATAAACCAGCGGGAAAGAAAGAATCGTACCGCAGAATTGAATTGACCAGAAAGGATGATGATTACTCTTTTCTCCTAAATACTGAACTATAAAAATGTATAGTTAATTAATGAAATGTATTTTTGCAAAAGAATATGCAAATTAGTTAACCATACGACATCGATCGCATACACATGCTCAGTCTACTAGAAAGCTATTGTGAATATGAATTTGGCGCTTTAATCTCACTGTCAGTGCGACAAACTTTATGAGTATTCAAATTAATTTTATTTTAGGAGAGGATATTTTTTTTAGAAAACTAAAAAAAGAGAAAATGTTCTAAAATCAGTCATAAAATTTCGCAGTTAATTAAAAATAGTAAACCTTTCCCCGCCGATCGACTATATTAATTTTTGTCGACGCCATTGATTGGTTGGAAGTCTATGAGTGTAAGTTTTAAATTTTTGCCCTTGGCACAAATAGAAATTAATTACTGCGGTCACGTTCAATATTTAATGAACATCAGAACGAATTAATGCTAGCTTTGAACGTGTTTAAGAAATATATATATATATATATATATATGTGTGTGTGTGTGTGTGTACATAATTATTTAATAATAAATATTTAATTATTATATACATGCGTATACGTTTTATCCTTGCGGAATCATCAGTCTAGAGATAACCATTCAAGCCGTGGCACGATTCGAACCCCGGAACAAGAGTTGTTTGTTGATAACTCCAAATCCGATGCTTATATATATATATATATATATATATATATATATATATATATATATATATATATATATATATATATATATATATATATATATATATATATTGGCAACAGTGGTAACACCATTAAACTTCTTTTATAAAATGATTCCACTAGTATTGATCTTAGTATAATATAATCACAATTTAAAATAAATATTATCACAACAAAATTCACTACAAATAATAAACAAGCCATGAATAACTACATTAAAATAGAATAAATAGAATGCAGAAGTAGCAATTAATACCCTAAATTAAAATTATCAAACATTTTTATCCACATGATAATTACCTATTAAAATAAAAATGACGGTTATAATTATAATCTTATTCTCATTTTAAATTTAACTCACTCTGCCCCCCTCCCCGTCCTCCCCGTCGCCCCGGCTGGAATCGAGACCACCACGGCCCAAACACGTGAAAACCTCCCACGCAATATTTTGAAACACGACTTGTTGGGATCCCCCCTCCCCTCTCATGTCTCATGTCACCGTTATAGACAGAACTCCAACTCTGTCCCCCTTCTCCCTCCAATGTATCCTCAATTTCAATCTCCTGTTGAGGTGAATTTAAAACTTATGCCATTTGAATTCCATTGTAGCCTGATGAGTGGACGCTATTTGCAAGTGTCAACGAAACAGAATTTGTTTTGTCGCAACTAATGGAA
>OY744539.1:25526712-25576712 GCA_963556195.1 Sepiola atlantica | reverse complement strand
AGAGAGAGAGAGAGAGAGAAAAAGAGAAAGAGAGAAACGCTGCAATGCCCGTGTCGACTGTTACAAAGAAAGAACTGTGATAAAAACATTCTTTTCTCCTGAAAGTGGATTTCCCCGAAAATAAAAATGGCCGAATACATTTAACAACAAAAAAAAAAAAAAGAAGGAACTGGTGTACTAATTTTGAGAAAAATATAGAACGAAGATTCGCCCCCCCCCCCCCCCGGGAGGAATTTACCCACCCCGTCAACCCAAGAGAGAATTTTAAAGGTTTAAAGTTGGCGCGTCTGCGTGCGCGTGTGTGTATGGGGGGGGGGAGGGGGTAGAACACGAATTGGCCAGACTGAAAGTTATAATTCTACGCGTTGAAATAAAAATAGTTTTGCGGATTAACTGATTTCCACAATAGGAAATGAACGTCGTAACTGGCAGCGACGTTCTTCTTTTGAAAACAAAGATTGAATGTTACTTATTTTTGTTAAATGGTGTATTTGAACGGGAGTTAAGATTATAGATTCATGGTCTAAAGAGCAAGAATTTGTGCGCACTCCCCCCCCCCCCCAAAAAAAAATTTACCCGCAGCAACTAAATAACTAAACAGCTTTCAATATTATAGATCCGCATTTCTCAACTGAGGTTCCCTAAAACACTAAGGTTCTGCAATAAAAAATGAGATACGCTAATTTTGTCTTGAGTAACCTTGTGCCGCTTCAACATTTGTTGCGATGTCAAGAATCCCGCGTGTTGTCTCTTCGATTGACAGACCACATGACACAAGTCTTATTTAAAATGGATATGCAGAAATCAATTACAGGCACTCAAGAAGAGAGATACATAGATATAAATACACACATGGCTAAGAGGTAAAGATAGATAGATAGATAGATAGATAGATAGATAGATAGAGAGAGAGAGAGAGAGAGAGAGAGAGAGGAGGCAAAGGAGGGAGAAAGGAGGAGAGATAGATTAAGCCACCCTTACGCTAATCTACTCTATGAACCGCCTTCCTCTAACCGCACTAGTGTTAGGGACGACCAATCGGTCCACGCGCCGAATCGCTGTGAAATCCAGCTGTGAAAAAGAGCACGATACTCTTCGACGGAAATTGCGTCTCACGACTTCTGTCATCTACCGGGGTCATATTCTCACCTCAAACTTGTCAATCATTCAGAGAGTTTGTCGTTCATTCCGGGACCCTTTCAACTAATCCGCTATTCTTTCCATTCCAGAATGATACACTTCGGCTCTCACCCTTTAACACATTGCCAATTCAACAATGCACTAGAATTCTCTAGAATATAAGTAAGTATAAAAACTTGTCTATGTGTGTTATTTTTATTGTAAGCTAAATAAAGCTCTATAATGCATCGCTCTTTTTATTTTATTATACACAATATATGAACATGTTTAAGATTAGAACAGTTTTGCTTACAAGATAATTTTTTTTGTATATTATTTTGTCTTGTTTTCTTTCGAAAGTTTTTCTCTTCCTTTTCAATGATAGACAATTTTGTTTTGTTTATAATTTATTTCTATAGATCAGCGTTTCTTAATCAGGGTTCTCAGGAACCCTAAAGTTCCACAAAATGCCCCTATGGTGTCTGCAAGAAAAGTGAGATAAGCTAAGGCACACTTGACTTTTTATTTAATTTCATATACGTAATGTTATTAAACACGCACAATATATATCTTGTTTATTATTGTCATATTGTAATATAGATATCATCATATCTAACCTATTATGGTATTCAAAAATATAACAATCATTGGGAATATATTTAGTGATGTCTGTATGGAGCACTAGAGAAGCATGTTTCACTTTACCAAATGGCTCTGAAACTAACATTTTCTTCATCCATTTTTGGTTCACTGGAGATTTTACCTTGATTTACCGTATGTCTTTTCAACATTGCCAGTAAAAGAATAAATAAATAATAAACTGATGCAGCAATTATCTGTTTTCTTTCTATTTACATTTATATTATAAGTTTGATATGATATTGGTTACTTATGTTTTATTTTACGTGTGGGTTTAGAATTCGTTCTGCGAATGAAGACTCCATCAGGAAGTATTCTAAACGAATACTATGGAATTTATTTAGTATCACCAAAAAATATGATTAATTTTTCCTTAAACCAATTATTCAAAAATACATACTATGATAATTATCACATCTTCTTCTTTCGTGTGAATCAGATGATTCTTGTGTTGGCATTAGTTTTCCAGATGTTTTTCTAGTTAGAAATATTTCTGGAAAGACATCGGGTACTTACGGGAAGGACCACGAGAAGGTTGCCAACATCCTTAAGTGAAAGTGGTGCTGTGGAACCGACTGGATTCGAAATTAAAACACCCAGGTATTCAGTCCGTGTCGATATCCACTTAACCACCGTCACCTCCCAATTATCACATGAACTACCATAAAAATAAAATGAGAAATTTATGATATATAATTTTGTCTAACACTTGAAACGTCTGTTATTCATATGCATTAGTAAAACTTGTAACCTACTAGAAATCCCATAATCTGACCTCTCCGTGAAATGGTTGCACCAGCCTCAGTTGGTATCACACAAAATCGTGAGGAGGGGGTCAAGAGGAGATGGAAGACCGAGGGGAAGGGGAGAGCACCATCCAAACCTCCACTGCAAAGAAGCGGAGAATACTGGAATGTTTAGGAGGGCTTATTGCCACTCAAATTCCAGAGAAAATGAACGATCTTTATCAGCGATAAATCAATGGTAAAGGGCTGTTGCGATAACGCAGAATGATTTGGTACGATTTTTGAAAGAGACAGAGAGTGCTAGAAATCTGGGGAGACTTGCTGTTACTCAGACTCCAGGGATCACCACCTGATTTTGCCATTGAGCGATCACTGGTAATGAATCGGAGCGAACTCCTACTGAGTAAACAATAACAAGAAAAAAATATAAAATTACAAAATAAAAATCGATTTTAATTGATCTAATTAGCCGTTATTTGCAATTATATCAATAAATCACCTATCTCTTAATAAGTTTCTGTCTATTACTCTCACCCTCTCTTACTGTATGTAGTTTGACCCCCGCGCTCATTTTATGCAGTTTGTATAACTCTCACTTCCAGCTCTCTCTCTCACACACATGCGCACCCTCTCTTTATTCATTAACTATAAAAAGTAATACAACTAACTATAAAGCATGAAATTGGTATAGTCCATTATAAACAATAGATAATATCACTACGAGTATGCATACTATTTAACCTAGAGCTAGAGAGAAACGAGGGAGAGAAATATATATATATATATATATATATATATATATATATATATATATATATAGAGAGAGAGAGAGAGAGAGAGAGGGAGAGAGAGGGAGGGGGAGAGGGGGAGAGAGAGAGAGAACAGAAAAAGACTTATTTGGGATTTTGTCTTCTTTTTTTAAATTTTTAACTGGTTTTGCAAACTCACAATTTCCCGATTTAAACAATCTAACCAGAGCTCAGTGGTTGACCAAACGGTTCACTTTTTCTAGTATGAACATATTACGTTATACCTTATTTTGTACAAACTTAAAATCTGTTCATGTGGTAAACATAATTTATTTTTAATGTATCCATGGCAATTCCATTGTTTATTTCACAATAATTACAAATTGCTTTGATGCGTAAGAGAAACAGAAATACGAAAGAAAGCAGATACATTCGAAACAAAACTGATGTCTGCTTAGAGAGAGAGAGAGAGAGAGAGAGAGGGGGAGGGAGGGAGAGAGAAAGAGAGAGAGAGAGATAGGGTTGAAGATATTGCACACTTACCCACAGTCTGTCTGTGGATGACTAAAAGATGCCACCCTTCTTAGCTTGAGCTCTCTGGTAAGTGGAATCGCCAACTGCCACCAGCTTATAATGCATTGCTCTTTGTGTAAATAAATGGAGCTCTCGGGCAATTGGCAATGTTTATCACTGAGATTTCGCTTACTCTCAGTAGCTGCCAGATGATAGCTACGTGGTTAGTCTAACCGTTAGACGGTAGAATTTCGATCCCAGCTTGAGGCAGCTGCTTGTCTATCCACACTGAAGAGCTTTGATACAACGAAACAGTTTATCTGTGAATATATATATATATATATATATATATATATATATATATATAGGGTTATAGGAGGGTGGAGAGACAAAGGCAGACAGACAGACAGAAAGCGAAACGTGACTACTTCTGTTAAGAGTATTATATTTATAGAGAAGGCCGCAGTTCTCGCTAGTAAGACATACATAATTATATCATTGTAAATACGTTGATATTTATTATTTTTAGTGAGTCGAGCCCTTGTTCGACGAGTCATCTTGTACATGCTTAAGGAACCACTCTTGCTAAAAAAAGGGTTCCTCAATGTAAGACCACACCCTGGGAAGCATTAAACTCGTGTACAAACCTCGACTTTTTATAACTTAAAAACACTTTAGCTTTTAGTAGGTAGGCGGCACAATGTTGTTTATACCACATTTAATTTCTTTCACGTTTATCAACAAATGTTGTTTATACCACATTTAATTTCTTTCACGTTAATCAACAAATTTTGTTTATACCACATTTAATTTCTTTCACGTTAATCAACAAATTTTGTTTATACCACATTTAATTTCTTTCACGTTAATCAACAAATGTTTTTTATACCACATTTAATTTCTTTCTCGTTAATCAACAAATGTTGTTTATACCACATTTAATTTCTTTCACGTTAATCAACAAATGTTGTTTATACCACATTTAATTTCTTTCACGTTAATCAACAAATGTTGTTTATACCACATGTAATTTCTTTCACGTTAATCAACAAATGTTGTTTGTACCACATGTAATTTCTTTCACGTTAATCAACAAATGTTGTTTGTACCACATTTAATTTCTTTCACGTTAATCAACAAATGTTGTTTGTACCACATTTAATTTCTTTCACGTTAATCAACAAATGTTGTTTGTACCACATGTAATTTCTTTCACGTTAATCAACAAATGTTGTTTGTACCACATGTAATTTCTTTCACGTTAATCAACAAATGTTGTTTATACCACATTTAATTTCTTTCACGTTAATCAACAAATGTTGTTTGTACCACATGTAATTTCTTTCATGTTAATCAACAAATGTTGTTTATACCACATTTAATTTCTTTCTCGTTAATCACCAAATGTTGTTTATACCACATTTAATTTCTTTCACGTTAATCAACAAATGTTGTTTATACCACATTTAATTTCTTTCACGTTAATCAACAAATGTTGTTTATACCACATGTAATTTCTTTCACGTTAATCAACAAATGTGGTTTATACCACATTTAATTTCTTTCACGTTAATCAACAAATGTTGTTTATACCACATTTAATTTCTTTCACGTTAATCAACAAATTTCGTTTATACAACATTTAATTTCTTTCACGTTAATCAACAAATGTTGTTTATACCACATTTAATTTCTTTCACGTTAATCAACAAATGTTGTTTATACCACATTTAATTTCTTTCACGTTAATCAACAAATGTTGTTTGTACCACATGTAATTTCTTTCATGTTAATCAACAAATGTTGTTTATACCACATTTAATTTCTTTCTCGTTAATCACCAAATGTTGTTTATACCACATTTAATTTCTTTCACGTTAATCAACAAATGTTGTTTATACCACATTTAATTTCTTTCACGTTAATCAACAAATGTTGTTTATACCACATGTAATTTCTTTCACGTTAATCAACAAATGTGGTTTATACTACATTTAATTTCTTTCACGTTAATCAACAAATGTTGTTTATACCACATTTAATTTCTTTCACGTTAATCAACAAATTTTGTTTATACCACATTTAATTTCTTTCACGTTAATCAACAAATGTTGTTTATACCACATTTAATTTCTTTCACGTTAATCAACAAATTTTGTTTATACCACATTTAATTTCTTTCACGTTAATCAATTAATGTTGTTTATACCACATTTAATTTCTTTCATGTTAATCAACAAATGTTGTTTATACCACATTTAATTTCTTTCATGTTAATCAACAAATGTTGTTTATACCAGATTTAATTTCTTTCTCGTTAATCACCAAATGTTGTTTATACTTCATTTAATTTCTTTCACGTTAATCAACAAATGTTGTTTATACCACATTTAATTTCTTTCACGTTAATCAACAAATGTTGTTTATACCACATTTAATTTCTTTCACATTAATCAACAAATGTGGTTTATACCACATTTAATTTCTTGTTAATCACCAAATGTTGTTTATACCACATTTAATTTCTTTCACGTTAATCAACAAATGTTGTTTATACCACATTTAATTTCTTTCACGTTAATCACCAAATGTTGTTTATACCACATTTAATTTCTTTCACGTTAATCAACAAATGTTGTTTATACCACATTTAATTTCTTTCACGTTAATCAACAAATGTTGTTTATACCACATTTAATTTCTTTCACGTTAATCAACAAATGTTGTTTATACCACATTTAATTTCTTTCACGTTAATCAACAAATGTTGTTTATACCACATTTAATTTCTTGTTAATCACCAAATGTTGTTTATACCACATTTAATTTCTTTCTCGTTGATCAACAAATGTTGTTTATACCACATTTAATTTCTTTCTCGTTGATCAACAAATGTTGTTTATACCACATTTAATTTCTTTCACGTTAATCAACAAATGTTGTTTATACCACATTTAATTTCTTTCACGTTAATCACCAAATGCTGTTTATACCACATTTAATTTCTTTCTCGTTAATAAACAAATGTTGTTTATACCACATTTAATTTCTTTCTCGTTAATCAACAAATGTTGTTTATACCACATTTAATTTCTTTCACGTTAATCAACAAATGTTGTTTATACCACATTTAATTTCTTTCACGTTAATCACCAAATGTTGTTTATACCACATTTAATTTCTTTCACGTTAATCACCAAATGTTGTTTATACCACATTTAATTTCTTTCACGTTAATCACCAAATGTTGTTTATACCACATTTAATTTCTTTCACGTTAATCACCAAATGTTGTTTATACCACATTTAATTTCTTTCACGTTAATCACCAAATGTTGTTTATACCACATTTAATTTCTTTCACGTTAATCAACAAATGCTGTTTATACCACATTTAATTTCTTTCACGTTGATCAACAAATGTTGTTTATACCACATTTAATTTCTTTCACGTTAATCAACAAATGTTGTTTATACCACATTTAATTTCTTTCATGTTAATCAACAAATGTTGTTTATACCACATTTAATTTCTTTCACGTTAATCAACAAATGTTGTTTATACCACATTTAATTTCTTTCACGTAAATCAACAAATGACTAAAAGACATCAGAGTTCGATTCAACGTTTGTTCTTGATTACTGCAATCCCACCCGCAAGGATCTTGTCGATCTTGGCCGAGATGAAAGTGTAGTATCTGTTCCGATGGATGCTACAACTTGTAAACCGATACCATCTTGGTCTTCGGGTCTTGATTCCGCCGGTCTGAGGTATTTCCTGTGCAGTTCTAGGAGGTCTATCCTCCCAGGCTTTGAGAAGGTGTTAGTTTGTTGTTAATCGCCCGAATCGCCCCTACCGAGGAATGCCGACGAGAGTGCCCATGCATTTTTGTAGGCCAGAGTGCTGTTTCGCTAGGGCGCTGGCTTTTCAATCCTACTTTTCCTACCTACGCTGTGGAAGGTAGATAAATAAAACCATTGAATTGTGAAAATTAGACTTTTATAACTATAGAAGACCCTAAGCTCTATGTATAAAATTAATTGATCATTGAGCGTGTGTAAATACGAATAGGCGTGATTTATACAATAAAAAAAATAGAAATCGATAAATTAATTAATAATTTATTTAAAATAGTTAATTAAAAATAAAAAATGGAACGAATAAATTTGAGTTTCAAAATCATATTAAAATAATTATTTAATAAAAAACGACATACACTTCTCCCCCACTCGTAGATTCTTATATCTATATAATAAAGTAAAGTCATTCGGATTCCCAAAGTTTTTCAGTTATCCAAATTGTAAGTCTCTAAGCTTTAATTTCGGAGCTGTTTTCATTCTAAACACAATATTCAAAAGGATTGTTCGATTTTATGCTCTAGTGAACAAAACTAACAATTCAATAACTCAAGAAAATCATTAGATAAATAAAAGCAAAACATTTAATGGTAAAATAAATAACACGACATATTCCGGCCATTTTCCAGACATTTTTTTCAGACGTTTCATGTATTCACATATTGTAACTTCTTAGTGAACATAGGTAAATATTTTGAAGCCTTTAAGCTGTCGATTCAAAGTCATCCTTGGCTTGAATTAAACTGTACTACCACCCATTTTAGATGTCCAAACATGCTCATTTGTTCGTTAAAATCGAAAATGAATTTTAATCTGTCGATTTGATGTCTTTTCAGTCTTAAAATAACATTTACCTGAAAGGTACACATAACGCATCATGCTTCATTTAAGCTCTTTTAAACAAAATAATAATTAGATAATACAGACAAAATGTTCTACTTCTTATAACAATAGAAAAATTAAATACATTTTCTCGGTAAAAAAACATCTGTGGACACTTATCGTGTGTCTGTATGTGTGTGTGTATGTTTGTTGCCTACTTCGCATCATCATCTGTTGAGAAAAAGTATACAGCTTTCAGTTAGGAAACAGCTAAAACTATTATTACTGTTACTACTTACGCCAAGTTAAGCTGTCGTTCATTTTGAATTACCCGTCTCCTCTGAAAACTTAATCGGCTGCCGTTTCCGATCGAAACGCCATTTTCGGACGAGGTTAACTAATTTAGAGTCGAAAAGTTTGCTCAAAATGGATGTATCAGTTAAAAAATAATTTCATATTTATATGTTCATATAAAAGCGTATATCAGTATGGCATTAAAGTACTTCATATGAAAATAAGATAGATTCGATTTACCTAAGAGACACTTTTATTGTATTTTTTGTTATAGGGTTAAAAAAGTTCAAATGATTAACTATAACTAGTAATAGTGTAAACATGCATTCGGCGGTTGCATGTTTAGTGGGTTTTATGTTTAAGATGCATGCGAATAACGAACTTGCTGCAGATGAGAAATATTTAGCTAAAAGAAAGTTGTAAATATCTCTGATTTTGGATTTGGCTACTCAGAATTTGATTTCTCCTTGATATAAATAATTATCTCTTTAAACAGAGCTTCCCTGTGGTGGTTATGACTTGCTTGAGATTTTGCCAAAAATACTGGCCGGGACCTCCTAGGCATTGGGGTTTTGATGTTTATAGATTTGTAGTAGATTGACCGTTCCAAATTGATGCTGGCTAGTCATCATCTCAGGTGATAGTTCTGTTGTGGTCTCAGGAATGTATATATATATATATATATATATATATATATATATATATATATATATATATATATATATATATATATATATATTCCAGCAGTTGGGCAGGGGGGTCAGTCAGAGTTGGCTCTCCGGGCGTCTCAAAGTGAGTTTCGTATTGTTCAAAAACGAATACCTCCATTGTAACCTCTAAAAATAAACCTCTGTTGCCTGTTTTTATTTAGAGGTAGAATCTTTCTGTTGCAGCACTTACTGAGACCACACGGCTGACACTGCGACCGCTGTCGAAATCTAGCAACAACTTTAGACAGGTACAACGAGCGGACGATCATAGCCTGTGCAGAGAACGCGCACAAAGCACGTTTATAATAGATGCACACGGCACAATAAAAATAAACACATTCTCTTTTAGCCAGAACTATCTTATATTCTCGTTGTACGTCTTTTCTAAAAACCAGTCAAACATTTGTTTTGCATGAGTAGTAATGTGTTTAAAAATATATCTGGAGTTCAGTGGGCCACATGTAAACGTACAATGCACCACTGTTGTATATTGGCCATCCCTGATCTATATAAAGTTATTTTGTTGATTGGACCATTAAAACAAATAAGAACGAGTATGTTTAAGTGGATAATCTGTTGATTGTCCAGAATTGAAGAAACTCGTTCCACTCACGTGCGGAATTTAAGACGAAACCTTAGCCCCTTTCTTGTGCGTTCTTCAACGCCATCGAGCGTGGTACGACTGGTTGTCCACGTTTGCATGTGGTTTACAAAATTTGGTGCCTTCTTGATAGCAGTCGCATAGACTCCCAGAACACAAACAACAATTATTAATATTTACTTATCCATTGCTTGCGTATAGTTCTTTATCTCTGACATATGTTATTTCTCGTTGTAATTGGGACTGTAATGCAGTCCCTTTACAAAGTATGACTTTTGTTCTCCTCTTGTATATGATCATGTGCACTATATTACACGCTTGTGTTCTACTTTTACGTTTATCTTCAAAAACTGTTTATCTCAGAATAATTGAGTATGTATGTAAATCTAACGTTTTCTTCACTATTGTCTTTTTCTCTTTCTTCCAACACGCGTGCGTGTTATCAATGATAACACAACACACAAAATGCCGACCATGTGAGCGGGAATGATATATCCAAACAAGTGGTCGCTAAAAACGTAAAAGTTAGAATATAAAATATTCATAGCTTTTCACGTCCATTCAATTACCGACACACTTTCCTTTTTAAAGTTAAACGTGACAGACCAAATCATTTAAAAAAAAAAAAAACTTCTAAACTTTTAATTTAATCCAATCACAATTCCAGGCCCATATTGTTTACTGTCGGAATCAGAGTTATCTCCTTAAGATAGACTGTGTTTTCGATGCCAGAGTTATGCCCCTTGTAAAAAAGTTTAGACCCGCTCCTCTTCCTCGTGAAAAGGGCACCCCCGCTCCCAAATCGTTGAACAAAAGATCTTTTGAGAACTACCGTATCAACACGTGGTCGAGTATTAAGGCCAGAATTTTTCTCATCCGCTTCGGAGGATTTTCCCTAACAGAAAAGACGCCACAAGAAAATCTGTGTTTACGTTATCTTTTTAAATGAATAACTCATGCATTCAATGCATTTGTGTATGTCATGTTACGCCTTACTTGTCTCATTTTACTGTAAATTTTGTTGTAGACAAGCTATTAATAACTGAAATGTCCTTGGCAAATTTTGAAACCGTATTTTACTTTCAATACATGTACGTATTGCCTACATAACTGTGAATTTTAGCAAATCCCACGTGCTCAGAGAATTAATTTAAACTATGTACTCGTACTAGTACGTGTACCTTGCATTCTCTACCCACGCGTTGCTAGTCTTGATATAGAATATCAAATATGCTTATTTTCCAAGACTATATCACAATCGACACAACAATTTTCATATATCTTGCCTGCTTCTTTCTTTTTCAAGCATTAAGATCTATTGATACAAAACTTAAGCGTGACAGACTGAAAAAAATCACCTTTTTAAAATAATATTGGAACACTTAATTCAATCCCACCACATTTTAGGATCATATTCTTGGCTATTGTCACGCAATTGACACACCAGTTTTTATAAAATTTTGCTGTGTAGTTTTTTAAAATATTAATATTCATCGAAAAAGAGAATAATAAAGAGTAACAGACAGACTGAACGTGTGACAAAAAAGTATCGCTTCTGGAACCGAGGATGTTGCGCAACGGATAAAGGCGTTAAGTGACAATCAGTTCTAAATGACCGTCTTCTGGAGGTTGAAGGTTCAATCCTTTCTACAGGCGATACTTACACCAAAAAAATATTTAAAAATTACTTAACACGTCTAGACAGTCAGGGCTGACGAAACGAGAACAATCTACCCCGCAATTCCGTATAGGTTTTCGAATTCGAGATAAAGATTACCTGAATAAGGCCGGTGGTTACATCGGTCGAAACGTTGTGAAAATAACAACCAGAATACAATAATAGTAGTACAAATAATACAAATAATACAAATGAAAAACTAAAAATTTCCGAAATCGTAATTACCTAAAATTAATGAATGCATTCACTTGCGTTTAACGAAAAGAAAGACAATCTTTTTTTTCAATGTAAGTTTGAAAATAAAGGACATTTCAGGTGTTGTTTTTATTCATTATCGACACTTGAGGCATTTTTTTACGAGGACATAAACGGCAATTAGAAAAGATTATTAAACGCAGATACGTAAAAAAAAAGAGAAGAAAGCAAATCTGTTTACAAAAGAAAGTAGGTCAATTTTCTATTTACCTGTTTCCCGCTTGAAGCACGATTAGACATGACGAGTAAACGCGTTGTCTCCCGACGTTGGAATGGAGGACGAAGCCAGAAGTAACATCTTTTAGTGATTTATATAAAAATATTTTATTGAAAATAATTAGAAGATAAATATATCGAAATATTTTATTTAAAAGAATTTAAAAATATTTTATTTAAAACAATTAAAAGATAAATATATAGAAATATTTGTTTCACAACGGATTCTTTTGTTTTCGAAACATATCAAAATCAATTGTTTTTCGCTTCGTCTTACACTTTCTCCAGTTCAACTTTTTATATCAACTAACTTATCGAACCTACATTAGCATTTTGCCAGGTAGAACTGTGTGTAGGATAATTAAAAAAAAAAAAATGTTTTCCTATTCCATACGTAATACTATGTTGATTTTACTGCTAATACATTAAACATATACTAATCGTAAAAAAAAAATATAGTCCTTCCGATAAAATTACATGGGTCGAGAGACAATGTGTTTATTGACATGTAGGCAGTTTAACGTGGGAGTTACATCTAGCCCCCGTCCCCTCGAGGGGCCATTCTGAAGTGGAACAAAAATAGACGAGAACGGCTTTCCAACACCGTTAACCCATATGCAATTAGCAATAACCCTTCTCACTCCCGAAAGAGGAGGTAATTCCTGCGAGTATGGCTCCCTAGGACCGAACCGTACCGAGCCACTACCCACTCTGACAATCCTGATCTCTGTAGATCCTGATCTTATCGGATTGTTCCCGCTTCTGCTGATGCAAGCCGGGCGTATGAGATGGTTTTTTTTTCACTTTCAAATATGAAATCACGCATGCACACGAGTTAGGTAAAAGATTAAAGTTAATTTCTTTTTTGAAGCATCTAAATGAAATTTAATAACAAAAAAAAGCCAATTCTATTTGGCGAAATATTTGTATTACTATAAACTAAAAAAATGAAAGTTTATAAAAAATGGGTTTCGATTTTTCTTTTTCTTTTAAAATTAATATCGCATCTTTAACATGCTTCGAAGGTATTGTATTTTACCTCATTCCTTGTTATTAAATTTCATTTAGATGTTAAAAAAACCAAAAAACTTTAATCTTTTACCTAACTCGCGTGCATGCGTGATTTCATATTTGAAAGTGAAAAAAACAACAACATCTCATACGCCCGGCTTGCACCAGCAGAGGCGGGAACAATCCGATAAGATCAGGATCTACAGACACATTGAAAAAGCCAATTCTATTTGGCGAAATATTTGTATTACTATAAACTAAAAAAATGAAAGTTTATAAAAAATTTTTTTTTTAAATCGGTTTCGATTTTTTTTTCTTTTAAAATTAATATCGCATCTTTAACATGCTTTGAAGGTATTGTATTCTACCTCATTCCTTGTTATTAAATATATATATATATATATATATATATATATATATATATATATATATATATATATATGAATAGTTCGAATGCAAAACGCGATAAACGACATTTTCAAAATTACGAAGCTGATAGTCGAAGAACAGATTTCATATGTTCTACCTTTTAGTGTTTAAGGTCTCAATTGTAACAAATTGAATTTATCGCGTTTTGCATCTGAACTCTTCATATATATATATATATATATATATATATATATATATATATATATATATATATATATATATATATATATATGTTTGATTTGGTAGAAAGAAATCCAACAAAGTTCTCAATTATTAAACAATGAGAGCATAATATTTATTTGATTTATGTAATACAGAAGATCAGAACATATCACACGCGATACCGTCGGTTTCGGGCTGTTACGGCTCTAATAAAGACGTAAGCCTTCGTCAGCCATGCTTATTGTTGGGGGTCACATGGTCGTCAAAGGGGCGGAATCTTGCACGGTTGTAACGGTGTAAGATTGTTACCAATCATCGAGGTTTTACCTCCTGGACTATAAAAAATTAAAAGTCTATGAACAAACACACACACACACACACACACACACACACACACATATATATATATATATATATATATATATATATATATATAAATCCAATCAAATCGGAAAGATTTAATATAAAAAACGATGAGTTGCAGCTATCTGTAAGCGATTTGTTTTTTCTACTCTCGACTCGGCATGTCTCGATTTATGAAACTCCGGTACTCCCAACAGAGACTGTAATGTGTAATTTTAAAAATGAAATACTACATATATATATATATATATATATATATATATATATATATATATATATATATATATATAGTTTTATTTCATTTTTACCTTATTTTACTTGTCACCTTTTTCAAGTAAATTCCCAAAATTAATAGAGAAGTGTCGTTATTTAAAAAAAAATACTAAAGATTCAGTTACTGGAACTTAGCGGACTATCGTTTGCTTTATTTCCACAATTAGACAAAGCCGCAGCTCACACACACCATGAAAGCCACAGAACGGAAGCCCTATATTCGAGTTATCGCCCTCCTTTGGGCTCATCAGTAGGACATATCCGAACTCAGGATTCAAAACCCGAGTCACTTGCACGCGAGACAAGTACTCTGCCACCTGAGCCACTACGCCACATACAAGAAAGTTTCTTGACTAGCACAGATCATGCAAACCGCGACGAAAGCTGACTGTTGAATGTACCTACTCTTCTCAACAAGGGGTGTAGTCATCGAACTATAAAGGACCCAGGTCGATGTCCTACAAGTAGGAGTTTACACTCGCTAGGACGATGCCACCAACAAGAGAATCCCACGAACAAATTAATATTGGATTTAATGTGAGATACTATATAATTATTTCCACAATCACATCAACACCACAGCTCACACGAACCATGAAAGCACAGACCGGAAGCCCTAGACCCGAATTCTGGTCTGTGGGTTTCATGGTTTGTGTGAGCTGCGGCGTTGTCTGATTGTGGAAATCATGATATAGGAATATATATATATTTGGAGAGTTTACCAAGATATTTTTTTCCAGATGGGATTAAATCACAACGAAAAAATCTTTTATTTTATTATTATTTTTATTTTGTAAAGTTGTAGTTCCTATTTACAAAATAAATAATTAATAAAATAAAAATTTTTTCGTTGTGTTTAATCCTCTCTGGAAAAAATATCTTGGTAAACTCTCCAAATATACGTATAAATGCTCTATACCCTATAATCAGGGTTCATCGAGCTTGTTTTTATTGGCCTCGTTACTGAATATTCTCAGTGAAACATCAAAATCTCTCTCTCTCTCTCTCTCTCTCTCTCTCTCTCTCTCTCTCTCTATATATATATATATATATATATATATATATATATATATATATATATATATATATTGCTCTTTATTATAGAATGGAGGATATTTCAGGTCTATGTATGCGTTCGGTTTGGTACGAGTCCAAGTGAACCTTTTAGAACTACAGATTAAATTATGCTTTGATAGGCGATTAGTTTTATATTTGTTCCTGAATGATAATATAATTTCATCCGCACTGTTTTGGTTGGCTTTTACATCCCCCCCCCCCCCCAAGTAAGGTTAGATTATGGTTACGCGTCTATAAGCAATTTTGTGTATTTGGTTGAATGAACTAACCCGTCGTTGCCGACCGTTTTAATTTTTTAGGATTACGTTTTCACCCAGTAACATCTGTTCCTATTTACTTTCCTCCCCACGAGGGCAAAGTTAGACACGAGGTCGGTTTTTTTAATGTGGGAAAATTCAGTCCCTCAAAGGGGGAACTCTGGATTAGAACAAAAATAGCAACTACCTGAATCCAGAATAGACTAAGTGTAACATCAGAACAGATACTACCCCTTTTTCCCAGCCAAAAGGGTATTTAATTTGACTCAATAACATCCGTTCCTGGTGGGTTCGGACAGGACACTGAACTGCTCCGAACACTTTTTGGTGTTTATCACACATCAACCCACATCATCACCTCGAATCCATCATCCACGCAATCCGTTCTACTTTTGTAATTTAAATTTATTTTGTCCTGTCTACCCAACTTGTCAAAGCTCTTCTTGGCCTTTTGGCTAAGATCAAAGTGTAGTATCTGTTCCGATGGATACTGCACCCCATAGACTGGTATTGTCTTGGCCTTCGGGGCTTGATTTACGCCGGTCTATGGGTCTGTCCTGTGCAGTTCTGGGAGGTCCACCGTCCCAGGCTTCGCCTCCCCTCTTTGGGGAGGAGTAAGTTTATTGCTTACTGCCTGAGGCGCCCCTACCGGGGAATTCCGACGGGGCTGCCCAGGCAATTTTTAAACCCCACTTTCCCGACCTTGGGTCACATCTTACTTGTGGGAGTAAGATAAAAACTGGCCTTGTGCATAACTCCTGGAGAGGAGTAAATCAATACCCAACTTCTCAACCCTATCACCTATCCAATCTATGATTACCCCAACCCGGCCCTGAGTATGATCTCCATCTATATCCTACGGTGAGGCTCGAATTTGAGAGATCTGAAAAGTGTGGACTCACCTCTCACTTGCCATTACTCCAAGCATGGACGGCGGCACCGGAGGGCAGAGGGGGCGCAAGCCCCCCCCCTTTTTGACTTGGCCCCCCCACCACTTTACTGTCATCAATAATGAAGTTATATATGCATGTGTTTAAACGGGCCTCCCCTCCCACTTTTTAGGAAAGCCCCCCCCCCACTTTTTAGGAAAGCCCTCCCACTTTTATAACTGTGCCGCCGGTCCTGACTCCAAGGACCACTTTGCTACCTGGTGGAGTGGAAGTACCTGCCAGGGTTCCATCTACGGCGTATCTGGTGCTACCAGATCAGACTGTCTGAGGATATCAGCTTCCTGACCCAAAATGCACCAAACATTGATGGTTTATTGTTTTTTTTCTTTTTGCAAAACTCAATCATTTTCTGCAAAACACAAAAGAAAAAAAACAACCTTCCCTCTCTCCCTCCCCCTTTCCCTCTCCATCACCCTCCTCATCCCTTCTCCGATTTCACTCAACCAAACACCATAAATACATACTTGAACATATAAGGAACTTGGAGCATAAACACTTTTACCGAAATGACCGGATTCGGCATTAACTAACCCGAACAGGGTTGATATGCCGTAAAACACAACAACCATCTACGGCTTAAATCGAATCTATCGTTTGCAGATTATCTATTTACAATATATTGGCATATTGTCACTGAAACGTACTGTGATAAGAGCCAGATTTTATGGGGTGCGGAAATTAGGAGGGGGGGGGGCTGCAGCTAGATGTTTGTTCACATTACATTTAATCTTATGCACGTTTGTACAGTCTGGGAAACAGGGAGCAGGGATAACATTCCAAATGCAAGCGGTCCGAGGAAATGCAGATGCTTACAAAACTGATCGATCTATGAAAATTTTAAGAACTTAAAGCATAACATTTTACCAAATCTCCAGGAATATTTTTTAATGCAAAAATGAAATCGATGTATTGAACAGTATCCTTATATACAGGTTGATTGGAAAGTAATTCTTTGTTATTGGGTGCTGGTAATTTGTTACTGAAATATAATTATTACAAGACGTAAGAAATTGTGTAGCAAAGCGTTTTATATAGAATTCAATGTGGGCGCTAGCATTCGCCACCAGATTCTCAAAATGCCCGAGAACCGCAAGAACTGATTTCACAAGGAGTTATTTTCCAATCTTCTTATATAGCGATTCTGTTAAATATATCGATTTCATTTTTGGAAGATTCGCTATCCCCGTTCTCTTGAATCTATGAGCTGTAAAAATGTTGGCTCACAACCTGTGCTTCAGGGACATTTGATACGCCAATATACGTAAGATAAGCTTTCGACCTATATCAAATTTGGTTTAGCTTGGATTGACCATTTCTTTGGAATTGTTGACCAAACTAAAAATATTTGAAGATATTAAGAAGTTGAAGCTTAAACACTTTTACCAAAATGACTGGATTCGGCATTAAATAACCCGAAAAGGGTTTATATGCCGCAAAACAAAAATATCTCAAACAACCTATTCAAAGTATTTCTCTTCTTGCCGAGTTTCCTTCGACGGCCCAAACAGTCGGCCAGTCGTACGGTGTCTTTAATGCCTGAACTGTTTGCGGTTCCTTCTCCCACTTAAAGCCATTTTTTTCTTTCTTTCTCCGGTGTTTTTGTTGTAATTATCCAAACATTTAACGGTGAGTCGTGTTTTTGCTATGATAAGATATCCCGCGTTGGGTGACCTGTTGGTAAGTTGTCGCCACGAGACCAATCCTGGCGAATAAACAGTTAACGCGAGCGATGGCTAATCTCTCACTTTTTTTTTTTACTGACAAATAAGACGAAAAGGAAGATATCTACGTTCATCTATGAACCACGGACACGTGCCATACGCACTCTTGAAACACAACTATTTTTTATAGCTTTTTTCTTTCTTTTAGAAACATGTTATACCTATAGAATTTTGTTGGTTTTCTTTTTCTTTTTACGTTTCTTTCTTTCGAATTCTATAATCATATACTAGCTTTTCAGACCCGGCGTTTCCCGGTAATCTTTTTTTCTTTATTTTTTCTTTCGCTTCTTTTACTATGCTTTTTTCTTTTACCATTTTTTTTTTTTCAATATTACATTTTTTTTTGTGTGCTTAATAGATAATAATCTGAAAATATCGGGTTTTTAATACTTAAATTAATTCCAAATATGCCGGAATCCAGCGACGGACACTATTATTACCCGACACGACACAAATTAACATTTATATTTAGCCGGAATTTGGCAATGATGAATTCTGTAATGATGTCTACAGTAAAACACACTAGCTGAGATGATTGGCAAAAGAAATACAAACACAAATGAAAATAGTTAAAAATGAACAATAGAATGTAACAGGCATAACATTTAATGAAAATAATAATAAAAAAGTTTCTGTTAACGGAGTTTAACATCGTCCGTAATACTTAAAACATATTCATATGTGTCAACAGTTCAAAGTTCACTCATCTGTTTATATATTTTTTCTCCTGGCGGGACATAATATTTTCCCCCCTCAATCATGTTTTCTTTAACTGTCTCTTTTTTTTTATCATTAAATCATCTTTTTTTCTCGGATCTCGGAGAATAAAATTTGGTCAGTAAAAATGTTGGGGAAAACGGGTTGTGGACAATTACGAACATGCACCCCAATCTCTGTTTCATAATACTTGCCGGTCCAAAACTCAAAACTCAACTAAGTATTTTGAAAGTTAAATTTAATTATTACTTCATGATTTTGAAAATGCTAATGAGTCATGATTTATCAAGACTAAAAGCCACTCGAGGATAAGGGTTAATGAGATGGATAGATTGTCAGCTGAATAGAGAAGAATATTATGAGAGGATTGAAAATGATGAATAGAATGAACAAACTTTGATTATTTATGAGGACTGTGAATGTCTTATAAGGAGCAAGCAGAGATTGAAGTTCATTCAATTCTTAATTAAACCAAATTTTAATAAAATTATAATTTTCTGAGATGGTAATATTGTTTTAATCTCTATTTATAAAATTATTGGGTGTAAATAGCTGCTAAAACTTTCTATCATTTAGTACATTAGAATTTGCTTAGAAATTTAGGGTATCTCTAACAGTACTCAGCAGAGTAAAAACGCTAAAAAAACAAATATACAACAAATAAAAGTAACTTTAGGCGATAAAAGTTATTTTCTAACTTACCTGTGACATTTGTTTGTATTTTTAAACCGTTCCAACCGCGATTTATTAGAAATCAATAGTTTTGTCACACGAACACTTGAGAAAAAAAAAGGCGATTGGGGGGGGGGGGTCGTAAGGACATAAGGCCGATACCGCCATTTTGTTTTACTGAAAATCCATGTAAAAAAGAAAAGAATTTTTTTTTACATATAATAAAAACCCATTTATACTACGTAAAAATACAAACAAATGTCATAGGTAAGTAGTAAACTATCTATTCTCGACGTAGCTCACCTTAACTTGTTGCATATTTATTTTTTTTACCCCGTTCTCGTTCGTTTTTTGGACCCGTTCGCGACTCTGCTGAGTATTGTAAAAGATACCCGAAATTTAAAGCCAGAAATAGCTTTGTTCATTTTAAACAAGAGCCTACAAAACAAAAAAAAGGGTGAAAAAACAAACTAACAAATATGAAACAAATAAATGTTACCAAAGGCAAGATAATTTACTCTTCTACCTACCTGGATAAGTTTATTTGTGTTTAACTTATTTTAAAGCGTTTTCTTGTTTTAAAAAAACGAGTGTCGCCTGTTAAGTTAGAACGAAATACAAAATGGTCGCCCATATGCTCTACACGAAAATCGCTCAAAATTAGAAAAATAAACAAAATACTGGTAGAACATTACATTTTCGCACGATTGGTGACATTTATAGAATATATTTCTACTAGTATTTTGTTTGATTTTCGATTTTTTTTAGCGATTTTCAAGGCTTCTTGAGTATGGGCGACCATTTTTTTCGTTTTAACTTAACAGTCGACAGGTTTGTTTTGAATAAGAAAACGCTTTAGAATAAGTTAAAACATAAATAAACTTATCGTCGGTACGTAGACAATTAACTTATCTTGCCTTTGGCAACATTAATATGTGCATATTTGTTTGTTTTTTTCACCCTTTTTTTGTTTGGTTGGCTCTTGTTAAAAATGCCCATAATTTTCTATTCAACAGTTTAAATACTTCCAAATTTCTTTGAAATTTCGACGGCTCATGAAGTTATTCATTCTTTTTTCTACAATTATTAACAAAATATTAAAATGGCTGATTTGTTTACAAATAAATCGAAATGTATACTGGTAGATTTAATTTCATACTTCAATTATTTAAAAAAATAAGTTTTCAATGTATATTGTATTGATAGTAAATAAATAAATGAATTTAATACTCGTAGTCGCGAGAAAAACGAAGACACACAGACACACGTGAAGTTGTCTAATAATTTTTAAATATAAATTTTACTTCTCACTCTTTTTTCTTCTTTCTATTTTCTTTCTTTTCGTTTTCTCTCGTTCATAATTTTTTCTATATTTTTCTGTTTTCTTTCTTTTTTAACACGTACTTCTTCCCTCCTTTCTTTCCTTTTCTCTTTTTCTCTTTCTTTCTTCCCTATTTAATCATTTCTTTCTTTTTCAGATCTTCCTTTATTCGCTCGTTTTTCTTTCTTTCTTTGTTTCCTCTTTCGGTGTTATTCATTTCAGTCTTTTCTTCGTTCTTTTCTGATTGCTGTCTTGTTTTGTCCGTGTATATTTACTCATCTAATTTCTTTCCTTTTCACAGATCACACTATTTCTCTCTTTCTCTCACACTTTTACATTCTTTTTCTTTCTTTCTTTTATTCTTTATTTATTTCTTCTTTTATTTCGTTCTGCATTTTTTCTTTTTTGTTGATTTTTCTTTGTTTTTTTTCCGTTGTTTCTTTCTATTTTTTCTTTGTTTCTTCGTTATTTCTTTGTTTCTTTTCTTTTTCTTTCTTTTTTCTTTCTTTTTTGTTTTGTTTTTTCTTTTTTATTTCTTTCATCTTTCATTCTTTCTTTATTTCTTCTTTTATTTCATTCTGCATTTTTTCTTTTTTGTTGATTTTTTCTTTGTTTTTTTTCCGTTGTTTCTTTCTATTTGTTCTTTGTTTCTTTGTTATTTATTTATTTCTTTTCTTTTTCTTTCTTCTTTCTTTCTTTTTGTGTCCTTTTTTCTTTTTTATTTCTTTCATCTTTCATTCTTTCTTTTTTTCTTCTTTTTCCTTCTTTGTTTATTCCTTTATTTCATTCTGTATTCTCTCTTTATTTTTTGTTTATTTTTTCTTTCTTCTTTGTTTATGTTTTCTTTCTTTGTTTTTTTTCTTTCTTCTTTAATTCTTGTTATGTTTTTGACATTCTTTCCTCTTTTTTGTTTTTCCTTTATTTCGTTCAGCATTTTTCTTTTCTTTTTATTCTTTCTTTTCATTCTTTTCTTTTTTTCTTTCTTATTTTCTTCCTTTCTTTCTTTTTTTCTTTCTTCTTTACATCTTTCTATGTTTTTGACTTTCTTTCTTTCTTTCTTTCTTCTTTTTTGTTTCTTCCTTTATTTCGTTATTTATTCTTCCTTTTCTTGTTATTCTTTATTTCTTTCTTTCTTTCTTTCTTTAAGCTCACTTTATTCCCTAAACGCCTTATCTTTATTCTCTCTCCCCTCTTCTCTTTCATTTTTTGTTTACGTGTTCTTTAAATGACAATTTCTTTATCTTCCCAATGTTTATCTATCTTACAAATAAATAAAGATACGATATTCGCAACAAATCTACAAACAAAACTAAACGATTCTATCAGACATAACATTTATAATCTCTCAAGTTCTCGATCCACGATACTTTGTTAACAAATACATCTTAATTATAGCGACTTTTTCTCATTCTTTCTTATTGTCACTCCCAGTTTTGATTTGCCAAACCGCTTATCATTACCTCGCTCCTCTCTTTTTATTTTTTATTTTTATTTAAACATATTCTCTTATGATTTCTTTAAATAAGCTAGAAGGGTTACTCGATGTTTCCCGTGTAATATATAAAAACACAAACAAAAGTCAGTAAGGATGGGTAAGCCAAGTTCCTGTTTGGGCCTTACTACTCCATATTGTATAAGGTATTCCCGAAGTATCGCCATCAAACTCAAAAACAATTTATCTGTGAGGCTGACACTTTGCATGATGGTTAGTGTTATCAAAGAGCATCAGATCTATTCATCAAACATCGGAAGTTGACATTTCATAAAAAATTCGAACGTGACCCAATCTTGCAAGATCAGGGCATGACCATATAAGAGGCGGGACTTCGTTGGCTACAATATGGGTTAAGTAGGGATATTTCTTAATTTATTCTCCTTTTTCTCTTCGAATTATAAAAAAAATGCATAAATTATTAACTTTTTCAAATTAATAATTAAAACCAAAGCTTCTATTGTAAAATAATTAGGTTCTCATTCTGATGAGAGGATATTGCTTCTTTGAAAAACCTAGGTTTAAAGGACTTTTCTAAATTTATGCTATACTTTGTTGTACTATCTGAAATTATTAAACTTGTAAAGTATGTGATTATATTCGTTTATTGTCTTTATCATATTTAGACCCACTTCGTGATAACATTAAAAGCACATTTATAAAATAAATAATTATTTTATAATATTTGAAATTATATATTATATATATATATATAATATATATATATATATATATATATATATATATATATATATATATATATATATATATATATATATATATATATATAATTTGCTTTTATGCTTTTAATGTTATCACGAAGTAGGTCTAAATATGATAAAGACAATAAACGAATATAATCACATACTTTACAAGTTTAATAATTTCAGATAGTAAAACAAAGTATAGCAATTTGAAAACCAAAATAATGTATTTTTTATACAAATGAGTAAAATCATTTATTTTAAAGGCTGAGACTTTCGACACCTTTGTCCTTTTCAAAGCAAGACTTTTTCATTTTACTGGTATTAACCTTAGGTGGGATGAGCCTCCCGTTGAAAACGGAAAAATATACTTTCGGTGTTTATGACCAGTGTTTTAAAGTGCGGTATGAATGTGTGAGCGTGGTTGGTGCTTTTTTTTTTTTAAATAAAAGACGTCGGAACATTATGTAATTTTTGTATATATATATATATATATATATATATATATATATATATATATATATACATTCTTCCCCCTTTTGTCAGAAACCTCGCTCATGAAATGTGAAGACTAAAGAACAAAATAAGCGATCGAGAGTTACGAGGCTTCCGAAAGTAAACTCAAGGTATACTTACTATTCTCCTTAATATATATATATATATATATATATATATATATATATATATATATATATATATATATATATATATATATGATGTGTGTGTGTGTGAAAAAGGCAAAAGGAAGAACAAATCAAATACATAAAAAAATAAATAAACGGGAGAGTAATAATAAAAAAAATAGACTTCCCATACGTATCCCGGGTAACACCGTGTAAGTACAGTTAGTTAAATAATATTTCTAACCATCCATCTAATCATTTCATTTTCCGTCGATACAATAGACAAACAGTTTTAGATACATCATGAAAATAGTAAATAATGTGTTACGAACGAAGTTTCGAAAATTGGTAAATCTTTACTTTGAAAGAAGGTAAACGCCTCGAATTACGGCTCTATTTGCTGAAGGCGATTCTGAGAGTTCAATTAGCGTAAAATTAAGTTGAAGCAAAACAGCTGTGTACACTGTTACTGGAATTTAAAGAACACACACACACACACACACACACACACACACACACACACACACACACACACACACACACACAGGGAGTGTTTCCACCAGAGAAACAAACAGAGGAGAGATGTCTACTTGATAAAGCGCATTCCTACATGTTCATGGACAAATGATTGCAAGAAGATAGTGGGACTTGACTTTAAAAAGTACAACTATTTGTATGACATTCTGGCACATACCAAGTCGAGGATACGTCCTCGTCAATCAGACCGAGGAAGTCTGGGTCATTTTGGGACAGGTGATGACCTTGCAACTGTCGGGCTAAGGTATGATTCTGTGCATTTCTAGGATGCCCACTCTCCCAGGCTTTAATTTCTTTTTTTGAGTATCGGTTAGTTTTTTGCTAATCGGGGAATGCCGACGGGGCTGCTCAGGCATTTTTTGCCGGTCAGAGTGTACACACCTTTTTTTCACTGGTTTTACTAATTCCCATCTTCCGACCCTTGTGTCATATCTTCCCGCAGGAAAAGAGAAATATATATATATATATATATATATATATATATATATATATATATATATATATATATATATATATATATATATATATATATATATGAGAGAGAGAGAGAGAGAGAAAAGAGGGGAGAGGGGGGTGTGAATACACACTGAGTTTAGTTTTAAGTCATTTAAATCGGCTGATACATCAGCCCCGCCCCCCCCTTCGGAAATACGCTACAAATGGGAGAGAGAACATCAGAGGTTGAGCTTGTAGCATTACTTCCCTTTCTATCCACTCACAGAGACATACATACACCAGAGGGCGTTTTAGATCCCTAACGATCGTTCGTTTCGCGAACACCAGAGGAGGCTAACATCAGGGCTATAAAACCTGGAGCAGAAAATAGTCTTATTTTTTTCTCGCCTAGCTGAGATTAGTCTGGAGCGGTCACTCGTGGCCGAGCAGTCCACGTGTGTCTCGTTGTTGAAGCACACACAATCTCAAACGGTAAAACAAACGTCCAGGGAAACCATTATGACTGGGTTGATGTACGGACTGAGTATAAAACTGAAAAAGACAAAAAAGACAAAAATGGTTGAGTCGATGATTGTTTTTTATTGGTTTTTACTTATTATTTAAAAGGACGTTTAGCGGGTAAGTTTTGGCGGTAAGTTTTTGCGGGTAAGTTTTGGCGGTAAGTTCAGCAGTTTTCGAGTTCGGATACGGTTCGAAAATGTTCGCAATTATTTTGTCAATTATGATATTCCATAAATCGTTAAAATAAGAAATTAGCAAGAAAATTTATTTAAGACACTGTCCTTGAACACGTGTCATGAGCACAACAATATTAAATTACGTGGACAAAACCTAACATTAAGGTCTGGCATAATGTAAGCACCGACATTAATTGCAGATTTTAAAAATCTGGTTATACATCGAAGAAATCGCAAGCAAATGGGGTAGCGTTGTTTGTGTTGTTAGTAGGCTGACAGTGCTATGAAGTATCGAGAAATGTCGACCGCGAGTACAGAAGGATTTCAGAATCAGATTTGTGTAATACACATAAGTATTGTATGAGTATATTATGTGTATCGACTATAATGATTGCGATAATGGTGTTTTTGTTGTTTCTTTCTTTTTAGCTGCAGCGGAGTTATCTTTTCAGTTATCTTGTTCTGTAGAAGTAGCAGAAAATAAATAGTGAAATAAAGAGGAACTGGTGTATACCGAATTATGTGTCTTATAAAATTTGTTTCCCGGTGAATCTGAGTGAAATGGGAGCACTTGAGAGATAGCGAGTAAGTTCTCCTCTAATTACCCCGTAATGTTACAAAAAAGAAAGCAAAAACTGATAAGGACTAAATTCTAAAATCGAAGAAAGCGATCAAAAGTAAAATTCTGTTTTCTAACAACATAGAGCAACACGTGGTAGAAATCATTAATTGAACAGATTTAGGTATGCGCCTTTTGACTTTTGTCTTTATATGTAAGATATGATGATAGTGTTAATCTGGGAGTAAGTACAAGTTAGAACTGACTCCGTACTGCGCAAAGCTCCCAGATTGGGGCCTTACAATGCACTTTACGGCCATACCCCAAGACCAGAGAGAGAGAGAGAGAGAGAGAGAGAGAGAGAGAGAGAGAGAGAGAGAGAGAGAGAGAGAGAGTGTGTGTGTGTGTTTCATTAGAAACTTTTTAAAGAGACGAGAAGAAAATTGATATAAAAAAGAAAACATATCCTAGGATGTAATAAAGAAAATCATGATGTGGTGATGCTGCTGATGGTGACGGTGGTGGTGGTGGTGGTAGTAGTAGTAGTAGTAGTAGTAGTAGTCAGGACCGGCGGCACAGTTATAAAAGTGGGGGGGGGGCTTTCCTAAAAAGTGGGGGGGGGCCGTTTAAAAACATGCATATATAACTTCATTATTGATGACCGTAAAGTGGGGGGGGCAAGTCAAAAAGTGTGTGTGTGTGTGGGGGGGGGGGGGGGGGCTTGCGCCCCCTCTGTACCCCCGGTGCCGTAGTCCATGGTAGTAGTAGTAGTAGTAGTAAGAAGTTCGTGTCGGTGTATACACAGTCTACCGACCTTCGACGTTGTCAGACGTAAAGTAACAGGCGCACACAGAGAGTCGACAAATAAAGGCAGACAAAGTATTTTATGTAGACATAAAAGAGGGAAAAAGAAAAAAAAAATGTGCTGATCAAGCTGAATTCCCTCCCCCTCCCCCCTCCGTTTAAAATTCCGCCGCCGTCGTCTCTTGGCCAACATAGACGTTGGCCAAGAAACAAGAAACAGCGCAAGTCGTGGGACGAATTTCAGAGGAAATGAAGAATACGAGATGCCCCCCCCCCCCCCCACATCACACCTTCTTATAGCGTCATACTTCTTCTTCTTCTTCTTCTTCTTCTTCTTCTTCTTCTTCTTCTTCTTCTTCTTCTTCGCGCCTGCCAGACATTCTAGGCTAGAGTTAAGATTTAGTATGATTTTTGTATACAGGGTGTTGCTGCAAAATCCGACACTTGACTAAAAGAAAACGAAATAGGCAATAAAAAAAAACTTGTATATGCAGAGACCCGACAACTTATTTAGCAACAGTTAGAGTTACATACTAAATTATTTTTCAATGTAACCGCCGCCGATGACCATCTCAAAGCGGGCGCGAAATGAGTCACACGCTTTGGCGATCATGTCGTTGTCTGTAGCGGTGAACGCCTTCACGATGACAGCCTTCAGAGAGGCGACCGGGTCGTAGGCGTGCTTGTTGTCTTACATTCGATGACTTCCCAGAAAAAATAGTTAAGGAGGTAGAAGTTAGGGGAGGTAGGTGGCCACCAGTCCGGCGACCAGTGGTGAAGAACATTATTGAGCAACCACGCCCGGGTCGTCTTGGTCTTGTGTACAGGAGCGGAGTCTTGCTGGAAGATGTAGGGGCGTCCGGCGGCGATTTCAGTCACTCCAGGGCTTCACCACGCACCTCAGTATCTTGTTGTAGATCTCAGCGGTGACTCTCGGGCCATTTTGAAAGAAGAACAGAGGCATAACGTCCTTCTCGCTGGAGATGACGCCAAGGACCATGACGGAGAAGGGAAACTTCGAATGTTTCTAGTACGGCAACCTTCACGATCTTTTTTGCAGATTCACTTGTCGTTCTGTTGTTCGTCAGGTCCTGGTCGAAATTTTTTTCATTCATTTTCGGACACGTGCTTGACCTCGTTTTAATTGACCTTTCCCGACTCCTTGGAGTCATTCGTCATGAGCATGCGGTAAGACTTGCGGTAGGGGAAGCAACAAGTGTCCTTCTTGATCGTTCCGCAGATCGCCGACTTGTGATAGCCCATGTCAACGGCGATCTTGGCGTAGCTCTGGCTTCTGGATTTTGCTGCAACGCCCTGTATATATCTATACTTACTTACTGTATCTACCCGGTGTTTTCCGGGAGTATTTTCCACTTTCATAAATAACATATATATGTTTTTCATTGAAATCGTTTTTTTAATAAAATTCACCCGCCGTCTTACGAAACATCAACATTTAAATCACATAAATATTTTCAATTTCTTTTGAACTTTTACATTCCCAAATAACTAATAGGACCCGTGCCCTGGCGTTGCTCGAGAACATTGAGGAAATAAAGACACTCTGCTCCCACCCCTGAACCCTATGTTAGTATTTTTATTCGAATTTTTAACTTTCTATGAGTAGCACTTTTTAAGTTATAAGTAAAAGAAAGTTTAGCTTAAGCCTTAAATTTCAGAAATTTTTTAGGATCAAAATTATGGATTTTGATAAAAATTGAAATAAGGATTCTACAATAAGGTTTGAGTTTACTCTTCATAAGGGGACATAAAAGTGGTGCAAAACAGTTCTATTTAGGGAATCAATTTTACACGTCCTGGGATTGGTATTGTTCTAACACACGCACACACATTATTATTATTTGTACTCCCTAGGCGTTCTCACACAGATCATCGTCAGTGATTGCTCACCGACAACAACTAGTGGTATTTCCTGGAGTCTGAGTGACAACAAGTCTCCCCAGATTTCCAGTACTTCACCTCTTTACGATAACGATGCGGTATCGCAACAGCCTCTTACCATTGATTTCTCGCTGGTAAAGACAATTGGTCTTCTCTGGGATTTGGGTGGCAATAAGCCTCCCCAAGGTCCCAGCATTCTCTGCACTTTTCCAGTCGAGGTCTGGTTTGTGCTGTCCCTCCTCGGTCTTCTTCTTCTTCTTCTTCTTCTTCTTCATCATCATCATCATCATCATCATCATCATCATCATCATCATCATCATCATCATCATCATCATTATTATTATTTCTGATCACTAGGAGTTATCACACAAGTCATCGTCAGTGATTGCTCACCTACTACAACCGGTGGTGTTCCCTGGAGTCTGAGTGACAACAAGCCTCCCCAGATTTCCAGTTCTCCACCTCTTTTCGATCACCATGGCAAATGACCTTGCGGTATCGCAACAGCCGCCTACCATTGATTTCTCGTTGGCAACGACTATTGGTCCACTCTGGGATTTGGGCAGCAATAAGCCTCCTCAAGGTCCTAGCACCTTCCGCACTCTACCAGTGGTTGTCTGGTTAGTGCTGTTCCTCCTCGGTCTTTTCATCCTCGTTGAACTACGACTATTTTGTGTGATGTCAACCGAGGTCGGCGCTATCATTTTTTTTTTGGGGGGGGGGGCTTATGATATAGGTGAGATGACTTTGAACATTTTCTTCATTAAAAGATATAGAAAATGAGTATAAGTTTGGCCAACTATTATAATATTTTATGAGGATAATTTAAGAAACTATGTCAACCGAATGGATTTATTAGGAAAATTACTATTGATCAACACAAATAGACATTAAATGCCCAAATATTAAAAAAAAAAATTGTTAGTAGATACTACATGTATATCACTGCACTAAAATTATTGAATATCCTCATTATTTTCAAAATCATTTCCGTTCAATGATTTCATTGAGTCTTTTATGTTTTGTAGTAATTTGAATACTTTGTTGGAGTTCCATTTTCTTAATGAACATTTTTCTTTGTAGAGCACGAAACCATCTCTATATCGTTGTTATTAAAGCAACTCTTTTCTTCCTAGAATGTTAGAAATGATTCTGTATTTCTTTCTGCGACTTTAAAAAGGGTGTTCATTCATTAGTATATGCACAAAAATATCCTTAAATATATTAATTCATAGAAATATATCAATTAACTTTATAATTTGATTTTTCTAATTGCTAAGCTTAGTGATAGAGTAGGAAGTTCATATTTGATTTTGTTTATTGCCTAGGAATTTTACTATATATATATATACACACATTACGAATAACAAATATCATATATATATATATATATATATATATATATATATATATATATATATATATATATATATATATATATATATATAATTGTGTACGTATAATATATATATATATATATATATATATATATATATATATATATATATATATATACAGGGCTTTACGCGCTCCACTACTTTTGGAGCTGCTCCCGCTCCTGCTCCAACGCCCAAAATTGGAGCTGGCTCATCTCGCGCTCCCCATTGTCAAAAAAGAACCGCTCCTGCTCCAACTCTTATAAAAAGGAGCGGCTCTTTTTCAGCGCTCCATAATAAAAATGTACCTTCTTTCATAAACGTTCTATTCTGCCAATGAGTGGTCGAAGGATAGGGGTGAGCGTCAAAGGATCTCGTCAATATGGGTTGAGATGTCACTTTAAGTGTAAGACCGTAAGATAATATTTGACAAAATCTCGCTAATATTTTGAGAGCTATAGGAGAACATGTCGGACGAAGTATAGGATTATACGTAAATTTTCGTTTCCTGAAGTATAAAATAGAAATAGAAAAATCCCTGAAGTATTTTAAAACAATTTTAATATTCATTACATTAACAACCTATTTTTTCAGGAAAGGAAAATTTGACCCGATATTTTTTCTTTTTATTTTGGAAGGGAATTTAGATTTGTTTTAAGTATATAAAGTTTTACTTTTAAACATTATTAGTTATTATTTTCTTTTTAAAGAAAACATTTCTCTGGGAAAGGAGAGACAGCCAGGGCAACATTAATCGTCGTGTTGTTGTTTAATATTTGTTTGTTTTACGAACGTAACTATATTGTATAATGTATATTATTATTTACAACAGAGAAACGCGCAAGTACTTTCAAACAAATCGATTTATCCATTTTCATTTCAATAGTACAATTTGGAGCGAAAAAAACCCAATGAAGTTTATTTTTTAAAGATTGAATAAAAAAAAAAATATTTCTCATAAGTTGGCCAAAAAATATCAATAAATTGTCAATAAACAATTCAGAGATCGATTTAATGTCTTAAGATTGCATACAAAATATCTGGCCTAGACCTTGGGAGTTGAAAAAATATCGGGTCAAATTTTCCTCCACCGAAAAATTAACTGGAATAAGTTTTTCCTAGGTCGGGCAAAAACATTTATTAAAATTAAAAATTTGAATAAAAAAGGTGAAAACGTCTATATTTGAAATTTCTAACAAAAACAAACTGTTTACAATTTTAATATTCGATAATAGATTATTTAAGATAAAGAAAGATATATATGCTACTTTCGGTTCTAAAGACAACAAATTAGTCAGAAAGTCTAATTATTTGCTTTTTAAAATTAAAATGTAAGATATTTTCTTTAATTTAATTAAGTTTAAACATCGGTTTAAGTGTAGAAATGGGACAGCTGTTTTCTTCCGCTCATTTCGCTTCGTATTCGCCCAAATTTTTGATAAAACTGATTGTTGGTCTTAATTATATTTTTGGTCCTGAAATAAAATTCTCATTTACTTTTTAAAGTGTTGAGAATCTAACTTTAATTTGAGGTTTTAATCGCTGGCGGCCATGTTGGTTTTTATTGGGTTTTCCTTGGACTAAATATATTTTTTCCTTGGACTAAAGATATTTTTTACTGTTTTAACATTTTATTACACACAAAAAACAAACTTTGAAATTCTATTTACAAAAGAAGGTTTTAACGGAATTTAACGAATTTAAAAGCAAACATGAAAAGGTTAAAACATACTAGTCGTGAATTTAAAAATAACAAAATGTCACCTAAGAGATGACGGGTATAAATGTGGCATAAAAGTTCAATTTGATATATGCTAAAAAATAAATTAGAATTTTTTGTCAGGACAAAATGTACCATTTAATCCCAAACATCGATTTTATCGAACATTTGGGTGAATACCGAGCGAAATAGGTGAGAAAATCTAACCGCCCCTATAGTATAATTGAACCTAAAATTCTTTATTTAAAAACACGAATTAAAAGAAAAATTGGCTTATTTATTCAATCAGCAATATACATCCTAGTCATAAATAAAAAAAAATTCATTTCTATAAGAAAATAACTTCAAAGACATCTATAGACTCACTGGCGCATTTAAAGACATTTGGTGCCAAATTGTCTGTCTTCTGCCTTAAGAAAACTGTCCCATCAAAAATTTGACACATAGATGTAAAAATCTGAGAACTTCAAATGTTTAAAGACATTTGACGCCAAATTGTCTCTTGCCTTAAGAACACTGACCTATCAAAAATGTAACACATAGATGTGAAAAAACCCGGAAAAGTTCAGTTTCTGTTTCCATGTGTAACTTTCCCGTTCTTTCTCCCTCTCTCTCCCTTCCTCTCCCTCTTCCTCTCTCTCTCTCTCTCTCTCATATATATTTACCAAAGATATAATTTTAAAAAATAATTCAGAGTAAAGTCTGAGACTTTCTTACTTTTCCTTTATATTGCTAGATAAAAAACTAATGTTTAAAAGAAAAAAAAATCAAATAATTTTGGAGCGAGGAGCGCGGAGCGATAAACCCACTGCTCTTTAGTTCCAAATGGAGTTGCTCCCGCTAAACTCCCGCTGAATATAAAATGAGCCCTCCTCTCCTTCGCTCCAGCAAAAAGGAGCATGCTCCTGGAGCGCGCTATTTTTTGGAGGGCTCCATAAAGCCCTATATATATATATATATATATATATATATATATATATATATATATATATATATATATATATATGTGTGTGTATAATAGTTATTATTTTTTACCTACAGGCACACGTGCTTAATGCTTACGCAATCTTCAATGTAGGAGATGATAATTACGGCAGGTCAAATGATACGAACCCAGTCACAAAGTCACCGATGTCTTTACAGCCTGGTATTCAACCCCTCGGCCACCATGAATTACAAAAGGAAAGCAGAGAAATGTCGATTCGGTGTGCATACACAGTAAGCAAGTCATAACAGTGTTCCTACGGCGGAACCCGGAACTTTGCATTACGATAAGATTGCAGCTTATTATTAATTCTCTTAAAGCGGCCTCGTCCTTGTTGAAAAGGGGGCTAAACAATATTTTTAATATAAATATTTTTATTTTTACATGTGTTTAATATTTACGCAATATTCAGTGTTGAAGATGATAATTACTGCCGGTCGAAGGATTCGAACCAAGTAACACCATGAATTACCATGGGAAAGAAGATAATTAAATACTATATAATGTCGAGTCAGCGGACATACACAGTAAGCTAGTCATAACAGTGATAACATTTTAGAAATATATATATATATATATATATATATATATATGTGTGTGTGTGTGTGTGTGTGTGTTTGTGTTTGTGTTCTTCTAGTATATACATATTTTTGGGGAACCACTGTCTAGAGTAGATTTTTTTCCAAGATATTTTAATTCAACAACTTTTTTCTCTTTGTAGATTTTTCTGATGATTTTCCAGTGTTGCAGAGACGATATTGACATAAAAATGTTGTTTGGCTCACGGCAAATGAAATGGACCGTAAAAAATACATCTTACAGAAATGTTATGTTTTTTGGAAATGTAAAAAAAAATGAAATAAATCAAAACATGGTTATTGGAATATAAAATGAACCTGACTTATATATGCTCTGTTGTTACGGATTGACAATCATTGAGCTGAATCTTTTAAAGAGACTGAACAATAAAAAGGCACTGATAGTATATGCTAATGCATATATTGTCATAAATAATTTTATATATATATATATATATATATATATATATATATATATATGTATATTGAAACGCTAGCGTCTGTAGGTATAAATAATTTAATATTTATTTATAAATATTATACTAAGCCCCTTTAAGAAATTAAAGTTGAGCACTCTCGGGGAAGTTAAAAATAGACTGTCAAAAAGCTCTAATGCAAAGTTCCGAATACGTTCGTCGAACACTCTCGACTAGTCTTCTATCTGTGCCCGCTTCCAGGTACATATAGATCTTAATTTCCCTAAATTACGTGACAGTTTCCGTGGGCCGGGTGGATATGGCTTACTCTGTGAACCAGGTTCGCGCCTCCCGACCGTCTGAAATTGTTACTTCCCTGCACTGATGAGAGCAATAAGCTTGAAACGCTAGCGTCTGTAGGTATAAATAATTTAATATTTATTTATAAATATTATATATATATATATATAATATATATATATATATATATATATATATATATATATATATATATATATATATATATATATATATATATATATATATATATATGAGAGAAAGTAATAGCAAAACGATTGAGGAAACTAAAATATTCTGAACGAAGTAAAAAGTGTATTTTTATTTCTCTTCAAAAGCCAAATCTTAAACAGCTGTTCTTAAAGAGAAGCACTCAGCCTCTTCATCTATTTTCTCCTACGGTCTATTGTCTTACATTATAAAGTACTTCAAGACACTCAACGTGAGCACCTGTTCCCTCTGATCACTTGGGTTAGGCAGGGTCGTTCCTGGTGCTAAAAGAGTCGGACAGGCTGACCGCCAAGGAACGTCTAAGGAACGCCAAAGGACCGGGCCAATTGGCGGTCCGAACCTCCTCAGTATCTATATCCGTTTAATAGTCAGTTGGCGTAAGATACATTTTCTTTTCACAAATGCACCTTTCATTCGCTAAATAAAAGCAAATCTATCTATCTATCTATCTATCTATCTATCTATCTATCTATCTATCTATCTATCTATCTATCTGTTTGTCTGTATATATATATATATATATATATATATATATATATATATATATATATATTAGATTTTTAATTTTTAATTTTTTAACGGCCCAATTTTTGAAATGTTAAATTTCTTTTCTTCTTCTCTTTCTTTATCCCTCCATTTCATTCACTCCAAATATGATCTGAGGTTAAGATCGGATTCTAACTCTGACTGATGAGATCTCAGTTTATAGTAACTGTTGATCGATAACATCGACATGCCAGTGTCGCAGATTTTGTACATGTCTGTGTAAATAAAATTATCACATATATAAAGCTCTATTTTGATATTGAGCACTTTTTATAAACCCGGTTAAAATTCTCTGGATTACCACCCTGTGGATATTTTTTACCTGGATTATTACCATTATATATATATATATATATATATATATATATATATATATATATATATATATATATATATATATATATATATAGAGAGAGAGAGAGAGAGAGAGAGAGAGAGAAAGAGAGATATATATAGATATATATAAGTATCTGATGATTATACACACACACACACACATATATATATATATATATATATATGTATGTGTGTGTGTGTGTGTGTGTGTGTGTGTGTGTGTGTGTGTGTGTGTGTGTGTGTCTTCTCCCATACTGACAATTGCAGGTTTGGCATGAAAAACAACTGAAAATGGGTTTATTTTGAAAATAATATTTATTTAGAAATAATTATTCAAAGCTCGCGCAAGTTAAGTAAAGTTAAGATTACAAGCTGTCATCCTGCGTAATGCATAACTATATACCATGCCTATTGAGTTCTCTCTCGTGTTTGCTATTTCGATGTTAACTTACTTTCCATTTCTAGACTATTCTTGTTGGAGCAGTTGCACGCGCCTCGGCTACTGAGTCAAACATGACGATTGAAGGTTTGGCATGAAACACAAGTGTATATGGGTAGATTTTAAAATAATATACATATATATATATATATATATATATATATATATATACATATATTGTGTGTGTGTCAAGTTATATTGAAAAGAAATCAATAAAGTGCTCGATCGCAGAAGAGTGAGAGCTGATATAAATAATTTATTTGAAAACTATATGTTCATATTTCAGAAAGCGTACCGCAAATAAGTTGACTGTTTAAAGTTTAAAAAAGTATATACCTAAAGAGAATCGTCAGCGTACTGAAACGAAATAAAAAACACAGTGATATATGGCTTTTGTGTTCATCGTTAAACAAACAGTGCATCACTGAAGTTTCTCTCTGGAAAAAAGTATATTGGGTGGATTCATTGAGTTTTATTTTATCTATTATTTATAGTTTTGTGTTTAAAAAGGGTTTTATTTTATTCTACTGAGTGTTTTATTTACTTATTTATTTGTAGTTTTGTATTTTAATTTTAAAAGGGTTGCACTTTGAAGATCGTCCATAGATCGCAGGAGATCTTCGACGCCTCGCAAAATGAAAACAGAGGGGGAGGGGAATTTATCGTTTAAAACGGTGTATTACTGAAGTCTCCTATTTAAAAAGTTACCGGGGGTCAACTTTATGTGCCTGATATGATTCATTGAGTTTTATTTAATGTATTAATTATTTTACTTATAGTGTTGTGTTTTAAAGGGTTTTATTTTATTTGGTGTTTTTATTTGCTCATTTATGTATTTGTAGTTTTGTATTTTTAAGATCGTCACTAAAAAAACGACAACAAAGGGTAATGGCGTTGTAATTCATCGTTTAAAATGGTGCATTGTTGACGTGTCCATTTTGAAGGAAGTACTTGGTCAGGGTTAAATATAACATATGGGTCTTAATCGTAATTAAGTTTTATTAAAATTAATTTAATTATTTATGATGGGTGTTGTCTGTTTTACTGCTTCAAGTGTGTGTTTATTTTTAGGGAAAATTGTGTGGCATAGATTAGGCTCTGGTTGGGATTTATTAAGATTTTTATTTATTTATTAATTATTTCTCATTATTTATAGATTTGTATTTTTTTATTTTTTAAAAATTATGTTTATAAAATATTTTTATAATAATTTTTATATATTTTATATATATCGGGTGAATCTGTATTTGAGTGGATTAATTGTTATGTAGTGACTGAATGTTGACGGAGGATATATTTGTTAGTGAAAGGGTTCATCTAAGGGGTATCTAATGTTTTAACTATCATTGTCATATGCATTCGTGTTGGTTTTATGTATCAGCCATGACCACAAGGATCCATGGCGTAACGGATAAAGCGCTAAATGTAATCATCTATAAGTGATAGTCTTCTGGAGGTTGAAGGTTCAGTTCTTAGTGGCGGCGATACTAAGAATTCAATTACGAATTACTTAAGAGTGACGTAACGAGAACAAACTACCCCCGTGGATTTAATAAACTGTTCCGTTAGAAATTCCGTACAGATTCCCGAGTCTGACAGAAAGAATTCGACGTCTGTAAGTGTGAGAAAATGTGGTGCATTTGAATATGCAGATTTGAGGTGGATTCGCTGCTGCTAATACGAATGGAGATAACAAATGCAGAGACGGCACCCTTGAGATGGGCGTGTAAGAGAAGGTCCCCTCTGAATCTAATCAATCTGCCAGCTAGCCAACTCTCATCACTCTGAGCTGAGAGAATCTTTCTTAGCCAACTTTCACAACCCTGTTTGATATTACACCGAGAAAATCCTTTTCAACACTTCATTTCAGGACTTGTCTGATAAAAAATAAAGACACTTTTATATCTGTTATAAAGCTGTGTTAAATGAGTTATTTCTTGCCGACAAACTAACGCTATAACACTTTCTACTTTTTGTATTTGTTAATTTACTATGGTGGGGATTCCTTTTGTTTTTACGGGGTGGGGGTATGTGATTCTATTTGTATTGTTTTTTTTTATTGTTTTACTTTTTAATTTATTTTATGCGAGGATTGTTTTCATGTTTTTATTGCTTTTAAATGCCTGTTGTATGTTTTGATTCTCGGCTCGTTTCCTTTTGGCGGTAAAAGATTATCACCGCAAATCCCATTTGAATTGTAAAAAAAGTCCTTAGTCTCACTTGTGCTGGCCATATGTTCTCCAATGAATACTTAACTTATGACATCAATAGGCAAACATTCAAACTCAAATTTCAAACAGCAATTTTCGCGTCAATTTGTACAAAGGTTAAGATGTTAATCACTACATTACTATAAAAATCCTTTCATTTATCCTCTAAGTATGGCTTCAATTGTGACCCTGTTAAAACAGCAAGCAACTGGTTAATATGCTTTTTTTTTATCTCCCCCCCACAGCGGTAAGATGTGACACGAGTTCGGAAAGTGGGATTGAAAGGCCAGCGCCCTAGAGGTTTAAGCCCTCTGGCCTACAAAAATGCCTGAGCAGCCCTGTCGCCATTCCCCCGGTAGGGGCGCCTTAAGCGATTAGCAATAAACTAACTCTTTTCTCAAAGGATTAGACGGCAAAAACTTGTAAGGGTGGACCTCCTAGAACTGCACAGGGCAAACCCTAAGACCGGTGCAATCAAGGACCGAAGGCTAATACGGTACCGGTCTAAAAGGTGTAGCATCCATTGGAACAGATAATACACTTTGATCTCAGGCCAAAAGGCCGAGAAAGAAGATGTAAATCACAACATTACTATAAAATTCTCTAAGTATGGCTTCAATTGTGACCCTGTTAAAGAAGCAAGCTACTGGGAGTGTATGAGGGGAATACGTATAAATGATTCCTAGAAAACTAACAGATTTATAATCAACGCATTTACATTATTTTTCTTCTGATTTTTGTTGAATGTTTTGTGTAAAACTAAGACACACATATGCATAGATTAAATAGGGGATTGTCAGTCAGATTATGTAACCGACAGTTTTATTTACCCAAAAAGCATAGAATAGCCATATTTAATTAAGTTTCTAGATTAACTAAAAGTCAAGATAGTACAAAAAATGCATTTGCTTGTGACCATTATCATTCCATTCTTTGTTCTTTAGGGACGGAGATTTCGTTTTGTCCTCATTCATGATTTCTTTGATGTATTCGACTTCTGCATCTTCTTCCTTGGTAAGTTTTGTGATCTCGTAGACATTGTTTTCTGCAGTTTCGGCTTTTATGTTGTGTCATACTTCTGCTTGTGGCTTTTCAGGGCGGGAGGTCCAGATGTTTTGTTACATAACTTACCTTTACTTTTATTTATATTAGTTAAAGATTCGATAAACATCCTCTCTTTTCGGCGTGTCTTACTTGATCTGGAATCCTCTGTTTTCTTTGTATTGTAGTCAATAGGCATATTCCATGGATTATTCGTGCGATTCAGGCAGCATCTATGTATGGGATTGCTTTTGTAATACCATTCCATCACTAGCCTATTTTTCTTTGTGGTCCATTTCTTACTCTATAATTAACATCTAAACAGAGTGAATTAGAATTATCCCTTTGTTTTATTATAAGATTATTGAATTGCAACCACTGATTATCCTTTGTATTTAACATGTAAGCACATTATTTGTGGTCCATTTCTTCCATTAGATTGACTAGAGGTCGAGATAGTACAGTGTCTGATACTGCTTACCTTTGCACTGTGTGCACACGGTTTCGCCGCTGCTGGCTGGTGGATCTCGGCCGTTTAAATGATAACACGTGGACGCCGGACTTAGGTTTTAAAAGTGTTTTATTTTAAAGAAGACTACGAGAGAAACCTGAAATAGTTTGTACGAGAGAAAGAGAGAGAGAGAGAGAGAGAGAAAGAGAGAGAGAGAGAGAAAGAGAGAGAGAGAGAGATTCAGAAAGAATTACTTGGAGAGAGATTTACCGTAGCATCAATCAGGCCATTTTGTGCTACATTGCACCCAACCTCTCCCGACCATTGCCGACTACGGGGACCCTCGATTCACACGTCTAGTTCATTTGCTGGTCAGGTTCAAGAGAAAGAATCAGCTCCTAACGAAAGTGACGTCATTTCCGACTTTCGCTTTTATTCCCTATACATTTAAGTACGTCCGCCCTCCGTACCCTTCACTATCTAACAAAAGTATGCATTTTCTTGTGACCATTTCGACAATTTAAAATGCCGGCTATGTAAGTGCTCGTGCAAATGTCAACATTGGTTTTCGAATTCCTCATGTTTGGAGAATTGCAAGAATATATTGGACAATTGTAAGAATATATTATTCCACAAATCACCACATATCTTTTGAACGAACCCCTATTTTTGAACATATGGACTTGTGGCAAACATGATGAGCCAGAACCTGAATTGAGTGGTGGAAATTATCTTAACTTCCCTTTATTTTCCCTATAAAAAGCCCGTCTTTGTTTAACCTGGAGAACCTCGATGTGTTAAAGAACAAGTAGACGTTGGAACTAGAGTATTCATACGTATTGATCACATGTGAGGGGCACGCTTTGCCATCCATAAAATACGTGCTTGATGGAAGCCGACAGAAGCCGTTTTAGCACTTAAAGGGCTAAGTTCATTAAACGATAAAAATTAGTATTGAAAATGGTGTTGTTGGAGAAAAGTACACAACGCGATTGAGGTCCAGTGGCATATACGTTGTTGCATTGAATAAGGTGACATTAGAGAAAAGTATACTACGTAGCAAAGTAACAGTGGCGAACACGTTGTTTGCATAAACAGATACCATCGCTCCCTCCATTTTACTTTTTTTTTTTTTACTAAGGAATCACCACTTATCAAGGCCCAAAGGCCACTCGAGGATAAGGGTTAATGAGTGTCAGGTGGACGGTGAGACAACACCGTGATATTTGGTAATGGTGGTGGAAATTGGGCAGTATTTGATTATTTAAGACGACGGCTCAACAAGAATTTGTTTACATTGGACTTGATAACGACGATGTTGTAGTCAGCTGAGAAGCAGTCCCGCGGTATGTGTTCCACATACAGGTAGTTCTAAGAAAGAAACTTTTCGTTTAGTTTTAGGCAGAGAGAGAGAGAGACAGAGAGACAGAGAGACAGAGAGAGAGAGAGAGAGAGAGAGAGAAAGAGAGAGAGAGAGAGGACCATTATTAACAGTGGTTGTTACTGGATGAATTATTGTCGTAAATGTTTTACAGGGGGGGGGGGCATAGATTGAAGCTCATCCGAGCACCTGTCATGAAAGTAACGATAGAGTAGATAAAGACTAGTAACGTCTCTTATGTGAGAAGGAGGTAGTAGGGAGAAGAAGAGGACATCGCCCACTAGATTTCGAAGTCTGTTTTAAACTAGACTAGTAGCAACTTTAATCGCTAGTATACTTGCGAGCGTTTGGCAAGAGATAGCGTCCGCCTAGACGCGTGCTGTGTGACAAATGGCACGCGCATTGGACATTTGTATGAAATCAAATAAAAATCCTCGGTCTGCTGGAAATTCAAATTCAAACTTTTTATGGTAAGACTAATAAATTTACGAATTTTAGAAATAAACGTTTCATTTTTTCACAGTTTTCGCGATATTGACTTTCAATGTGTGCCAGATATTTTGAAATACCTTGTATAATATTGAATATGACAGTGCTACAAAAACAAGTCTGTTACTAAAATAAGCGAAACAGTACGAACAAATATTTGAAAAATTAAACGTAGTTTTTGTTACAGATAGACACCAGATATCTACTATCATGAATACTATTGCGAATATAATTTAAAACCTATTCTAGAAAGATGCACCTACTTCTATATACATAAAGTTACGTATGTGCAACTGCTTATATATTTATATGTGCAGATTAACCTCTAAACTAATGACCCGATCATTATGAATTATGGAATATATATTGTAATCAACACGGTGAATAACTTATTCAGAGTGAATGATTATTTTCCGAATTCATTTCAGACAAGTTTGCTTTAATGTAAATAATAAGCCTTTGAATAATTAATAAATGATTATTACATATTTGAATTTATAAGTTGTGAAATTAAAATTTATGTCTCTACGAAATATTTGAACCCGGTGATTTTTGTAGCAGTAAGGCGACTTGTGAGTGAGAGGGGTTATCTCCTCCGACTGTGTCTATGATATTAGTAATAAAAAAATAAACTGGTGAGCGGACTAATATAATAATGTTGAACATTTTTCTTTTTTCACAACATGAACGAATAGATGGCGATAATGAATGACGAAAAGACTTTTGTATGTAGTTTTTGATTATTAGTCTATTCCAAGAATTGCAATTCGGGAAACATCTTATTCTACTCTATATAGAAGATATACTCACACCCAGACACACAGGTAAATACATATAGATGCATATGCATTATTTCTTAAAACGCGTGCAAACGCAAAACGGTTTCAAATAAAATACATCAAACGAACGAATACATATACACAAATTCAAAATCTGTCAAAACTCACGCACGCGCAAAGTTGTACGAATAAAATATACCATATAGGCACATTGGTACAGCTACACACACGTACACACATATATTTAAATGCCTACTAGACACTGTCACCGAGTGTCTAAGACCGCTCTGTACATCGAGTTTCTAAGATATCTTTGTACATGGGGTTGCCAGGATGACCTGACACGAGATAATTCACCCTACAAGTAAACCCTGACTAAATATTCAAAATAACATCGTATTCGAAGCCCAACTAAAACCCCAACGGTATGGCTACCCCACATTAGCTCATATAAAGAATGGTGCACCTTAACTAAGGGATGTTTCCTGTAGCAACAGAACTAAGCTGGATACTCCACCCGACTAGATTAATTCTTGTCTTGGAGTCCGGTAAGACACAGAGACAACAAGAAAGATATACTATAACATAGTTAAATGGTCAATTGGTAAGATTAAAACTAATGTTCTTGACTTCTTTACTAACTCAACGTTTGAAAGGTAAAGGAGAACTTTAATAGAACACTCGGATATATATGTATTTCATATAGAGATCAAGTGTTAGCCCCAGGAAGAGGCCCCTTGATTTATGCGAATTTACACTGAACTAAAATGAAAAAAAAGTGTAACTGCTGTATTGTTGGTAAATAATAGCTTGTTTTCGAAGGTGACATAAAGGCTTCTAAAGATTTATGTGTCATGGCCTCCTTTCAGTCTTGAGAGACACTGGATACCCCCTGCGCGTGTAATCGTGAAGCAAAGGTTGCACAACCTCAACCACACCTCTATTGAATCGGCACTGCTTGAATTCAGTGGTAAGGAGAAGTCCAGGACGACTGGAAACAATGTCGAGATAAGCACTTTGTATTTCCAAATGGTCACTCATTTAGTATTGACCAGACTGTACGTCGCTTAACTTCGGTGATCTAACGGGAAACGGTGTGTCAACGGGATTATGCTGCATATAAATAGATTTATGATGATAACAATGGCGACATTTTGTCTGATTGTTTTCGTATATCCTGTTTAGACAAGACCGGCCAATGTTGGGATAATACAAACATTTCTGAAACATAATTTGATAAATGTTTCGAAATTTTTAAGATGACGGTTAATAATTTGGATTATTTGGATTATTCAGACTACTATTCTCATCTTGGTTGTTATTTTCACGACGTTTCGGCCAATGTAACATCCGACCGTTTTCGGGTGCATTTTTTCGAACTTGTGAATCTTGATGTCGAACTCGACAACCTATATAAAATTCCAAACTTCCCCCTTTATTTAAAGCACGGCGGTAGATTGTTCTCGTTCCGTTAGCCATGACCTAGTTGAAGTGCGAATTAATTATGGTATTATTCTTAGTTATTATCGCCTGTAGTAAGGATTGAACCATCAACTTCCAACTGTCACTTATAACTAATTGTTAATCAACGCTTTCATACATTGCATCAGGTGTCCACAAAATAACGAATTATTATTAGACCTAACAGATAAGAACATAAATACACAAAAAATAAAAGTGATAATTTAGCAAAACGAACTAGATTGACATCTTGGATAAAATATTTTATGAAATAGCCACCCCAGAACTTAATCCCAGCCCTGTTGACAAAATTCACCGCTTATTTTATTACGCAAGCACGAGTGTCAACAAAAAGCATCATTAAATAAAAGCAACATTAAAATATTAGAAAATAGAAAACTTCCTTTTATGCAAACAGAGTTTTGAATGCAGTAAAGAAAATTAAAACAATGATTTCACTCTAATACTGTTGTATCGTAGTCCGACAATTAAACAGTAATAAATACACTCATAATTTAATGTTGGAAATCAACTATTGTTTGAATTTCTAAATAACATATACACACTATTTATAGTCCTTTTGGATTAATTCATCCTGGTTGTGAGGGAGTGTTTATCTTACCACAATATCTCTTCGTTTTGAAATTCCACTTCCTTTAGAAGTCACATAACATTTTCTGTTTTAAAATAGAGCTTTGTGGATAAATTGTCACGTGGGAGAAAGCAATGTGTGAGACCTTGCATTATTCAGTCATGGTCTTTTTAATGGTCTTCAGGTCATTTCATAATCTGATCTCTTTGCTCGTTTTTTTTTTTGCTGACAATTCTTCTTTTGATGATTCTTGTGCTGTCCCTCCTGATTGTCACGTGGGAGAGTCTTATCAAGTCGGGTCGGCAGAATCGGCAGAATCGGCAGAATCGGCAAGTCTGTACACTTTAGCATAGAGGTTAAACACGCTATTCTGTTAGTTAAACATCACTTGATAACCAGCCACATCGAATTTAGTCGCCATGTCAGGTACCAGCATTTTGGAATTGGATCCATCTTGACTGGCCTAAGACGTTGTGTTTAGTGGCCACCCAATGAAGTCAGACGGTGAAAACAGTTGTTACGGGCTTACTTACTGTACACCATGCAGAAAATACGCTACCAGATCTGGCCTGTCTTGTTGTAATAGAATGTTCTACACCCCCTTCTTTCCTATGCTGACGTTAAACTGATGATGATGACGATGACGATGACGATGACGACCCCCCCCCAATACAAACACTGTGATAGCACCAGCCTCGGCTGATATCAAACAAATGATTGTGAAGGGTCAACGAGAATGGAATAGCACTAACCAGACGTCCACTGGAAAATTGCGAATAGTACTAGGACCTTGGAGAGGATCATTTCCATCCAAATCTCATATGACCAATTGTCGTCATCAGCGAGAAATCAATTGTAAACGGCTGTTGCGATGATGATGATGATGATGATGATGATGATAATGATGATGCTGCTGCTGCTGATGATGATGATGATAGTGTATCGTCGTCCGACAGTTAAAGAGTAATAAATACACTCAAAATCCAATGTGGATATCAACTATAGTTTTAATTTCTGAATATCAACTACCCACTATTTAGAATGCTATCGGAGTAGTTCATTTCGGAAGTTCATTCTTGGTGTTTATTTCCCCGCAACAAATCAATAAATAATCACATTAAATAATGAAATGTTTGAGAGAAACAAAATAATTATAATTACAAAATTCTTAGATTAATCAGAGAATATCATGACGTCATACGCACGATACATTTTCATCGATGGAAAACGTAGCTTTCTACGACGTGACGTCATTCATATTTGCAAGCGAATAACGTTCGTTTTTTGTTTTTTCAAAGTCGGACTCGCTACAACCCGTGGTTGACATTTACTATGTAACGGAAAACTAGGTCAACCCTGAAGAACATGAAAGAAAGATAAACAAACAATGTCAACGATGGCATTTCCTATGTAAGTGTTTATCTCTCTCTCTCTCTCTCTCTCTCTCTCTCTCTCTCTCTCTCTCTCTCTCTCTCTCTCTCTCTCTATATATATATATATATATATATATATATATATATATATATATATATATATATAGAGAGAGAGAGAGAGAGAGAGAATGTAGAGAGACCTTAAAAATTTTAGAAACCTTTTTCGACGCTAAAGCGGATGTTAAAGTAATGGAGGTTCTGATTCTAGTTGGAGAGAAAGTGTGTGTGTGTGTGTGTATGTGTGTGTGTGTGTGTGAGAGAGAGAGAGAGAGAGAGAGAGAGAGAGAGAGAGAGAGAGAGAGAGAGAGGAGGACTTCATTAGGTGTTATCTTCAGATCGCGCGACCCAACTCCTTGGATCAATTATCTTGTAATGACTATTCTCTCACTTTTTGAGTTTCTCTCTCTAAATATATAGCAATCCAGGTAAAGTAGACATCCACAGAATAAAAAAATCAACAGAATTTCACCCGGGCTCATAAAAAATACTCAATAGTAAATAGAGCTATTTATATAGTTATTTTTATGTATACAGACATGTACAAAAAGCCGCTATTTTTGTTCAATATGAACATCTGAGTGAAAAATCAAAATCTTTCCGCCTTATGAGATCTTAGTTTCTAATAACTATTCATCGATTACATCGACATGCTAGTGTAGCGGCTTTTTTATATGTCTGTATAAATAAAATAACTCTCTCTCTATCTCTGTATATATATATATATATATATATATATATATATATATATTCTCGGAAGTTTTTCAACCATTAAAACTATATGAAAAACAAACAACAAAAAAAACAACATTTTAGTCCCAAGTCGTTCGGTGGAAAATCACTTTTCTTGTAGATCAATTTACTTTTTGCAATAATTATTAGTTTGCTTCCAAGAATTTACGCTAGTCTTAACATTATATATATATAAGATTTTGAATTGTAATTTATTAATAGTGTCTGCATTTTTTTTATACGTTTGATATTTTTTTTCTCCTACTGTGTTTCTTTTCATTTCTGCTTTTATTGTTATGTATGCTTTTTAAAAGGGGATTGAAATTGTGATATCCACATCCTCCTGAATCTACGTTCGAGCCCATACGATCGCCTGCAACCGCCACCCCTACACTCATGAGGGTAAGAAAGCCGAAAACGACATTGTCTGTAGGTGAAAAACACTTTAATATTTTAAAAAAAATATTTATAGTTAAAAGTCCCTTTAAGATGCAATAGTCTTAAAAGTAGAGCTCTGTTTGAAATTGAAAAGTTTGTTGTCATTTCTGCGATAAGCTAATTTCGCTCGAACGTTAAACACTGTATACAGCAATGACATCCCCACCTCCTGGGTAAGTGTATCTTAATTTCAATTACTGTATGTGGCGATTTCTCGCGGTCGCGTGGTCCAGAGCGTTTATCTTGTGATTCTAGCCTGAATCTACTGAGTTCGAGCCCATGCGACCGCCTGCAACCGCCACTCCTACACTGATGAGGGTAAGAGAGTCCGAAACGACGTCGTCTATAGGTGAAAAACACTTTAATATTTAAATATATATATATATATATATATATATATATATATATATATATATATATATATATATATATATATGAAATGAAACCACACTCTTTCAAATCGAAAGACATTTCTTCAAATGGATTTACATATCTGATAAAAGCGAACCACTGCTTGAAACGCGTTATATAAAATTATAAAATGATTAAATAACAAAATAATAAATGAATGTTCAACAAAACATTTTACAAATGTTGGTAGCCTTACTCCTTTATATATATACTTTTCTCTCGTTGGAACTGCACTAATACTGCACTACCCTCTTTTATATATATATATATATATATATATATATATATATATATATATATATATATATATATATATATATAGTCTATCTTTATTTCCATGGAAAATGCCCGACTGAGGTAAAATCTCTAGTTCCCTTTTGTAAGACATTCACAGCAAGAACTTGTATTATTATCACGACAAAGACATTTTCTTCTTTCTCATTGTATCTAGTCGAAATTTCCACGGACGGTACTTTGCAAAGTAGAACTACTTCCCAACGGATTATAACGTTGTCGTCTTCAAAGCCAATGTCAACAAATTCTAGAATCGTCTCTACAAGTATTGGAAATTGGTCCTGACAATCATTCCATATCATTAACCCTTATCCTCGAGTGGCTTTGGGCATTGATAAGTGCTCACCATTTAGTAAGAATAAATAAAAAGAAAACATAAAATGATCGTCGATGAACGTAACGAATAATATTTATTTTCAAAAAGAAAGTGTCGTGTTTGCAAGTGCGTGCGTAGTGATATGTACTTACAGTACTTCAATTAAAGAGGAGTAACTCAGTAGGTGATTAAGACAATTATTATCCACCTTGGTAGGAGATTTTGTTGATTGTTTACGCACATAAAAGTCGTAGCAGTTCTATTTATGATGATGCTGGTAATTTGTCGCTTCCTCGTAGTTATTGGCGATGCTGATGCTTGAGTCTCTTCTAGCATGCCGAAGTATTGTCGTAGTGTTGTTATTTCTGTTGCAGTTATTAAAAACGTAGAAGTAGATAAAACGAGTTGATTTCATAGTTGGCAGTACCTTTGGAAGATGGCAGAAAACGTTGGTGATATAAGTACGGCGTTTTTGCTGGCGAAAAAAGTACCGGTCCAGAGTGTTATAGCCTCGTATGACAGTATACCCATCTCGGACCTAACTGATTCTTTTCTTTCCAAATCGTTTTTTTATAGACAACTTCGTATAAGGTTCTAGATTCGATCGTTCCTTTGCACGCATTCATTTGGCTAGGTAATCTATGCCAGGATAGTTAAGTCAGATATGCATACGTAATTTGCTTTTCTATCACCTAGGTGAGAACGACTGAGCGTGCTTGTTATATCATTTAGAAAATAAGTGAATAACGGCACCAACTAGACGAACTTGTTCAAAACAGTCCAATTGCGTTTCCAAACTAAGACCACGGCTAGAAATGAACTTAAGTTGAATAGGATCCTAATTTCTAATTGATTTCCTAATTGTGGTGAACTTTCAAAAGCCTGGGATGATGCTGGCGTAGTGCTTCTAGAGCCACAACACACCAGAATCTCCATCAGCTTTGACATGACAGATGGATACTGATTTCGAAGCCACTACTAAGTTTTAAGCTATGAATCAAGATTGTGTATTTTCTTCAGTTATCGTGACCCTTCCCCACGGAAAGTCACATAATATATATGATGCTAAATGCATGCAAAATGGTGCAAAATTCCCTTAATACGTGATCGTTTTTGGTTGTAAGTTTATAATCTGTGTTGAAACTGCATGAATGCTGAAAATCAAATCATATCAATTCAAATAAAATTTATTGGCAAAGATAAGTCATGTAAATAGACATTTAGAAGATGTGTACATCTATATGACGTCTGAATATTTTGTTTAAGACGACTTTAATACTAGATATGATAGACATCGTCACTATCTCTGCTAGGCTGTTCCACGAATGAGAACCACGGTCAAAGAATCCTGCCTTTCTTCTAATAAGACGAAAGCGACTATAGTACCTTCGCTTGCTGGGTCCCGTGGAGACCATGACTTGACGCTGGAGTCAAAAACTTTTTGAAAAGTATATTTACATTTTTGTTGATGTTTTATGACCGGAACGTGTCCCCGCTTCTCAAGTGAGTGGTAATTATCTGTAGATTAGCGGCCATGATGTATCCAGCGATGCCTTGAACTGTTTTGTTATCTTTAGACTGAGCATGGCTTCTGGCAGCATGTTTCACGATGCAGCGAGGTCAGTTAATGCTGCTGTCTATGAGAATATTCGAGATCAACGTTTCTCAAACGTGGTTTCCCTCTTCTACAAAAATGAGCTCAGCGAGTTACTTTGTCTTTTTAATATTGCCAGTAAAGGATAAATAAATAATAATCTGATGCAGCAATTATCTGTTTACATTTATATTATAAGTATATGACATTGGTTACGTATTTTTATTATATACGTTTGAGTTATACTTAATTACAATAAGTTCGTCGCGATTACCGACTCTAGACGGTTCTTCATGGTTAAGGAAAAGATGCTGACTTCATGGTGACCTGACGAATCCATCCTGTTACTATGGGTGAATCCTGATCAGTCCTCAACAGAGAGGATTGAAAGAAATCGAAAAATAAGTATTTGTTGACATTGAACTTGCAACATTTTTTTCCTGCTTACATTAATATTATAGGTTTTATATGATATTATTATGATATTCGTTATTTATGTTTATTTTTTTACCGTTGAGTTTAGATTTTTTGTGTGTTAATAAACGCTTCC
>OY744539.1:25509212-25521712 GCA_963556195.1 Sepiola atlantica | reverse complement strand
GGGGGGGGAGGCGTGGATGCTTACTAATAATCAGACCGAAGCCATATGAATAAGGATTTTTTTTTTTTGGGGGGGGGGGGGGGCGTGGAGGCTTACTAATAATCAGACCGAAGCCATATGAATAAGGATTTTTTTTTTGGGGGGGGGGGGGAGGCGTGGAGGCCTACTAATAATCAGACCGAAGCCATATGAATAAGGATTTTTTTTTTGGGGGGGGGGGGGCGTGGAGGCTTACTAATAATCAGACCGAAGCCATATGAATAAGGATTTTTTTTTGGGGGGGGCGTGGAGGCTTACTAATAATCAGACCGAAGCCATATGAATAAGGATTTTTTTTTGTGGTGGGGGGGCGTGGAGGCTTACTAATAATCAGACCGAAGCCATATGAATAAGGATTTTTTTTTGGGGGGGGGGGGCGGCGAGGCTTACTAATAATCAGACCGAAGCCATATGAATAAGGATTTTTTTTTGGTGGGGGCGTAGAGGCTTACTAATAATCAGACCGAAGCCATATGAATAAGGATTTTTTGGGGGGAGGGGGGGGGGGCGTGGAGGCTTACTAATAATCAGACCGAAGCCATATGAATAAGGATTTTTTTGGGGGGAGGGGGGGCGTGGGGGGCGTGGAGGCTTACTAATAATCAGACCGAAGCCATATGAATAAGGATTTTTTTTGGGGGAGGGGGGGCGTGGAGGCTTACTAATAATCAGACCGAAGCCATATGAATAAGGATTTTTTTGGGGGGGAGGGGGGGCGTGGAGGCTTACTAATAATCAGACCGAAGCCATATGAATAAAGATTTTTTGGGGGGGAGGGGGGGCGTGGAAGCTTACTAATAATCAGACCGAAGCCATATGAATAAGGATTTTTGTTTGGGGGGGGGGGCGTGGAGCCTTACTAATAATCAGACCGAAGCCATATGAATAAGGATTTTTTTGGGGGGGGGGGGGCGTGGAGGCTTACTAATAATCAGACCGAAGCCATATGAATAAGGATTTTTTTTAAATTAGGAAAGGAAGACTTTATGGGAATCGATCTTCAAAACGAGGTAAAAGGATTTAATTGTTTAGCTTTTGATTAGATTTTGCATTGGTTGCACGTGTATTCGATACCACTATTTTTTATGAAAATCGCTCCAGACACGGCATAGAACCACTTGATGCAAGAAGCTAAAAACACAACTCACTTTAAGTTCTAAACTAGCCAACAATAAGGTTTATATTGATATATATCGACCCAGAAAACAGCAATTTTTCCTCCTTTGACAGAAACATCGCTCATGAAATGTAGGGACTAAAGGACAAAATAAAGGAAATGAGAGTTACGCTGAAAGTAAACCCAAGCTAGTCACTTTCTACTCTCCATATTTACCCGTTTCCCACTGCAGCAAGGTTAAGCACTCTGGAAACGACTGAGCGAAAACAATATAAAAATCGGTAAATCCGAACGAAACTGAAAATGTTTTTGGGGGGAGGGCGGGGTATGGGGACGTACTAATAATCAAACTAAAGTGGATACGTAGCATTATTTTATAAATTTGGTTTACAGAGCTATATCGGTCAAATAAATAAGGGAAATTTTGATTTGGTCTTTATATATACGACTAGTAGAATACCCGTCCAATGACGGGTACACAAAATAAATATAGCATTAGTTTCAAATTTTAATGTTTTTGTTTTCTGTTTTTGGGTGGGTGGCGATATTGTACGGTTTCGGTGCCCTCTCCCCAAATTATAAGGTTTACAGAAAAATAATAATGTGCCTACCTTACTCACCCTGCTGCTTAGAATACGAATTCCATAATTCATAATGATAAGTTCAGTAGTTTAGCATTTTACCAAGCAGATACATATTATTTAGACGCACGCACTGATCCTTTAAAACGTATTACTTAATATAACTCAAATTTTGATGTAGAGCAATTCTTTTCTTTGTTAATTGTTTTGTATCTAACTTATTTAAACAGGTGTTTTGGGGGCGGGTTTGTATTTGTATCTTGTATTTGTATTGTAAATGGTAAATAATGTGCCTATGTTACTATAAACATATAAACATACCTAACTTTATATATATGCACCTCGTAAATGTTAAAATTTACCAAATAATAATAATAATAATAATAATGTGCTCATGTTACTCACCGTGTTACCTAGAATACATATTCCAAAATCCGTCAGTAGATTATCATGTATGGTAAGAAAAGAAATCAGTTCCGATTCACCTGCTTATCACTGCAGTAATATAAGAAACGAGAGCGGAAGGTTAGGAAAAGCAGCTCTCCCGATGTGTACTTCGGTCGCTTTCAAAAATAAACAATAGCGGTAGAAGATGGAACATAAATTATCCCCGCAAAGAAGGGTCTAATTGTTCATGACAGATTCTAGGTTGCTAGAACGATGAACAAAGCGAACCTCTGATGGTGTGATAACTGGCCCCAAACCACATGATCTTCTATAACCGAAAGTTATCGGAAAGAAAATATTATTATTAATTATTAGACATTTCAGTAATTTGAAAAACAATTTTTTAAGGATACTTTGCTTGAACTTTGAATTCTAATAAAATTTGATTGACACCTTATTTTATTACTTCATTTTATATTATAATATTAATGCTCTATCCAGTATATTGAGCTTCAGTGTTTATCCGGATGTTTCACTAATTATAAGATATTAGTTGACGCTTATATCTTTTGTTGGATTGCTTCATATATATATATATATATATATATATATATATATATATATATATATATATATATATATATATATATATATATCAATTAATTTTTACGTAGATATATTTCTTTTTATATGTACGTAAAAAATAATTAATAAATATATATATATATATTCATAGCAAACCTACTCTTAATTATAATCAGTGTTGATATTGTGTTTACTTCTTTGCCGGCGTAAATCACTGAAGGTTTCGACTTATGTTCACATCTGTTTCGTATAACTTGCGTGTGTGTTTGTCGACATAACGAATTATCCGTGATGCGATGGAAGACTCTGCCCCCCCTCCTTTCTCGTGGAAAGACCTAACAGGAAGCTGTAACCACAGGGGATGCTAATTAGTAGAGACCAGTTACTAAGCGTTCTCAACTACTTTCTGGAACGGCTCGTTTGATTCCAGAGTTCAAGATACGTTAGTCACGTCCCTATTGTCGTGACGATCAATTGGAGGGGTAATGAACTCTTGTTATATCCACGCACAGTTGTGCTTCAAAGAAACAGAAATAGTTATAATATCTATAATAAGAGAAAAATGGAATTACACTAGTGATTAAGTTGCACGAAAGATTTTCAAAAATCAAATCTAACATCCAACTGTATTAGCTAAACTAAACTAACTAGCATAGTCTCTCCGGAGAGCTTTACCACATGATTGAGAACTGTATTAGCTAAACTAAACTAACTAGTATAGTCTCTCCGGTGAGCTTTACCACATGATTGAGAACTGTATTAGCTAAACTAAACTAACTAGAATAGTCTCTCCGGAGAGCTTTACCACATGATTGAGAACTGTATTAGCTAAACTAACTAGCATAGTCTCTCCAGAGAGCTTTACCACATGATTGAGAACTGTATTAGCTAAACTAAACTAACTAACATAGTCTCTCCGGATAGCTTTACCACATGATTGAGAACTGTATTAGCTAAACTAAACTAACTAGCATAGTCTCTCCGGAGAGCTTTACCACATGATTGAGAACTGTATTAGCTAAACTAAACTAACTAGCATAGTCTCTCCGGCTAGCTTTACCACATGATTGAGAACTGTATGAGCTAAACTAAACTAATTAGCATAGTCTCTCCGGAGAGCTTTACCACATGATTGAGAACTGTATTAGCTACACTAAATTAACTAGCATAGTCTCTCCGGATAGGTTTGCCACATGATTGAGAACTGTATTAGCTAAACTAAACTAACTAGCATAGTCTCTCCGGAGAGCTTTACCACATGATTGAGAACTGTATTAGCTAAACTAAACTAACTAGCATAGTCTCTCCGGAGAGCTTTACCACATGATTGAGAACTGTATTAGCTAAACTAAACTAACTAGCATAGTCTCTCCGGAGAGCTTTACCACATGATTGAGAACTGTATTAGCTAAACTAAACTAACTAGCATAGTCTCTCCGGAGAGCTTTACCACATGATTGAGAACTGTATTAGCTAAACTAAACTAACTAGCATAGTCTCTCCGGATAGCTTTACCACATGATTGAGAACTGTATGAGCTAAACTAAACTAACTAGCATAGTCTCTCCGGAGAGCTTTACCACATGATTGAGAACTGTATTAGCTACACTAAATTAACTAGCATAGTCTCTCCGGATAGCTTTGCCACATGATTGAGAACTGTATTAGCTAAACTAAACTAACTAGCATAGTCTCTCCGGAGAGCTTTACCACATGATTGAGAACTGTATTAGCTACACTAAATTAACTAGCATAGTCTCTCCGGATAGCTTTACCACATGATTGAGAACTGTATTAGCTAAACTAACTAGCATAGTCTCTCCGGAGAGCTTTACCACATGATTGAGAACTGTATTAGCTAAACTAACTAGTATAGTCTCTCCGGAGAGCTTTACCACATGATTGAGAACTGTATTAGCTAAACTAACTAGTATAGTCTCTCCGGAGAGCTTTACCACATGATTGAGAACTGTATTAGCTAAACTAAACTAACTAGCATAGTCTCTCCGGAGAGCTTGACCACATGATTGAGAACTGTATTAGCTAAACTAACTAGTATAGTCTCCCCGGAGAGCTTTACCACATGATTGAGAACTGTATAAGCTAAACTAACTAGTATAGTCTCTCCGGAGAGCTTTACCACATGACTGAGAACTGTATTAGCTAAACTAAACTAACTAGCATAGTCTCTCCGGAGAGCTTTACACATATGATTGAGAACTGTATTAGCTAAACTAAACTAACTAGTATAGTCTCTCCGGAGAGCTTTACCACATGATTGAGAACTGTATTAGCTAAACTAAACTAACTAGCATAGTCTCTCCGGAGAGCTTTACCACATGATTGAGAACTGTATTAGCTAAACTAAACTAACTAGCATAGTCTCTCCGGATAGCTTTACCACATGATTGAGAACTGTATGAGCTAAACTAAACTAACTAGCATAGTCTCTCCGGATAGCTTTACCACATGATTGAGAACTGTATGAGCTAAACTAAACTAACTAGCATAGTCTCTCCGGAGAGCTTTACCACATGATTGAGAACTGTATTAGCTACACTAAATTAACTAGCATAGTCTCTCCGGATAGCTTTGCCACATGATTGAGAACTGTATTAGCTAAACTAAACTAACTAGCATAGTCTCTCCGGAGAGCTTTACCACATGATTGAGAACTGTATTAGCTACACTAAATTAACTAGCATAGTCTCTCCGGATAGCTTTACCACATGATTGAGAACTGTATTAGCTAAACTAACTAGCATAGTCTCTCCGGAGAGCTTTACCACATGATTGAGAACTGTATTAGCTAAACTAACTAGTATAGTCTCTCCGGAGAGCTTTACCACATGATTGAGAACTGTATTAGCTAAACTAACTAGTATAGTCTCTCCGGAGAGCTTTACCACATGATTGAGAACTGTATTAGCTAAACTAAACTAACTAGCATAGTCTCTCCGGAGAGCTTGACCACATGATTGAGAACTGTATTAGCTAAACTAACTAGTATAGTCTCCCCGGAGAGCTTTACCACATGATTGAGAACTGTATAAGCTAAACTAACTAGTATAGTCTCTCCGGAGAGCTTTACCACATGACTGAGAACTGTATTAGCTAAACTAAACTAACTAGCATAGTCTCTCCGGAGAGCTTTACACATATGATTGAGAACTGTATTAGCTAAACTAAACTAACTAGTATAGTCTCTCCGGAGAGCTTTACCACATGATTGAGAACTGTATTAGCTAAACTAAACTAACTAGCATAGTCTCTCCGGAGAGCTTAACCACATGATTGAGAATAGAACTTCCGCTCAACACTTGTATGAAATCATCAGGGTTTTTTTTTTTTACTAAAGACGTCTTCACAGTCGTATCTTTTCGTTGCAGGGTAGTTTCGTCGTCCTCCTACATACAGCGCTTGGTATTCCCAAATTTCTCTGCTCTTGTGGAGAAATCGACTCTGAAACTTCTTGGTCTTTCTCTCTCATCAAATCTTTCATGGACTTCGTACATTAAATCCATTGCTTTTTGTGCTTCTCGTCAAGTCGGTTCTATCTATCGCTCCAAACACTTTCTCACACCTGAGGTTATTCTCTATCTCTACAAATCTACAACTAGACCATGTATGGAGTACTGTTGTCATATTTGGGCTGGTGAATCTCTACCCCATGTGAGGGTTCTTGATAAGATGCAGAAACGTATCTGTAATTTGATTGGCCCACCCCACCCTTACTTCTTCTCTGCACCCTCTCTCTCTCTCACACAGACGTGATGTTACTATTCTCAGTCTTTTCTATAAATACTATTATGACATGTGTTCTTCAGAATTGTGTAATCTATTCCCTGCTTCTTTTGTTCCAGCTCGTTTGAATCGTTGGTCTAGTGGTCTTCGTAAATTTGCTGTTTTAATACCTCATTGTATTACAGCTTCCTTTTTCCAGTAGCTTCTTTCCAAGAACCATAGGACTGTGGAACTCTCTTACTGCTGACTGTTTTCCTCCTACCTATAACCTTGGACTTTTCAAGACTAAAGCCAATAGGCATCTCTTGTCTTAGCGATAATTATATTTGTTTTTGTTAGCTTCTTACATCAAGTGGCTTCATGCCTTATCTGGAGCGATTTCCATAATAAAAAATGGTCACCCATCTGGTACGGACCAGGCTCAACGTCGCTTAACTTCCGTGATCAAACGAGAAATGATGTCAACGTGATTACGCTCTATAAATTATATTTACTAACAGAGCAACATATTTTTTGGAACAGATTAACTAATCAAGTTAAAAATAGAACCAATGTCGAAAATGGTAAAGAATCAGCTGTAATAATTCCGAAACAATAGTAAAAGAATAAAATTGTAAGAACTTCTCCGTGGAATTTTAACTGTATATTCCTATCAGTTTCATGGTTCTTTGAACGAGGTAACTGAGCTCTACTTTTGTGCACTTTATGAAGGACCCAGAGTATCTTACTAGAGATACTGCTGACAAAACAAAAACTGTTGGACATTCATGACTGAAACTTGGTGGACAAGTTAGGCATAGAATGATGTTTATTTGCGCGAGATATAGTTGGATAGCAGAACGGATTGTGAATTTTATTAACGATTCCATGGGTGGCATTTTTTTGGGGGCGAGGTTTACTCTGTATTACGTTTCGTATAACTATTAGGCGGTTACCCACGAGGACGCGTATAAAATGGTTGACTTTTATAACTAAGTGCTGATTGTAGAAACTTAGGAGAATAATAGTCTTTCTTGTTTTAAACAATTGACGCGATTGTTGCGACTAGACGACCCACCTTATTTATGTTTCTCAGGTGATTCAATTCAACTTTTATCAATTGAAAACAGACACCTAGAATTGTATCTGTATATTGCTATTACTTTCCTGATTCTTTGGACAATGTAACTGAGTTCTTCTTTAGTGCCCTTTTTTATCATTAGTTTATCATTTAGCAAAGCCAATAGCCTTAACCTTTATCCTCGAGTGGCCTATGGGCCTTGATAAATTATGACTTGTAAGTATAAAAAAGAGAGACACTTGAAGGTAAGGGTTAATGGGATGAAAAGATGAAGAATACTATAGAAGTACTAAAATGGATCAATGCTATAAACTGAGTTTGGTTATTTATAGGGCGGTTTATGAGAAATATTTGTTGACATTGGATTTGAAAACAACTATGTTGTATTCCGCAGAGAAGCAGTTCCGTGGTAACCTGTTCCGCAAATAGGAAGCCCATGCAAAAAATAAAAAAAATCTCTGTCTATGGAAATCCCACTTTGTGCTTTACAGATTCACTTTTTTACTTGTAAACATTGTTCACCCTAAACAAGACAAGTTTCCACTGTAAGGGCTACTGAGAATTAAGGTGAAAGTTTTGGGGGGTCATCCTAAATTGTGAGCTGGGCAGCGAGATGCTTGTTCATATTAGTTTTAAATTTCTGCATGTCGGTACAATCGGGGAAACAGAGAGCAGAGAGGAAGTTCCAAAGGCCGGCAGCTCGAGGAAAGAAGCTATTAGAGTAGAAGGCTCTCCGGCATGTGGGGACCTCCACAGTGAATGGATGGGATTTAGCTGATTGTCGGTTGGTCGAGTGTATTTACGTCGATAGGGGTACCAGATCAGCAAGTTCATCGGAGCACATTCCATTGAAGTACTTGTAAAACAAGCACAATGATGCAACATTGCGGCGATGGGACAGGGGCTGGAGCATGGTGGATAGTGAGATACCAATTAGATTAGATACATTTTTTTGGAACTTGTCTAAAAGGGAAAGACTGGTTGATGGTGCACCAGCCCAGATGTGAAAACAATGCTCCATGCATGGACGGATGGTGGTGTTGTCAGGTGTGAGCAGAATAATGTATTAGAGATTTTATCCAAGTAATTATTTTATCCAAGTAATTATTTTATCCAAGTAATTATTCCTTTAATCAGGTTTCTGCTATATAATTTTGTTTCAGGAGCTTGTTTGTTTTTATCAGATATGCCCTTTTAACCATCTATTTCATCTTTATTGACATAGTGGTGTTCGTTTCTAGGATTCCGAGATATTTATAAGTCATGAGTTCATCGAGTGCTTTAATCACATCTCGATTAGGCAAAAAAGAATTTCTAACGTAATAGGTCCAGCACTGTCTGCCAAGCTCCAGCCCCTGTCACATCGCTGCTTATTTGCATCTCTGTGCCCGTTTTAACAGTACTTTCATTGAATGTGCTCCGATGAACCCAACGTAAATACGACCGACTAGCAACAAATTCTCACCCCTTCAGTGTAGAGATCCCTAGATGCTGGGATATATTTCTTTTACTCTGATAGCTTCTATCCTTGTTAGTGCAGAAAATAGACCCAACTTTTGCATTTATTCATTTAGATAAATATACGAATAAATACACGTTGGTCTTTATTATAGATTGGAGGATAAGGATTGCCATTTTTGATTATTCGTACTACTGTTTTCATTTTGTTTCTCATATTAACAACGTTTCGACCGATGTAACTTTCTTTAAGTACATCTTTATGTCGATTTTGGGAACGTGGACAAAATTCAAAAGGGTTCAGTTCGAAATTCGGTCCAGGTGTCCGGAATTCGATTAGAAGGTTCTTAAAGTTCGAAAAAAAATGCGACGGAGCAGATTTGAGGTTACCTCGGCGGAAACGTTGTTAATAAGGCAATAAAATCAATGAGAAGCGGAGTTCGATAAATAAAAATAATACAAATAATTTGCGTTGCTAATACAGGCTGACCCTCCAAATATGCCACCCATACAATCGTTAATAACATTCACAATCCTTTCTGCAATCCAACCATATTTGGTACAAATAAACTGCAGTATATGCCTGACTTGTCCGTTTAGTTTTAGTTAAGAATGTCCAACTGTCTTTGTTTTATCGCCGTTCAAAGATAGGCTCCAAATGTGTCAAGCCTATTTAAGATCACGCCTCTTATTGATGCGACGATCACCATAGTGCACCGCAAAGCATGTGGAGTTGAACTCTCACCAACAGATTGTCATGAAAGGCAACTGCACTCCACCAAGTGCGCTGCACGGATTGCAAGATTAGAACATGTGATCATTGGTATTTACTTTGTTTTTATTTTATTCCAGTTCGAAGAGATCTAGGGGCACCTCCCCGTAGCTAACACTTGATTACGTTATGATTTAAATATATATCCGAGGGCTCTTTTAATGATAGACGTTGCCCCTTTTAGGGCTGCTATCTGTATTTCGCTATAACTTGGACTTCCAGGGATTGTGTCTAAGTATTTTAAAAGATTTTTTTATAATTGGGCCAGTTGCGCTTACCACTACTGGTATGCTGTTTATTTCTTTCAGAAAGAATGTTGATTTTAAGTCATATTTGAGGTTCTGATATTTGGTGATATTTTGAGACCATAGTCATTCGGGACGGTTACATCAATAATATAGAGCAGTCCTTCCAGGTTTGTTCCATATAATAATGTCTGGTTTGATAGCCTTGTCTTTTATGTATTTGCCCACCTGTATGTATTTATCATAGAACACTGTGACCTTTCCGTTTGATGTTATAGGTGAAGGTGCATGTTCCCAGATGTTCGACGTTCTGTTAAGCTGCTCCTAGATATTCTACGATCTGTCAAGCTGCTCCTAGATGTTCGACGATCTATCAAGCTGTTCTTAGATGTTCGACGATCTGTCAAGCTGCTCCTAGATGTTCGACGATCTATCAAGCTGTTCTTAGATGTTCGACGATCTATCAAGCTGTTCTTAGATGTTCGACGATCTATCAAGCTGTTCTTAGATGTTCGACGATCTGTCAAGCTGCTCCTAGATGTTCGACGATCTATCAAGCTGTTCTTAGATGTTCGACGATCTATCAAGCTGTTCTTAGATGTTCGACGATCTATCAAGCTGTTCTTAGATGTTCGACGATCTATCAAGCTGCTCCTAGATGTTCGACGATCTATCAAGCTGTTCTTAGATGTTCGACGATCTATCAAGCTGTTCTTAGATGTTCGACGATCTATCAAGCTGTTCTTAGATGTTCGACGATCTGTCAAGCTGCTCCTAGATGTTCGACGATCTATCAAGCTGTTCTTAGATGTTCGACGATCTATCAAGCTGTTCTTAGATGTTCGACGATCTATCAAGCTGTTCTTAGATGTTCGACGATCTGTCAAGCTGCTCCTAGATGTTCGACGATCTATCAAGCTGTTCTTAGATGTTCGACGATCTGTCAAGCTGCTCCTAGATGTTCGACGATCTATCAAGCTCCTTCTGAATGTTCTACAATCTGTTAAGCTCCTCCTAGATGTTCGATGATCTATCAAGCTGTTCTTAGATGATCGAGGATCTGTCAAGCAATACTGTCTTGAAGTTGAGAATGAACAGTCCGTCATAATCAACATCGAATGCTCCCTAGTGGTTGTTAAGTAGTTTTAGGCAGTTAGAGGATTTGTAAAAAAGTCTACTGTGGTTTAAACAGGAGAAAAGTCAGCAAGAGAATAGTCAGAGTTAGTGAGAATTTTCCACGCTGCATCCAGGTGTTCTTTCAATACAGACGTGCACATTTGTAGCATATCATTGAACGGCGATAAAACAAAGACTGTTGGACATTCATAAATGAAACTTGGTGGACAAGTCAAGCAAAGTCTGAAATTTATTTGTACCAAATATGGTTGGATTAACTGGCATCGATACAACTGCTGGAAGTCCGTGGCTGAAGACCGTAGTCACTGCAGAAGAGCTGTAAAGGGGCGAGGAGAGGAGAGACCAGCAGTGGAGGGAAAAGAGAGAGAGAGAGCACAGACGGCGGAGGGCTGCAACAGATCTCTGGCAACCAGACACCACCTACATCTGTGGCAACTTTAACAAAGCCTCTAGATCCAGGATAGGCTTGCACAGTTACAGCAGACGCTGCAATTCGACAACGGACTGATCTGAGGCGCAGAACTCCATTGTATCCTCAAACAGACGGATATCAACAATAGAAAGTATTGTGAACTTTATTAGCGATTCCATGATTGACATTTTTTTTGGGGGGGGGGGGAAGGGGGTACCCTGTGTATTGGATTATATATACATGTATGCACTTTTGTACACAACTTACACTACTTTTTAACCGTTTCTTTGCATATGTGTTAATCTTAATTATCAATAAGACGTGCAAAATTGTCAATAACTCTTATACACTCCTTGTTGGCACTGTCAGGATTTGGGATGTGATGGCCCTCTTCAATCAAGCAAGAGTTTGGGGATAACTTTGATAGACATTATCTTTGAGATAACCACACATACAAAAATCTGTGGAGGATTACGGTCCGGTGAGTCTGAAACTTATTTATGATCACACCTCCTACTGATGAGACGACCCCTAAAAGGTCCCCACATATCATGGAACGGCGATAAAACAAAGACTGTTGGATATTCATGACTGAAACCTGGTGGACAAGTCAAGTATAGATTGAAGTTTATTTATACTAAATATGGTTGGATTTCAGAAAAGAGTGTGAATTTTATCAATGTGTGGGATTTTTTGTGAGGGGGGGGGGCGTCACCCACGTGGACGCAAATAAAAATGGTTGATCTTCATAAATAAATTCTTGTTGTAGAAACTTAGAAGATTCATAGTCTTCCTTGTTTTAAACAATAGACGCGATTGTTGAGATCCGACGACTCACCTGTTTGTTTGATGTTTCTCAGGTGATACAATTCACTCTTTTATCCATTAAAAGGTTCGTCTATTCATCAAGGTAGGTAAAAAAGAAGAATACAAAACGAAACTAAATATCGCTGTATTACGAAT
>OY744539.1:25486712-25504212 GCA_963556195.1 Sepiola atlantica | reverse complement strand
CCAAGTGGTTTTGTGTTCAAAAACAAGCAAGAACCTGGGTTCGACGACGACGACACGGGTGTGTATATTAGTTTATACACGCCACCGTCATCAGACGAGAACCGAGTTCAGTTGAGGCATAGAGTAAAATTAATTGACGACCAGCTCCTATGGATCACACTTTCAGCCATCAAAATTTATAAACAATTTGAGTGGGAGGTGATTGTGGCTAAGTGGTTAACGACATGGACTGACAACCTGGGTGTGCCAAGTTCGAATCCAGTTCGTTACAGAGAAACACGTTCACTTACGATGTTGACAACCTTCACGCGGTCGCTCTTGTAACCAGACAGAATTCTAATTAGAAAGATATCAGAGAAACCAATGCCATCAATAGAATCATATCGTTCTATAAGAAATGAATGAATGAATTTGAGTTGTTGTCCTAAAAATCCGCGCTTTGTAAATAGTTACAACATTAAATAAATCTGCGGTTTTTAGTTCTCTTTGTAAATAGTTACACCATTCAAACCTACGGGGTTTCTTTGATTAACGTACACAAAAGAACATTGATACGTGACACCAATCAAACCTTTAATTTAAGCCTGAGAATTACTTTCTTAAACATTTATTTTTGAGTAATAAATAATTAATTGTCTGAAGGAAACCGTACATGACGGGTTTAGATCTGTAGATAAGCACCGATTTTCTAGGAACATTACTAAGTTTATGAAAGAGGAAAATGAACAGTTGTATGGTTTGGGGAAAGCTTCATTGCCAATTCTTCAACTGGTACTTCAGGGGTTTCTTTAAGTGATGCCACCAGGAGTTCGTCATCGAACTTAACTTGGCGTTCTGATTGGTCGTCATCTTCGAGGGCGAGATTTTCATTTCTGAATGTTGTAAACCATCTTCTGCACGCACTTTGATCTAGACATTCTTCTGCATAAGCCGAGTGAATATTCATAAGCTGAGTGAATATTCATAAGCCGAATGAATATTCAAAAGCCGAGTGAATATTCAAAAACTGAGTGAATATTTATAAGCCGAGTGAATATTCATAAGCCGAGTGAATATTTTGAGTCACTAAGACTGCAAAGTTACTTTTTGAAATCCATACATCATTATGTGCTTCAAATACTCCTTGAATAACATGCCGTTGAAATTTTAATGACCTTTTCTTGTAAAATAAAATTTAATAAAATTAAATGTGTCCAAATACACACATCTATCTATCTATCTATCTATCTATCTATCTATCTATCTATCTATCTATCTATCTATCTCTCTATATATATATACTAGCGGGACCCGTCACCCGGCGTTGCACGGGAGAAAGTACTACCTATTGCATGGCGTCGAATAAAAAAGAAACGACCTATTGTTCTTCCCCCTCCCTCTACCGTGTTGGTGAATGTTTTAAATTAAAAAAAAAGAAAAAGTGGTAGTAGAATGGGATCGAACGCTGAAACTGGCGATTATGAAACCCCCCTTCTCAACGACTGCGCCACAGTTTCGAGTTCAAAATGCATGTGAAAATATGCGAATTAAGCTAAGCTTGTTTATTGGCATGCGTGTTATGGTAAGGTTTAGGTTCTGCCGACCAAATGTGAAGTTCAACAATGACACGGTTAGGTCATTTGTTGAAGTAAATTAATTTGGACAAGTTTTCTATAATATGCGTGTTAAAGGTGGATGATTTTGAAAATATAAATGTATCGGGGTCTACCAGTATCTTGGCGCTTATCGAATTAAATAGGATGTCGATTTGATCAAGAAATTGTAGCCGCCATGTTGAATGATTAAATGTTGCAGGAACTGTGTTCTTTAATTTCATCTGCTTAATTCCGGAATGAATATAAATATAGAAGTCATAGGTAGAATTAGAAATCACGTAATCTGATATTAGCGAAAAATCATTGGAGGGAACGGGAGCGGTCATTAAGTCTTTGCGTATTGCTTTATATTATGTAGTAAATTAATACCAAGCAAATAATAAATAAGAACGGGTGTTTTGTGAAAATTAAACTGTGTTTATTAGTTCCCGGTGTCGATGAGTGTAGTGACAGTACAGAATTGTTAGGGAGAAAAGTTTTTGCTACCACCTATATGGAGTTGGTTTGTCGGAGAGTCGTCGATGGCGGGCCAAATGTAATATTTAGTGTTAGCTGGGAAAAAAGAATAACAAATTTACTAAAACACGCTCGAGTGAATAAGTGTAATATAATTGTGAGTTTAGTAGCCTGTGATGCATGTGGTTATTTTCCTATTCCCCGAGAAGGTACAGGAAGAAAATCGTCTCTACTTTATATATATATATATATATATATATATATATATATATATATATATATATATATATATATATATATATGAGAAATGTTGTCCTTGGTTTAGAAAGCATTGTTTATATGGTAATATGAATTATTAAAAATAATAATGAGCAATTAGAACGCCATATTATACAACCTTGAAATACTCTATATGTACTAGAGACGACTACCTTTTCTTTTTAGGGGGAATATGGTGAGAGGGGGGGAGAATAGTATATTTTCTGTTGTTTCTTCTCCTTTTATGGGGAAGATACCCTCCGTGTTCTGTTGTAATGATACCATTCTACCAGGCATTTCCTTCTCCTTTGATGGACAGTACATGTAGTTCGTTCATCATGACACCGTCCTAGCCTAGCAAAAGTATGCGACCTAAGGGAGCATATATATATATATATATATATATATATATATATATATATATATATATATATCCGTCTGTAGAACGTAATATCACAAGACTGATTTCCTACAGACTACAACATGGTCGTTTTCAACTCCAAATTCCTGTCGAGCCGTCTTCTTAAATGATCAAATACTCCCTAGTTTCAACCATCGTAGCAAGGTGTTGTCTCACCGTTTACCTGAAAAACTCATTAATCCTTATCATCGAGTGGTCTTTGGCCCTTGATAAACAGTAACTCATTATTACTACCCCCCCCCTCTGAAAAATTAGTTCGTTTTATTAGTCATTCCTGCTTACTATAACATTTCAGAGAATTAAAATCCGGACAGAAATCACCGATGTAGAGACGAACCAGTGAATGAGTGAGTTATGGTCGTACAAAGAGAGCCATGGAGCTTTGGTGGAGGTATGCTCTCTATTGGGTAATTTGAACTGAGATATTGGAACAAGTTTAGGCGTTAATAATCCCAATCAAAAATTGATATGTCGCTAAACGTATCAATCCAATCTTATTTAGAATAATTTTGGTGAGGTGAACTGAAAATAAATCTATTCTAAGTTCCAATTGGTACGACTCGTAACAGTTACTTTGTTAGTCGTATCTTTACGTTCTATTTTGTGTCAGAAAATGTTAATTATTTGCTAATTAAAAGCAACTGGATTTGTTGTGTTTTTTTTGCTTATTTCGGTAATTATTTTTTTTCGTTAATGAAACTTGACAGCAAAAAAAAAAACCAAAGAAAAACGAAAAAAAATCTATAAACAGGAAAATATGCAAAGTTATTTCAATCAATAATAATTGAGATAAAAAAAATGGGCGCAAATAGTTTTTTGTTTTACTTTTTTTACTTCTTCTAAATAAAAAGTTATATAAACAAAACAAGCCGTACCTACCGTTAATTGCTCGGTGGGTCTTTTAATTTTCGTTTGTATTTCTCTTTTTTTCTACGCTATTTTTTTCTTTAAAAAAATCTACCATATTATTTAAAAAGAATTGAATTCTTAAAGTGACATTTTATAATTACTGTATCGTCTGTTCGTTAAAGGTTAATTGAACTAAATTGGTATAAAACTAATATAACTAATTGTTGTAAACGTACGACATAATGACGTTGAGACACCGGTTTTCGTTAGGTCACCGAAGTTAAGCGACGTTTGGCCTGGTCAGTACCATATAGGTGACTATTTGAGAATACTAGGCGCTGTATGTCATCCCCGCTAACCGAGATATGCATGCGGCTGGGGACCGAATGTGAATCCGATATTCCCTAGAAACATCTTCTTTCAGTGGAAGCCAGATATCAGTCAAGGGTGAATTATTCTGAAGGTAATGTTATTTTAATCTCTGTAATGGCAAGCGAGAACAACAGATGACTTGTAAAAGCTTTACGCTGCTTAGAATAACTTATACATGTGGAGTGAGATTTTATAGTGTTGTACTTAACTAAAGAGGTAATCATAAAAGAAGGGAGGTTACTCTCGATTACTTATTGCAATCTCAATTTCTTAAATTGTTGGATGTAAATAGCTTTGAAAATGTTCATTTTTTAAATATATATTTGCTTTATATGACCGTATTGCGTGCTTCTCTAGTATGATTACTGTTTGGTAGGGGTAACAAGTGCTGCGAACCACCCTGTAGATAGTCCATGGTACGGATATGTGTGATCACACATAACCTTGTTATATGCGCATTTTGCCAGAATAAAGGCACCATAACCCTTTGTGGATATTTTATTATTTATTATTATTGCGAGTGTACACTCTCCGTCAAAAATAACGGAAAAACTATCCTTCGCCAGTGTTGGCACTAACATTCATATAGAATCGTCTCCATAGGGGAAGTGAAAAAAAAATGAAGAAGACGTCTCACATTGAAAATTAGATGAAAAAAAATAAGAAAAGGAAGAAAAATGTATCAATCGCTATAGAAAAAAAAAGAAATATTACAAAGGATGAGGGGGTTGTCTGATTTGCTATTTGCTTTCTCAATTCTCCTAAATACTTTAAATGGTTTCGTCCGACATTTCTTTTTAACTTGTTTTTCTGACTTTGTTTAGAAAGCATTGTTTATATGGTAATATGCATTATTAAAAATAATAATGAGCAATTAGAACGCCATACAATGCATTTTAGTTTTATTAACTTTTATTTTTTACTTTTTTTTTCATCTCGTTTTTATTCGTTTAAACAACACCGAATTAAAAGCACCAAAAACGAGATGAAAAAAAGAATAAAAGATAATTAATATATCTTTATTTGAAATTCTGCATGCATATATATTTTATTAATTTTATACGTACATAAAAGTAATCCATGGGCACGTGTTTCTGACCCACAGCCGTCATCAGCATGGCTAACTTAGACAATCATCGAACCTTCGATATTGGTGTCTATAGTCTGGTGTTTTACCTCCGGACCATGACGTATTGCCTAGAAATATGTACTATCGTACATGTTTCTTAGCAAGGCGTCGTAGCACAGTGGTAAAACGCTAGACTATAGACATGAATATTGAAGGTGCGATCTTTGTCTAAGTTAGCCATGCTGATGACGGCTGTGGGCCAGAAACATGTGCCCATGGATTACTTTTATGTACGTATAAAATTAATAAAATATATATGTATATATATATAATTATTTTTATAAATAAATATTTATTATCCACAGGCATATATGTTTCATGTTCACTAACAATCATCAGTGTGTACTGCCGTTCGAACGATTGGAACCCTGGACTCAAATAGCTCTAATCCATCATTCTTAACCACTGGGCTACCGTGGCAGTCATAGCGAAATACACCCTATATTTTATATGAATGTACATTGGTCTTTATTGTAGATGTTTGTAAATGCGATAACAATTGTCGAACATGCAGGTGAAAATCTTCAGTAAAAGTTGAGCACCTTATAAACTTTTTTAACTGTTTGATTGACATCGGTTTTGAGGTGTCCCATATTCGTTGTGTTTTGTTGGACAGTGAAGCAATTTGGTATTTGTTTATGTGGTCTCCAAGAAAATCCACAGCCTCATTCACATTTGTTCAGATTAACATGGAGACAGCATTGATTAAAACATGTAACTACCTTATTAAGATATTTCTTGTGGGTAGCAGTGTCTCTGCTAGTCACCAGAATATTGTCGATGTATGCATCCACATATGGCTGTAAAGACTGCGATGTATTGCAAAGCATGATGGTACTTTTTATAGAATTTTTATACCTCAAACAGGGCATTGCCAAATTTTGATTCCAAAAATTTCCCATCTAAAAAAGCTGGGTGTTTCTATTAAGATAATATAAAATTATTTTAATTACAAATTAATATTTGAAAAAAAAATGTCAATTAAGTTCTCAATTAAGTCATTACCTGCGGCTTTGAAGCTTATAAAATCTTAATTATATATTAACTCCAAAATGTGAAAACCTTAATTTAATTTTTATTAGATTTATGGTGTATTTGTTGGCGGATTCTTTTAGATCGTAGAATCACGAAAGGGAGTCTTCCTAAGCAAAAAGAAAATTTCACACTTGAAGCTAATATTTTATGAAGTGATCATTATAGCTTGAAGGCTTTTTCTTTTTAAATTCTAGTCTTAAAATATATTTTTCAATTATTGGTAAATTTATATTTGATATAACCCCACGATCTTTGTCTCCGGACGGAAAATGTGCCGCTACCTTTGTCAGTCGAAAACACGTTTTATTTGAATAAAAAAAACAAAAACAAAAACAACAACAACAAAAAAACGCCGCGAAGTAAAATATAACATTTACAGAGACTTAGAAGTAACGATATATAAAGTGATACTAATTTGTTTTGTTTTTTTAACTAGAGAATGAATTTTATCCCTGATTGAAAATAATCCATCAAAAATCGGAGAATTATCCTATTTTAATGGATTCGGTACTGGTACAGTTTGTGACCACTTAAAAAAACGACTTTTCGTTGAAATCTTCCGGCTGTTTACGTAAACCGCCGAAAGATGCTGAATGAAAAGATCCTGACCTCAAAATCAAAACCAGGCGACGCTATCAAACAGGAAAAAATAATGAAACAACATTTAAAGCAAGAAAAAAACATTCACTGTATGTAAAATTTTCTGAAAAAAATATTTATTTTTTGGAAGAAGGAAAATAAAATAGAACAACCGTTATAATTGTTTTTCACGAGAATGTTATGGTTTGTTCATTATTTTCTTTTTTTTTTGTTTCGTTTATTTTTTTGTACTTGTACAGCTTTTGAACTAGGCTTGGGTTTGTTTAGGGTAAAAAAAAAAAACACACACACACAGTCTTTTACAGTTTCTTTTCTAAGGGTGTATGGGTTAGGGTTAGGGTAAGCGTGAAAAAGAAAAAAACAATTTTTTACATTGTTTTTAGGGTTAGGGGTTAGAGTGAAAAAAAAACAATTGTTTACATTTTTTAATCATTCGGGAGACTGAATTGTCTGTCCTAAAACGCTGAAATTGATAAATCACTTCAATCAATTGTCTTAACTTAATGAATTTTACGATTTACCCAAATCGCAATTGAAATTGTCGTCTGCTACAATCTGATCCAATTGGTAATTTTCCGGCTGTTTACGTAATTGCCGGAAGATGGCAACGAAAAGTCAGTTGCAGCATGGGTCACAAACTGTACGAGTACCATGAAAATTTCAGTATTTATTTGATTAAAAAGTAAAGTGGTAGTCATTCTCATCATCATGAACGACCCTGCCTTCGTAAGGTGTCGGCGACTATGGTCCTCCACATTGTCCTATTATCCATTGAACGAAATAGTCCAATTGCATTCCGGTTTGTCCACCTACACATATTGTCCATAAACTTATATCTTGGTCTGCCCACTGGATTACAACCAGGCACTCTACCAGTAAGAACTAAATGTTCGAGTCTTTTGTGTCTGTATATTGCCAATGAAAGTCGGTTGTCTTTTCATTAAAGTCTGCATGAATTGCCAAGGTTTGTATCCAGATCGCCTCCACACTTCTTCATTAGTTACATGCTGCTTCCAGTTGATATTCAACATCCGACGAATAAACCATGTCTCAACGCAAAAAAGTTTAGTTTCTAATTTAGGAAATATAGTCCAAGTCTCGCATCCATAAAGTAGAATAGACCAAACGTACGCTCGAATTATCCTCAATCTGGTCTCCAGCGAGATGATACCACCTTAAAGAACAGAAGACAGCTTAATAAACGCACTCTTTGACTAGACATGTCTAGATTTTACGTCTGCTCTACACCTTCGATCTGATGTTATCACTGATCCATAGTAGTTAAATGATTTTACTAGCGAGACTGCAGTGTCTTCGATCTTGATTTCATAGGCGGGCATTGGAGTTTTTCCAGAAATCGTAACGCAAAAGGTATTTTTAGAATTCAGTTGTAATCCGTATATTTCGCTTTCTTCAACAACTACGTCAAGATGTTTTTGCAAGTCTCCACTCGATGTTGCCATTAGTATGGTATCATCAGCGTATCGAATGTTGTTCAGATGACGTCAGTATTTCTAGGTCACTTAAATTACTTTACCCGCCATTTTCATTCCAAGAAATAAATCCGTCTAATTAAACCTATAGTCGAAACTCGCTGACCACTTTTACAAAGAGATAACATATTGAAGGCACGAATTAAATGTTTAAAAACAACAACTATTTAAAGCTCTCAAGACATTTATTTATTTACTTTTTTTACATTTAAATTTTCGATTTTTAACCATCATTTTCTACAGAAAGCCGTCTTAGATTTTCTTTTCATTCGCATCTCCACGGTGTTAGTTTCGACTATGGGTATGATAAGACGTACGTCATCGTTGGGACGAAGGGGAGGGAGTAAAGTAAGTAAAACTTTATAATAAAAAAATTTAAAAAATTCTTTATATTAACAATTATTTCATTATTAATAAATACTGAAAATGCTATTAAAATCGGATAATTCTCTGAATCTTTGTGGATTATTTCCAATCATGGATCAAATTCATATTTTGATTCAAAACGAATTGCTTTCACTTTTATTTCTTGTCCCTTTTATTAATAAAATAAATTCTTAAAATAAAGGTAAATTATTTTTAACTGAATCTAAAATTATTTATTTCATTGCGACCTTTATGAAAAATGTAATTTTCTTAAAAAAACATAATGAAAATCGAAATTTAACTTTAGAGTGTCATCCTAAATTGGGAGCTGTTCAGTGAGATGCTTGCTCACATTAGTTTTAAATTTCTGCATGTCGATACAGTCTGGAAACAGGAAGCAGGGAGGAAGTTCCAAAGGCCGGCAGCACAAGGAAAGAAGCTATTGGAGTATGAGGTTCTTCGGCATCTGGGGATCTCCACAGTGAATGGTTGGGATTTAGCTGATTGTCTGGTTGGTCGAGTGTATTTACGTTGAGGTGACCACAGAGCAGCAAGTTCATCGGAGCACATTCTATTGAAGTACTTGCAAAACAAGCACAAGGATGCAACATTGCAGCGATGGGACAGAGGCTGGAACTTTGTGGGTAGTGAGGGACTTATTAATTAGATTAGATACTCTCTTTTTGGACCTTGTCTAAGAGGGAGAGACTAGTGGATGGTGAACCAGCCCAGATATGACAACAATACTTCATGCATGGGTGGATGGTGGCTCTGTAGAGATATATTTTATAAATTATATATTCTATGTCGATGCGTTTGTTCAAATTTATGCACCAATCTATTATTATACTAAAATTGAGTTAATCAACGTTTGTTTCCCTATGTATTTGTTTCTATATATAATCATTACAAAAATACATTGTGAAACATGCATTAGTTTCGGGATTGAGTTGTGTTTGAAACAAATCTATTTTAATTGTTCTAATTATCCAAAATTTGCAATTAACTCTCCAAATTATTCATCTCTTACTAACTTTCTATCACTGTCACCGCTTTAAAATCTGCATATATTAAGCAATTTAAGTTTCTTTTTACTAATAGAGAAATATATTTTTGGCATAAGTACCAGATCAAACTACACACAACGATCTGAAATGGAATTAGATGAATTCAGAAATATTACAAAAAAAAAAAAAAAGAATTAAGCGAACATTTTTGGGGACTATCAGATGGAATATTTATCGGAATTTGATCTGTATATTTATGTTGTGTTGATAGTGTCAATATTCAGTGCAATTTTTAAGGGCTGAATTGAGACGATATTTCAAAGGGGAAATCCGCCCAATGGGCGTTAAGAAATAAATTATAATTAATAATCATCTGAGATTAGCGTGAGGTTAGCGTGAGATATAACTATGGATTTGTCATAAATACTATTATAAAAAAAACCCCTAAAATTACAAGATCAATTATGATCACTTCAAATGAAACTGTGCACATTTATTTGTTAAATCAACACAAAAGCGAGTGTTACAACTTTTATTAAAAATGCCGCCCTTTCTTGTCTACACAAGCAATTTGCAGTGTTATATATTCATCTTACCGATGGTGTCATCGTCCTTGTCGTCGTTATGAACCCGGGTTGTTTATCGTCTGTGGAATATAATCACTCGGACGCCGATGATTTTATAAAAGGTTTATTTAAAGAAAGACGGTCACAGATAAAAAGAAACACTAGAGGGACAATTTGTATACGCGGAGAGAGAGAGAGAGAGAGAGAGAGAGAGAGAGAGAGAGAGAGAGAGAGAGAGAGCATCTCGCTACATCAGCCCCTTGCGTGCCCCCGTACCTTCCTAGAGAGCCGCCTAAGAGAGAGAGACATAGAAAGAGAGAGAAAGAAAGAGAGAGGTATAGTCCGTTTCGCTTCATCAGCCACCCGCGTGCGTTGTCCTATTCTTGATGAGAGCCGCCAGACACGTCTTCTCTGTTTGCAATCTCACCGGCTAAGAGAGGGAGAGAAAGAGAGAGAGAGAGAGAGAGAGAGAGAGAGAGAGAGAGAGAGAGAGAGAGAGAGAGATTCGCCAGGAAATCACGTGGTTTGCAATTGCCGTCTGCTTTCACTTTCTGACTCTTTAACATTTTTCGACTCAAAAACGGCTTCTATTATGCAATAGAAGTACCCACATCTTCAATCGGAAAATTGATTGTTGAATCTTTGTGAGACGTAGCAACACTAACCATTTCAGAGGATTCATATTTGAACTCCAAGCCTGGATAAACTCACGAACATTCTGTGACAACCAATCATGTGTGACTTTTGCTTTGTACGCTGGAGTTGAAGTCTGATGGAAGCACCATTTTTTTTTGCATTGAACAAGAATCTGGTCAGGCATTTTACTTTGCCATCAATGACAGCATTGATGTACGCACGAGCTGGGGTTCTTATCTTAATTGTTGTTCTTGTTTTCCCACAACGTCCGGGGACGTCCTCGGGGAGTCAGGCAGATACTTTTCTGATGTCATGATAGAACCTGGTAGTTCGCATAGCCTCTCCAGGCGACATACAGCACGTGGTGTTCCCAAATGATCACCCATTTAGTACTGGCCAGGCTCAACTTTGCTTAACTTCGGTGATCTAACAGGAACCGGCGTGTTGATGTGATTATGCCGTATGTTATCTTAATAATAACTGATAATAATAAAAAAAGGGAAGAATAATAACGTATGCAAATCTTGTTTTCATGAGCAAAGAAGAGAGAGCTTAATCTTACTTACTGATAATAAAAAATAAAAAAATAATTTTTGTTTCACTTTTGATAGACGTAAACAAAATTTCCATGTTCTTAATATTTTATTTACTAAAATATGAATGAATCTACGGGCACACAAATACTTTATTTGCAGATTCAGGATAGAGAAAGTAGATAAGGTTTTTTTGTGCTTCTTCATGGTTACACCTAGATTGAATATGAATGTCATAAAAAATAGCAAGAAACTTTTATGATGTACTTACTTGTGAAGGAAAATAAATACTGTTCACTAAAAATTACGGAAATTCATCCAATAGTTTTTTTTGTTTTATAAAATAAATTCAACTTTTAACCGTCCACGGAATATCGTCGCAATTATCGGCATCATGATGAAAGTCAAGGGAGGTAATTCAAACTTTTAGGAGAGAAATAAATCTTTTTTTTTAAACGCGAAAAAAAGGATTATCTCCCTTGAATATAATGATCTTTGCTGATTGAACGATCTCAGTTTTTTTTCATGTATGTTGTTAAGATCGAGAGGGTGATGTTCCCAGACTATAAACGTGCAAAGTTGAATCAAGCAATGTTGCATGCAAAAGACAGAGTAATAATTAATAAACAAAAATGAGGTAGTTCAAATAACGTTTATTGAACGTGTGTGTACGTGGAATGATGAAGTGTGTGATGTATGCATGTGTGTCGATGGAAAAACAGTTCTTGAAAAAGGTATAAGAAGAAATGAATCCGGCGAGAGGAAAGTCTTTGAAAGCCGTACACAAAGAAAACGAGTTGAGAACTCTTACCGTTGTTTGACCATGTGTGTTGGTAGTTGTTATGCCGATGCTAGTTGAAAAGAAAAAGAGAAAAGCGTGATGCGAAACGCTAGTGTATTAGCGTCGTTCTACCGAGGCCAATTGACCAGAAGAGAAGAGTGAAACGGAACGCTATTGTCAGCGTACTCCTGTCGAGGCTGGTGAAGAAGAGATGGATTTTCCGTTTGCAACGGTTTTTATAGTCAGAAGGGCAGATAACTCTGGTGTCGCTTTACAGTGCCACCTGTCGGTGAAAAAGCGACACCTACCGGCAAACCGGTGTAGTTATGTTTTGAAAGGAGGAGGTAACTGCTACAATGTGAAAGGTGATAACGTACGTACGAACATAAAATGCCTTTGCGTATTATTGTATAGATTAGTAATTAAAATGATCGGTCGTATATTGAAAACTAATAACACACACGCACACACACACACACATCCCCGTCTTACGAATAACTTTTTTTCTTTAAATTTTTGTTTTCAAAAAAGTAATTAGAACAATTAATAATTAAACTAATAGTTTACAGAAAATAGTAATTAAACACTTAGACACAAGAGTTGTGTGGCATTTTGTGCTAGGAGAACAGTTACAATTGCTATTTTACTGTATAGCAAATAAATAATTAAAAGTGTAGTATCTGTTCTGATGCTATGGTCCACCGTTTCTGTTTGATTTAAAAAAAAAATTATTATTGCGGTCCCGTTTAGCGAGTAAATTATTAATAGAACCAAATTGGTATGAAACTATAAGTAATTGTTTTAAAGGTAATGTTGTTTTAATCTCTGCAATGACAAAATTACTTGGCCTTTTGCCATAGAAGCAAAGTGTAAATGAAAAATCAAAATATCAAACCAATTTGGGGATATCTTAAATAGGATGGCCTTTAGAGTAAATGTGGTATTGTGGTGACTGAGATGATTCTAGTTAAGAGTATTGATTTACTCCTCTCCAGGAGTTAGGCACAAGGCCAGTTTTTATCTTACTCCCACAAGTAAGATGTGACCCAAGATCGGGTCGGGAAATTGGGGTTTAAAAATTGCCTGGGCAGTCCCGTCGGCATTCCCCGGTAGGGGCGCCTCAGGCAGTAAGCAATAAACTTACTCCTTCCCAAAGAGGGGAGGCGAAGCCTGGGAGGGTGGACCTCCTAGAACTGCACAGGACAGACCCATAGACCGGCGTAAATCAAGCCCCGAAGGCCAAGACAATACCAGTCTATGGGGTTTTATTTACTCCTCCCCAGGAGTTAGGCACAAGGCCAGTTTTATCTTACTCCCACAAGTAAGATGTGACCCAAGATCGGGTCGAGAAAGTGGGGTTTGAAAAGCCAGCGCTCGAGAGGTGAGCTCTCTGGCCATTTAAAAATTGCCTGGGCAGCCCCGTCGGCATTCCCCGGTAGGGGCGCCTCAGACAGTAAGCAATAAACTTACTCCTCCCCAAAGAACTGCACAGGACAGGCGCGTGCAGTATCCATCGGAACAGATACTACACTTTGATCTTAGCCAAAAGGCCAAGAACAACTGGATTTCCCACACCTTAAAAATCGACCGTGTGTCTAACTCGGCCCTCGTGGGGAGGCTAGTAAATAGGGACACAGAGAACGCGAATTTTTATTATAATTTTTATTAATAAAGACTAGCGGTGCTTTCTACATAAATTTGTATAATTTACCGTAAACATTAATTTTCCGTTTAAACTAATAAATGTGTGTCTCAGGGTAAAACACTATTAAGAAAAAAAATTGACTCTTTTTTCTTCCGTAAAATAATTGTCATTGTTAGATAAATATTCTTTAAATAATTAAAACGGATAAGTTTCTCCTTTATTTGCTTATTCAAAATTGTAGCAATTTAATTCGTTTTTAAACAATAAATATTCTGTCTGTTTACCATAAAAAATAATTGTCAGCTAAATGGCCTTCATATCGACTAAACGAATGTAACTTTTTGAAATGTATTTATTAAAATTTTACTGTTGTAGTCGACTGACGACATTATCTGATTTTAGAACAATTCATTTAAAAACGCGTACCATCTTTGCTCATCTGACGATCTGAATCTTTTAATGTGTGTGAAAGGTGATAACGTACGTACGAACATGAAATGCCTTTGTGTATTATTATATAGATATTGGATATGTGTGAAAGGTGATAACGTACGTACGAACATGGAATGCCTTTGTGTATTATTATATAGATATTGGATATGTGTGAAAGGTGATAACGTACGTACGAACATGAAATGCCTTTGTGTATTATTATATAGATATTGAATATGTGTGAAAGGTAATAACGTACGTATGAACATGAAATGCCTTTGCGTATTATTATATAGATATTGAATATGTGTGAAAGGTGATAACGTACGTACGAACATGAAATGCCTTTGCGTATTATTATATAGATATTGAATATGTGTGAAAGGTGATAACGTACGTACGAACATGAAATGCCTTTGCGTATTATTATAAAGATATTGAATATGTGTGAAAGGTGATAACGTACGTACGAACATGAAATGCCTTTGTGTATTATTATACAGATATTGGATATGTGTGAAAGGTGATAACGTACGTACGAACATGAAATGCCTTAGCGTATCATTATATAGATATAAAAAAAAAAATACTTCATACTTTCATAATTTCTTTTCTGATGTATGAATATGCCATTGATTTAATCAATCTTGATGTATCAATTTAATTTTGAAATCTGATTCTTTGATTAATATTTACGAAGTTATGGCGCCTCGGGTAATGACGTCATTTCTCATATCATCCGAAGAGGTGGATGAACAAAAAAGTATTCCATAGAAAATTTAGTTTCATTTTACATATAAATTAGGACATCTAATATTTATGTTTCTGAATTTTTTAGATGAGGATTGATAATTTTTATTATTTGGATTATTCGAACTATTGTTCTCAGCAGAATTCCAAATTACTTAAGACTTCCACCGGATCATGGCTGACGGAACGAGAGCATGCTACCCCCGTGGATTAAATAAAGGGTTCCGTTCGAAATTCAGTACAGATTCCCGAGTTCGACAGAAAGACTCCCGAGTTCGACAAGATACACCTGAAGAAGGTCGAAGGTTACATCGGCCGAAACGTTGTGAGAATAACACTCAAGATGAAAACAGTAGTTCGAATAATCCAAATTAGCACAAATCAAATATATTATTTGATCGACGAATATGGGAAATAAAATAACTTTTAAAAGATAAATTATTTTTTTACATAAATCATTTTTAAACTACTGTACAGCATCCATCATAAATTACAGACAAATAATTATGCTTTAACAGTTTTCGCAGTTATATTTATATGAAATAACGTCTCAATCGGTAAAGTTAAAATAAATTAAAATAAGAAGAAAAGAAAAAGAAACACTATTTTATGGGAATATTAGTGCGAAAACTGGCGAAGCATAATTTTTCCGCCATTTTTTAAGATTTCTATCTATTTATTTCATTTTAATCCATTTTATATTTGATTCTTAACGGTCTCAAATCTAATCACGTGACTTTCCAAATTTTAATTTTTAATTTCTTTTTTTTTCTCCTCCATTTCATTCTTCCCCAATATGATCTAAGGTTAGGATCGAATTTTAACTCTGCTTGATGAGATCTCAGTTTATAACAACGGTTGATCGATAACATCGACATGCCAGTGTCGCAGATTTTGTACATGTCTGTGTAAATAAGAATAATCATATATATATATATATATATATATATATATATATATATATATTTCGATTCTTTGTCGAATCATCCTCGTGTGTCAAAAGCAAATGAACAAAAAAGCTGGAGAAAGAAGAGAATTTTTAAAAAGTAGCGGAGAAATGCGCAGAGAACGTTTTTCGCATTGTTCCAGGAAGTAGTTGACGATTTAAATTCAGAAACGTGGAATTGCATCACAGAACACAATCGCATTATGTTAAGCATTTTACAATGTTACCACTGGTTTCATATGTGATGTTGTTAATTTTAGGTTGTTGTGTTTTTACGTAGATAACTTCCAGTACTTTTAATTTTAAAACAATGGTTTCGGAATGTATAATTTTAGTGTTATTAACTAAAATTTGTCTTAAATCATCTCTCCTAACCGGGATATACATGATGACTGGGGACTGCATGTGAATTTGTATTCCACGTAAACTTCTACTTTCAGTGGAAGGTGGAATGCCCGACGCCGGGCAAATACCACAAAAAAAGTGGTATTACCGGTTATTTGTTCGTTCGTGTTAATAATAGATATTATCATAGTAATATCTGTTATTAGCTCTACCTGCCCGGTGTTGCCCGAGAATTTTGCTTACTTTCATTTCATTCAACTTTCCTTTTTTTTTTTTTCGTGAAACCTATGGAACATTTATTAATTTTAATTTTAATTTTAATACAAATAAGACCATCAGAAAAATGGAAAAAATAAAAAAGGTATAATTAAACAGACGAATTGTGTTATTTTAAACAATGTTTGCATGCATATATATATATATCTATATATATATATATCTATATATATATATATATATATATATATATAATCCAGGTAAAGTAGACATCTACATGATACAAATCCACAAATTCCTTCCTAATGTGACTATCTGAGTAAAAGATCAGACTTTTTTCCACCTGATGAGATGTTAGTTTCTAATAACGATTGATCGATAACATCAACATGCCAGTTTAGCGGCGTTTTGTACACGTCTGTATAAATAAAAATAATTATATATATATATATATATATATATATCATAAGGAGATGTAGTTTGCTTGAAGCACTGTGTGTAATACGTATATACAGGAGTATTAGAAGGCTATCTTAATGCAAGAAATGGAAACATGTCGACGTTGATAAGTAAGACAAAAACAAGTGATTTTAATTATATATTTTTTCAAAAACTTTTTTAATAATTTTTTTCTATATAGCAAATCTTACTTGATTAGGCAAGACGTCAACACTGATGTAATCTGTGTGACCGTGTTCTATAATATATTTCGAGGAAGACTTCTTTGCCAAATGGTAGGTGTTTCAAATCTAAAAACACATGTGGGTGGCAATATTGCTTATAACGAAGTAAATATTAATATTCGCAGCAACTGTAATAAAACTAAAACTATAACTGATATTTTATGATTTTAATTACTTATTTATTTATTTTTTTCTGAATATTTTATATTTGAACCCACCGATGAAGTGCCACATATTTATATAGAAAAGAAGAGCAAAAAAGAGAGAAAAGAAAGAAGAAAACATTTTTTGTTTATTCAGAGGGGGGAGGTAGGGATAACAGCCAAGAGCGGTGTTCAATTAATTTTTTTTCTAATATTTATTTAATTTATTTTATATATACTATT
>OY744539.1:25479212-25481712 GCA_963556195.1 Sepiola atlantica | reverse complement strand
ATACTGGACATCGGTCTTCTGCGTCTCAGTACAAAACCATTTAGTCTACTGTGTGTCATGAGCTAGTTGTTTGAATCTGTGATAAATCAAGAAGTTGTGAACAACCTCAGCAAAAACAATCTACTCAGTTACAAGCAATATGGATCTCGTCCTGCAAGATACACTTCTGATGTACTGACTGTAATATCACGCTGTTGATGGACAGAAGTCTGAATCACAAAGTTTCAATGCCGGCGTGCCTCACTGATCTATTCTGGACTCACCCCTCTTCCTGATCTTTATCAATGATCTCACAAATCGCATTCTAAGATCATTCGTCGACATTTATGCAGATGACACACATAAATCTATGGCAACACTTCCCAGAGCATTAATGATCAAGATCACACGTAGTGCAATTGATAAAGAGGTGTTTGATTACTTTAAATCCATCTAAAACCAGGCTTCTCTCCTTTGACTACCAACGCTCTGATCCTCACTCTGTCTTAACTGAAATAAATAGCTCTCTCTCCTTGAAGAAGCCCCCCTTCTTTGATAAGCTTCTAGGACTGACCGTCACCCCAGACCTCAAATGGAAGACTTAGATAAAATCTGTTGCTCAGGTCGCTGGAAAGATAATTTGAGCATTCTTACCGCCCCAGAAAGTATCTCACTTCTGACACAATGCTTTATCTGTATAAGAGTCAAATAGGTCCTAAGATAGGGAGGTACTGTTGCCACATCTGGGGAGGTGCCGCTCAGAGCATCCTTTCCTGCTTTGAGAAAGTGTAAAACCGACTTGGAAATCTAGTGGGGGATGTCGTCTTCTCTTCTATACAGCCTCTTTTCCCCCCAGAAGAGAGGTTGCTAGCTTTTCTCTGTCCTGTCATTATTTTCATAGCAGCTGCATGACAAATCTATGGTACTTTCCTGTAAAACATTCACAAAAAAACTCGTCTAGCTACAACCACTGTAAATTAGTTTTCCTTTCTCCTTCTGCTTACCTAAAACCAAACGGAGCTTCCATGAGCAAAATTTATTTCCAATAAATATCCGTCTGTGGAACACAATACCACGGTGCTGCTTCCCAGCTTACTATAGCATGGTCGTTTTCGATTCCATGTTAACAAATTCTTGTTGAGCCGTCGTCTGAAATAATCTTATTCGGACCTGTCTCAACCATTGTTGCCAATCTTCACGTTTGTTGTTCACCTGTCCTCCTGACAAACTCATTAACCCTTATCCTTGATAAACAGCGTCCCGTTAGTGCATACAAAAACTTTAAAAAAACCTTCTTTTCACATTATACACGCACCACGTATTTTTAAATATTGACTTCCATGGTTTTCTTTAAATCAGTCATCATGAGAAAGTCTTAAAATATAGACGAAACGTTAATGACTATATGAACAAATTTCGATTTTTCTTTTTGTCCTTTTCCATCACGTTGGTTTATTACGTCCATACTTTATATATATATATATATATATATATATATATATATATATATATATATATATATATATATATATATATATATATATACATTGCTATTTGTTATAGAGTAGAAGATATCATATAATAATTTTCTTCTAACACGTGTCAGTTCAACTGGAAATAAATACTTTAAATTGTCTTGCGTTTGGCAACAGTTATTTGTAAATTGGTTTTGGCTTCACCCTTTTTGCGCTGTTCACTATAATACACGTTTGCCGTCGTTCTTATAGCGGTATAAGTTGATCAGATAGCTTGAACCATCCCGTGACAGGGCACTAGTCTGTCGCCGATTATATTTCCCAGCAATTTATACACCTGGTTGGAATTTTTGCTTACAGCGCCTTGTACTCCCAAATGGTCACCCATCTATGTGCTTACCAGGTTAAACATTGCTTAACTTCGGTGATCTGATGGGAACCGGTTTGTCAACAGTTTTATAGTGGTTTGATTGTCAAGTCGAGAAGGATAGACACTTGACAGGCGGCGTGGAGGTAGATGGATGGAAGTGAAAATGAAAAAATGAAAAATAATGAAAAATAATGAAAAATAATGAAATAAAAAGAAAAAAAAAATGTCTCCTGACTGATTTCCGGTTATCTTTGATTGCGTTGTCAAAAAATCCACAGTCAGATGAAAATCATTCCTCACCCGTTGCCTTGTCCCCCCCCCCCGTCCGTGTTGAACCCTTTCCTTTGCCCTTGATGTGTGTGCAAGTGTTTGTAAGCGATGGTTGACGAGGGAGCAATGAAAAACTGAGATTTTAGCGAACTTTGTAGCGAATGTCCTTCGCCTTCCCTGATTCATCTCACGCATTCTTTTTGTCCTTAAATCTGTCTGTGTCGCCGATCAAATGTCATCTCCCCCTTTATCTATTCGCTTCCATAGCAACAGTATCACCTTCAAAACAGCGTTGATTACTTCTTTTTCAGTTTTCTTATATTTTTGTTTTTGCTGGGGATGGAGCATCCTACCAGATGCCACACACTCACGCGCTATTTCAGAAACTCCACCCAAGAGATCTTTT
>OY744539.1:25469212-25471712 GCA_963556195.1 Sepiola atlantica | reverse complement strand
ATTAAACTAAACAGAACCAATATTACCTCACCTTATGCCTAGCAGATGTGTTCCTAAATTCACATTGATTGCTTTATTCTGTACAATAATATATATATATATATATATATATATATATATATATATATATATATATATATATATACAAATATATATATATATATGTTTCCAAAAAACACCCACATCTCATGCCGGCTTATATACTGTCCCTTGCAATGACTGCCATCAATTTTACGTGGGAGAAACACAACGTGAATTAAAGAAACGATTAAATGAACACAAAAGGGACATAAAAAACAACAACCCTCTCAGTGCACTTTTCTCCCATGCACTAGAACATGGTCATGTGTTCAAATTTGAACAAGCCAAAATCACTAAATATATCCACAACAAATCTCGGTGAAGATTATTAGAAACTGCCCTCATCACCGCCTCCACCACCATCAAGCAACGTAATGGTTTCTTTAACCTATCACCCTTAATAAGCAAGATCATCCTCACAGAACAAAGACTCTTGCCTGATCATGGTTAAACTTTTTTCATCTCCAACCTCTATAACACTCTCCCATTTACTTTTCCCTTTCTTTTTCTCATTGAATCTTCATTTTCTCCTTACTTTTTCCTCACACTTTTAATACTGCAGTCCAAATAAACTTTCTCATGTTCCAAATATCTCAAATATTCCATACCCACCCTTTCAATCACCGCCCTCCTCCCCCCCCCAATCCCTCACTCATTGCTATCATTTTCCAAATATTTCAAATATTTCACACCCTATCACAACAAATCCTCCCTCTCCCCCACTCAACTATTTTCTCCTATACCCCTTCTTAAATTCCTTCATTTTCTCAAAACGCTCTCTAAGACCATAACTTTCGCCCATCCACCAAAATCACAGCCCCCCTTCCTCTCTACCCATCCTCCTTTCCCTGCATACACCCCCCATACACAAACATTCCAACCTCCTTTTTCCCCTTCAATCTTGAACCGCAGCCATCTGGTCAAACACCCCCCTCCCCCCTCATCCTCACCTCCCTCTCTGCCATCCACTTTACCCCTGCTCATCCCCCACCTCTTTCTCTTACCACCAGCTACAGTAGTCCTGGCTCACCCCATCCTTCCATTTTTTCCCCACTCATTCTTTTCTACATTCATTTCTATCTCTCCAACAAATACGGACGTCCACCCAGTAGTTGGCCACTATTTCATTCTATTTTTCCCAATATGTCTACCCTACATGTATCTGTGCTTGCATGACATTTTTTCTCTATTTTATCATCCTGATGAAGTCTTATAAATAAACGTTGATGTACACATAAAAAACATCCATTTTTTGGTTTTCCTTTTTCATTTTCCCATCACGTCGGATTACTTTCATCCTTCTCTTCCCATATATATATATATATATATATATATATATATATATATATATATATATATATATATATATATATATGTACCCCTCTAAAGGTACAAAAATGATATACCAATGTTACTCACGGTGTTGCCTAGAATATATATTCCCAAATTAATGATTATCTGTTCATTAGTTTAGGAGATTAACAGTTTTGGTCGGCGAACCCCATAGATGGTAAAGTTTACAAAACAAATAATGTGCCCATGTTACTCACTGGGTTACGGAGAATATTTATTCCAAAATTCATAATGATCTGTTCATAAAAAATGTTTTTTTGTTAATATATGTTAACATTTACAAAAAATAATGTGTCCATGTTACTCACAATATTTTAAAGAATATTTATTCCAAAATTCATAATGATTCGTTCATTAGTTTAAGAGATTACCTTGTACACGCGCGCACACACACACACCCACACACACACACACACACACACACACACACACACACATATATATATATATATATATATATATATATATATATATATATACCTAACTTTTAATATATCTATATAATATAAAAGCTAAGCTAATTAACGTTTTTTTTCATATGTATTTAAAGCCAGAAAATACATGCGAAAATATTCTTCAGTTTTTGGATTGAGTTATGTTTGAAAAAAATCCATTTTAATGGTTCTAATTAGCCGTGATTTGCAATTAACTTACCAAGTGGCCTATCTCACACTAAGTTTCTATCTATCACCTTTCACCCTCTCTTACCATATGTTGTTTGACATCTCGCTATTATTTTATAGCGTCTCTATCACTCTTGCTTCTGTCTCTCTTTATTGCTCTTTCTATTTCTCTCTCTCTCTCTTGATTAATAATAACAGGAAATTAAGGAAAAATAAAAAGATTTAAATTGCCCATCATGTACAAAAGGGTATATCACCACGAGAACCAATTCTATTGAACAAGTAGAGTGAACGCGAGACATGAAGAGAGATGATATAATAAGTAATAAGAAACTGTTTTATATATATATATATTAAACTGGTTTTGCAAACTCACTTTCTTCTCATTAAAACAATCTAACACGCGTTCAATGCGCGAAAAACAGGTCCCATTTTTTCTAATG
>OY744539.1:25456712-25464212 GCA_963556195.1 Sepiola atlantica | reverse complement strand
GCGCCCCAGTCGTATTGGAGGGGGGTTGCACACCCGAGTGCGCCCCAGGAGGTGTTGCCTCGCCGGGCACCTCAGTTTCGGTTATGGAGGGTGTCGCACCGAGCGGCACTCCAGTCGGGTCGTTTTCTATGGCAGGGGGTAGCATGCCCGAATGCACCCAAACCCTAAGTTTTGGCGAATTTAGTGATACCCCATTCTTTAAGCAGAAGCCAGTAAGAAAGTGCCAGTCTCTAGACTTGGAGGTGGCACAGAGACAGTATAGGCCAAAGTCGTTTCTTGGGTGCTCCTCGGGGGGATCATCAACGGACAGCTCTGAGGGAGACGAGAGTAGGCCTGAAAGACCAAGAGTTAGGAAAGGGGCCAAAAAGGTCTTGCCAGAAAAGACACTTAATAAGGACTCCAAAGGAACCACATCGACGTGGGGACCCCAGGCCCAGAAGACTCCAGAGGAGTATAGGTGACTCTTCAGAGATAAATACGCCGACTTCACCGACGGAAGTACAATCAAAGTAGTCCCGGGCACTCTGGAGAGACTAAAGAGACGAATAGTCTCATTGGTTACAACTGATACAAAGACGAAGGGGCTGACTGGGGTCCCCAAGGACAAAATAATGAAAATACTTGGGGATCTGAAGATCCCAGCTACTAACGTAGTAAAGCGATCATACGCTATGTATGATATTCTGCTCCCTAACGTGGCAGAAGCCGAAAGAGTGGCGAAATGGGAGCATACGAGTAACGGAATAAAATTGACTCCCGAATATTTATCAAAGAGGAGGACAACTGTGTCAGTTCTCGGCGTCCCATGCTGTGTCGCCTTCGAACACATAGGCGCCATTATGTCACAGTATGGCGACGTTGAGGCAGTGTTCCCAGTCCGTGGTCCCCGAAATATCCAGACGGGGGACTACAAAATCCTTATGCGACTCACCCGTGAAGGATTCCGGGAGATACCGGCGCAGCTATACTGCGAAACCTGGTCGATGCCAGTGATAGTGGAGGGAAGGAGGCCGGTTTGTTGGCACTGTCAGACGTCGGGGCATATGGCAAAGGAGTGCCCCAAAAGGAACCCACCAAAGACCCCGGTGGCAGTGCCAACAGTGACAACAAATGTCCCCAAACCAACAGAACCAACAGTACCGGAAGAAGTACCGGAAGTACCGGAAGAAGAAAAAGGTTGGAACAAGGTGGCAGCCAAGAAGGGGAAAAAGCCGACTCCAAGCACGAGCGAGAAACCCGCTAAACCACCAACCGCAGCAGGAGATCAGCCTGCACCTGCGGTCAAACGGAAGTTTCAGTTCCCCTCATCAGGATCAGACGAAAATAACGACTCTGAGGAGGATATGACTGTGGAAGGAGTACCGCCGGTCCAGAAGCCCAAGAAGGACACCAGGGCAAAGAAGAGCCGAGACCAGAAAGCGACATGTCCAGACAAGGAAATCGTTCAACCACCCAAACCCCAATCTCCAGAACCCGAAGTTGTGGTTGAACAAAATACCCCTCCCCAATCCAACACCCCTGAAGAGATATCCATGGCCGTAGCATCGGCCGAGGCAGATGAAGAGCCTAAAAGCCCATATAAAACTGCCAAACAACCAGAGGCAGCTGTAGCCGACAAGGTAGCGGCGGAGGAAGCTGTTGCCGACAAGGTAGCGGCGGAGGAAGCTGTTGCCGACAAGGTAGCTATGGAGGAAACTGTTGCTGACGAGGAAGTGCCGGAAGAAGTTACGGCGAAAACTGCACCCACTCCTCCACCAGTTAGACGAGAAAGATCCCGGGAGCTCCCTTTCCTGCCTGGGGGAAGAATTTGTGAGGCGGATGCAACACTTGTCCAGTCGGACCTAAGTAATAGGCCGAGGGGTTATCTGAAACAGTTAGGAGCGTTCACACATGTGAAAGGGAAAAGAGTCGATAACCCTCTGAACTTCCGGGATGCCCCAATGATAACTACCTTTATCAGGCATGATAAAGGTAGTAGGGCACGCGCCCTTTGGAGAATGGTGGAGGAGGGAAGGATGGCTATTCCGGGGGTTACCTTAGTTGACGAGGAGCATCCATCAAAAAAGAAATTGGCTTCTAAATGTCCGGGGAGGGTCCCCATTTATGTTCATCCCTCATTTTTTCGGGCTTTAAAGCTAACCTTTCCCCTGGACGTGGGAGGTCTGGCTCGAGACGGACGGATTTCGTCCGAACTGCTGACTGGCAGTCTTGGTCAGGCCTTCGGCGTCCTCACTCCCGAGGACTTTAGGCCCGTCTGCGACATATAAATAAAGGATAATGGCTTTAAACCTGGCCACATTGAATGTGAGGGGCATGAGATCTCGAAGCAAGGCTGTTCGCGTGCTGAGGGATCTCGTGGCCCTTAAGGTAGATATAGCTGCGATCGAGGAGACCCACTTCGTTTCGTATGGGGATTGTGATGTGCTGACTGACGACTATGACGTCATCTCAGCATATGGCAATGTCCGTAGTTGTGGTGTCTCTTTGCTAGTGAGACGCACTCTGTCCGTGACAGTGCACGTTGTTCATACGGATGCGGAAGGACGGTTGGTCGTAGTCGATGTTGCCGTTGACAGCAGCAAGTTTCGGATCGTTGCGGTTTATGCGCCTAACGCTGTTGGTGAGAGGGTTTCCTTTTTTCGACGGTTGGAGACGTTTCTCGGGGGTCCGGAGCGAGTAGTTTTAATGGGGGATTGGAACGCCGTCCTTGACACCAAGATAGATAAGGTCGGGGGTAATAGAGGGTCGGATAGGTGTGATAGCAGTCTGTCTGACCTGATCGCCTCATGCGATCTTGTCGACAGATTTCGCGTTGATCACCCAGGGCGGGAGATGTGGACGTGGCATACTAGCGCGGCCTTCTGTTCGAGTACTTACTTGGACAGAATGTTAGTTAGAAGAGGCGACATAGATTTCTTATCTTGTCCCACGTTCACTTGGTTAGGTCATTCGGACCATAAATTGGTTATGGCCCGTTTGAATTTAAGTGATAGGCCTAGGTTAGCTGGGTACTGGAAGTTGAATACCTCCTTACTGGAGATACGCGACTTCCGGGACAAGCTAACGTTACTACTTCAGCGGAGTTTAGTGGGGGCGGTCATCGGGAGTAGTTGGTGGGTTAAAACTAAGGCTCACGTTAGACGCTTTTGTGTCCGCTATAGCCAGCGCCTCGCTCGAGATAGGGCTAGGACACAGAAGCGTGTAGAGGATAAGATGACCCGGGAGGTGGCTGGGGGGGATCCCCTAGAGATAGCCTTAATTAAGAGGGACCTCAATCGCTTGGCTAGCGAGCGATATGAAGGTCAAGTAGTTTGCGCTAGGTTAAAGAAAGTCTCTAAGGAAGCTGTGAACGTTGACGCTGTTGAGCGTAAGGCTGCTTTACGTCGTGGCTCGGATGGGTACATTCGGAAGGTGAAAAACCTGGAAGGACATACCCTGGTATCGACTCGTGAGATTTGCGAGGGGTTCCGCGAGCATTTGGAGGAACGTTTCACCCAACTACCCAGACTCCGCGTCCAGGAGTTTGACAGCTATTTGGCTGGCTCGCCCCGCCTAGAGGCGGCTCGAGCGGCTGGCTGTGATGGCATGGTTACAGAGGGTGAGATCATTACTGCGTTGAAGCAGGTCGGCTTAAACAAATCTCCAGGACTCGATGGTCTGCCATACGAAGTTTACTTGAGGCTGTCGCCCATGTTTGCTCCTCTTCTGAAGGATGTGTTTAACCACTGGTTTGCTCAGGGCTCGATCCCTGGACAGGTTACCAAAGGAGTGGTCACATTGTTGAAGAAGGGGAGCCAACCTGGTGGGGGGAATCTAGATGATTACAGGCCCATAACTCTGCTAAACACAGAGTTAAAGATTTTGGCCCGTGTTCTTGCGAATCGTTTGCAGATTGTCATCGCTGATTTGATCGAGCCTGAGCAGAATTATGCTGTGAAGGGGAGGTCAATTCAAGACAACTTGCATCTGGTCCGTACGATCCTAGAGGGTATAGAAGACGACACTGAAGCCGCGCTGATCAATTTAGATCAGTCCAAGGCTTTCGATAGGGTCGACCATGGTTTTTTGGAATCTGTTTTAGAGGCTGCCGGTTTTAATCCGGACTTCCGCAAGTGGATCTCCATTCTGTATCGTCTGCCGACGGTAGCGGTGCAGGTAAACGGTAGGCTGTCGGAATCGTTCGTGGTTTCTCGTTCGGTGCGTCAGGGTTGTCCGCTGTCGCCCCTGCTTTATGTCCTGGCGTTGGAGCCCTTCCTTCGCAAATTAAGGGACGGGGCGGCTACACCAGCTCTGCGCGGAATCGCTATCCCTCCTCACTATGCGCGAGCCAGGGTTTCCGCGTATGCCGATGATGTCACCGTTTTTGTGTCCAGCCGTGAAGACATAGAAGCGGTGATTAAGGCGCTCGCTCGTTACGAAGAGGTTACAGGGGCCATTGTCAACCGCAGCAAGTCCAACGGCCTGCGGTTGGCTGCCTGGAGCGGAGAGACCGCACTTCCAGGTGACTTCAGCTGGACCGATGGCCCGGTTCGGATCCTTGGCGTTTGGTTCGGACCGGGTCTCCAGCTGGAAAAAAATTGGTCGGAAGTACAGGCAAAGGTCGAATCGTCTGTGAGGGCTTGGATTCGAAGGAAACTTTCCTTGAAGGGGAGAGCTGAGGCGTGCGCCACTTACGTCTTTCCTCTCATACTTTACCGACTGTCTGTACTCCCTCTGCCCGCGGACCGCCTTCTTGCTTTCACGCGCTTGCTCTTTTCACTTCTGTGGAACGGGCGGAAAGCATACGTCCGCAGACAGGTCTGTACGCAACGTCCGTGCGATGGAGGCTTGGGGATGCCTGACTTGGCAAGTCATCGACATGCCGAGAGACTGGCTTTCCTGAGTCGTACTCTGACGGAGGACGCTCCGTGGGTCCCTGCGGTTGAGGACGCCTTTCCCAACCTCATACCCGACCACTCGGTCGAAGGTCGACGTAGATCGAGAGGGGAGTCCATGTTCGTCGCCGAATGCCGAGCCGCGCTTAAGGCGTTGCCGGGGTCCAGTGACCTTGCCCGGTCTAGGAAGAGACTATATCGGGATCTAGTGGAGGGGTCCGCTTCGGATCCGCTTGGGACGCGGCTTGGATTGTCGATTGAGGAGGCTCGCTCCCAGTGGAGTTGGGCGCCAGGCCAGAGTTATCTCAACAATTCTGAGTATTCTCTGACCTGGCGATTGGTTCGAAATGCACTGCCCCTCTATGGCAGATTACGCAGGGATGGCATAAGGGACGTTCCCTTATGCCCGCGCTGTGAGGACAATGAGGAAGAAACGGCCGAGCACGCCTTCTTCACTTGCAGCAAAGTTCGTCGCCTCTGGGAGTATGTCGGAGAGGTAACGGCTCGCATCGACGCCGAGCAGCCGATGGTACTTGATGTAGCATACGTTATCAACAACGTTGCGCCGCCATGGTCTAGGGAGAAAAGAATGGTTTTTCTGGCGATCCTAGCCACAGCGAGATTAGTGACGTGGGTTACACGTCTAGATGAGGTTCATGGGGTTGGGTCTGTTTCGGATCATGATCTGGTTGTTTACTTTAAGCATCAGCTTAAAGTGAAAATCAGATGCGATTGGAAACGACTACATCGCATGGAGTTCAATAGAAGATGGGTGCACAACACTAGTTTGTGCATTCGACGAGGGTCCAGGTTTGAATACGTTTTTCCGCCTTAGCATGGCGCAGACGGTACTGGGTCCTACGGAACCCAGCCCAGTATAAAACAAAATTATTTTTTATTAGCCTAGTCGAACTATAAGCTAGTAGGAGTAAATGATGTCCTGTCCCAACTTTGTTTTTCTGCAGGCACTAGAGAGCTTCCAAAGATGCCCACTCCACATATTTATTTTGTCCTCGGCTGATGAAACCCTTGGCAATATTATCTTGGAAGACGCCATCCATTCCCGTACCCAGATCCCGATTAATTTATTTTCAGAATGCCCCGCTTTATTCCCACTCCCATTTAGGGGTCGACCTGCTTGCTTTCGGCTTTGAGCCGGAAAACAGTGGGCGGTCCGCACTTAGCAAAAGGGTAGGGAAGAGTCCTACTAACCACCCCTTATCATTTTATTTGGTTCTTTATTTTTCTTTCTTTTTGGGTGTTTTTAATGTGTATCCCAATCCCACGTTATTTCATGGTTTCATTTATCATTTTGGGGATATTTTAAGTAGGGTTAAGCCATAGAGTGACTGTGAATTTTTTAGTGTGAATGTCTAGCTTAGGGTAGAGTAGGTTTTTGTCATTGTGCATTTTCTTTGCTTTTTGTCAAATAAAAAATGTCTTTGTTTTTGTCTTTGTTTGAAATAAAAAATGTCAAACTGTTGTTTTTTAAATGTCACAATGACCCCCGACCCCCACCTTCCCCCCTTCCACAGTGGGCTTTTATGCCTAAGGTGGTATGCATTCTGGGAATGTAATCTTAACTCTAGGAGTTAATGTTTTCCAGGATGCATCCATCTAAATAAATTTTGGCTAAGATCAAAGTGTAGTATCTGTTCCGATGGATACTGCACCCCATAGACTGGTATTGTCTTGGCCTTCGGGGCTTGATTTACGCCGGTCTAGTGGTCGGTCCTGTGCAGTTCTAGGAGGTCCACCTTCCCAGGCTTCGCCTCCCCTCTTTGAGGAGGAGTAAGTTTATTGCTTACTGCCTGAGGCGCCCCTACCGGGGAATGCCGACGGGGCTGCCCAGGCAATTTTTAAACCCCACTTTCCCGACCGACCTTGGGTCACATCTTACTTGTGGGAGTAAGATAAAAACTGGCCTTGTGCCTAACTCGTGGAGAGGAGTAAATCAATACTCATTCATTCCTTTGTATCGCATGATTTTATTGTTGGCATTGGTTTTTCCGATATCTTTATTGTCAGGTTTTTTTCTAGAAAGAAATCGGGTACTTTCGGGAGAGACCACGGGAAGGTTGTCAACATCTGTGGAACGAACTGGATTCGAAGTTGGCGCACCAAGGTCGTCAGTCCGTGTCTTTAACTACTTAGCCACCGTCACGTCCCCTTCTCTACTTATACATTGTATCCAGTCGGCTTGGACTTCCCGACATTGAATTTAATCAGTGTCGCCGCAGGATACAGTGTGGTTGCTGATTGCTCAACGGTTGCGACTCCTCGTTTTCAGGGGATCGATCCATTGTCTATTGAGACGGAAGGATTGCTTCGCAGTTTGTGAGCGTATAGAAGGAGGAAGAGAAAACTCGGTTTTTCAATACTGTTGTAAAATGTCGTGTTATATATAATCATTTTATTGAGTAAGAAGACACTTGAAAGGAAGCCATTAAATGTGTCAGTGATGCCCTTGTTGTATAGGACGACACGACAGAAAGAGAGAAAAACGTATTAATCCTCTTGTGTTATCTTTGTTTGTAAAAGGTGACATCTTTAGATGTGTAGATTGGCAGCCGTGTCAATTCTCCGAGTCCTGCCAAACACTCCAGGACAAACACTTGATTTCCTT
>OY744539.1:25449212-25451712 GCA_963556195.1 Sepiola atlantica | reverse complement strand
TACTTGAATTTCCTCCTATGGCGACATTTGGAAACTAATTCATTTCTAGAGTTGATTAAATTTAAACGTTTAGGTGCAGTGGAAATCATCACGGCCTCTGAGTTGGATAGACCGCAAGATCTAGATCCTGGGTTATAAGAGTTTGATTTTTTTAGGATGGACCATTTTATACTGTGTGGAATATATATATATATATATATATATATATATATATATATATATATATATATATATATATATATATATATATATATATATGTCGGTATTTGTTCTTATTGCTAGCGATAAATGACGTAATAGCTCCCCATTTGTTAGGGACGTATATATATATATATACACACACACACATATATATTATTTTTGTTAGTATGCTACTCCGCTTTTTCCACATTTCCTAAACCCATTGCACACACACACACATATACATACACACACACATATATATATATATATATATATATATATATATATAGAGAGAGAGAGAGAGAGAGAGAGAGAGTGAGAGAGAGAGACACGAAAAGACGTGAAATTGAAAATATCATCGTTTACTTTGTTCTATTTTTACGATCCCAGCTTTTGTGCAAATAACTTGACGCGAACCTCCCTTATTTAGCAGTTTCTAAAATCAGGGCATCCAAACAAGTTAATGGAAACCTGCGATAATGAGGCCGAAAACATGCTTTCTATAAACCCTAGCACTAATCGAAATATGAAGTAGCAGTCGAAAATGACGGGATCAGTTTCGAGAGATTAAATTCGGCTTCGCCTCATCATCCCTAGGTGACGGTCGAGAATGTCAAAATTAGAGGACAAATACTCTTAATTTAGCTTCGCCTTATATAACAGAGGTGGTAGTCACGATTACTTCATTGATTGAAGAAAAAATTCAGTAATATTACTAGAATAAAAAGATACAAACAAAAATATGGTTACCTGTCTCTCATAACACTTGCTGATCTGAAAAGTGAGTGCTATTTAATTCTTAATTGTTCGGGAGTGAGTGCTTACTATACCTCATATAATGAAATGGTCCACAAGTATTACTCGGGCTCAACGTTGCTTACCTTCAGTGATGCGACGAGAACCCCTGTTTCAGTATGATTTTGTCGTAATGCCGATTCGCGGATAAACTATACTTTTAGGTCAGGAGTTAGGGTTAGAGTTAGAGTATTACAAAAATACATAAAATATCTTTAATCCACTAAACCTAACCTCCATGTGCCTAGCGTCAGGCAGAATTTCTACAAACAAGGCTTCTTCAAAAGGGCTTCCCGTCTGTGGAACACGTTGCTAAAAGACTGCTTCCCTACATATTACAACATGATTATCTTAAAAATCCAATGTCAACAGATTCCGGTTATGAATCCTCCCCACAAGTATTCGAGATTGTCCATCCCAGAAATTATTCTGAATACTCCAATAATATACTTCATCCTTAAACTGACAATCATTCCATCTCACTAAAACTTATCCTCGAATGACTTTTAGCCATGATAAGTTGTGACTCATTAGTAAAAAAACAAGACAAAACAAAACACAAAACAAAACACAGGATATCCAGGATTATGTAGTATATTAAATTAGTCATAGTATGTTTTCAAGATTGAGTGATAAGTAATTATTTAACTGTCCCACCACAAAATATGTGTCTGCCATAAGGTCAGGCTTATTGTGGGATGTAGTCTTTACTGAATGCTGCATGGCTGCTCGTGACCTGCGTTTTTATTGATAATCAGATACGTCAGTCTGTTACACTTACATTTGAAATAGAATTTTCTTTTTACTGATGGGTTACAGCTCATCAAGGCCCTCGGGCCACTCGAGGATAAGGGTTGTATGGATTGGCAGTTGGACGGTGATCGTCACCACGAGAAGATTGGAAACAGTGGGTAGAATAGGCAATAGATTACTTAAGAGGACTTGGTTATCGAAGAGGACTGCTCAACAAGTATTTGTTTACATTAGACTTGAAGAGCAACCATGTAGTCGGCTGGAAAACAGCTTCGTGGTATTTTGTTCTACAGATAAGATTTTCTAGGTAAGAAACTTTGTTCATGGGAATTCCGTGTAAGTAGTTATTCATTCTTCTTCTTCTTCTTCTTCTTCTTCTTGAAATTGTGTTCTGCGACTACGGTAGTCAAATGACATCCCGTAGCTGCAATCAGTCCTCCATGCTAGTCCCAGGCTATCTGGCCTTGTCATGCGCAAGTTGTCGTAGGCAATGAAGTTGTTTCGCTGTACGTAGTGGTCCTATAGTGGTCGTAGTAGTTATTCATTAGTCAAAACCGTCTCTTGTTCGAACCTCATCTTGTTCGTCTTCTCTTACGACGGGAAGTGAACGAAACATTCGAAATGGCGATGCTACAAGAGGAAAAGAGGTTCGGCATTAAACATTAACATTTCGAAAACGTGCAATTAACACCCTCTTTCGCGAATAACCCAATTCCCCCCCCCCTCTCTCTCTCTCTTTGTCTTAGGCTCACCTTTTTAAATTGCCCAG
>OY744539.1:25391712-25444212 GCA_963556195.1 Sepiola atlantica | reverse complement strand
TAAAGGATTGAATAAAACTCCTGTATAAATCAACTATTAACATTTATTCTCCATTTACAAGTGAAGAAAAGAATGACTTAGTCCAAAACGTCTTTCTTGGAGAAGGGTCTCGTACACGTGTGAAGCCAAGATTGTCTCTGTCTGTAAATGTACAAGAGGCATAACTCTACTCTCCAAATCTCTAATAGGCAAGATAGATCACAAAGGCAAAGAGTTGCTTCTCTTTTAATATGTTATCTAGATGAAAGTCTGGTTCATTTACATGTGTGTTTAATAGGTTTTAATAATACTCACTTTCATGGATTGATGATCTACAATTGCTGAATACCATTTCTTTAAAAAGCTACACAAATGCAAAAATATACACAAATACTAAAAGAAAGAATTGTTAATTATTTAAATGCGTTTTCTCTGACGTTTCTTAAGTCAAATTTTTGAAATTCATATCGAAGTATTAGCTAAATACTTATCTTCCACGTAAATAGTTCAGGTTTGAATTCTTATGACTTTAATATGTTTATGTTTTATACCTGCACGCCTTTTAGTTATTTGTTGTGTGTTCTTTTCACATTTGAATCCTCATAAATTTAATGGATAGATGATCAACATCTATGCTTTTCAGTTATTTGTTGTATGTTTTTCCAAGTTAAAATCCTTACAAATTTAATGGGTGAATAATTGACCCCGGCGCTTTTCAGTTAAGTGTTCTTTTTAGGTTTTAATTATTGTAAATTTAATGGGTTAATAATTGACCTCGGCGCTTTTCAGTTATGTGTTCTTTTTAGGTTTAATTATTGTAAATTTAATGGGTTAATAATTGACCTCGGCGCTTTTCAGTTATGTGTTCTTTTTAGGTTTAATTATTGTAGATTTAATGGGTTAATAATTGACCTCGGCGCTTTTTAGTTATGTGTTCTTTTCAAGTTTTAATTTTTGTAAATTTAATGGGTGTATAATTGACCTCGGCGCTTTTCAGCTAAGTGTTCTTTTCAAGTTTTAATTTTTGTAAATTTAATGGGGTAATAATTGACCTCGGCGCTTTTCAGTTATGTGTTCTTTTCAAGTTTTAATTTTTGTAAATTTAATGGGTTTATAATTGACCTCGGCGCTTTTCAGTTATGTGTTCTTTTCAAGTTTTAATTTTTGTAAATTCAATGGTTAAATAATTATCCTCGGCGCTTTTCAGCTATGTGTTCTTTTCAAGTTTTAATTCTTGTAAATTTAATGGGTTGATGATGCACATCTACGCGTTGCAGTTATTCTTGTGAATTCATTTACATTTTTTATCCCCAATAATTTAATGGGTAGATTATCTACAACTACACTTTTCACTTATTTTCCTGATTAAATCCTAATAATTTTAATGGGTCGAAGATCTTCCTCTACGCTTTGCAATTATTTGTTGTGAGTTCTTTTCAAGTTTTAATGCGTATTACCTTACTGGGTTTATAATCTACGTTTACGCTTTTCAGTTATTTGTTGTGGGTTTTTTCAAGTTTTAATCCTCATAAATTTAATGGGTGGATGATCTACATCTACACTTTTTAGTTGTTTTCTTTTTTGTTGTTGTTTTCTTACAAATATAATCCAATGTTATAAAACTCCCCATTTTAAAACTTGTGCCCAGTGTTAGGGTATATATGCAATTATAGATGATTGCTCCATAAATTTTGGAAGAGCGTAGGCACTCAGATTGACACACCCTGAACACGAGTGAAAACAAACCCAGTCTCTGACTCGTATGTAAATCTTTATATAAAATAGTAACAGATTGCCAAGTTCCCCTGACATTAAGTTCCACAAAATAGAGCTTTATGTGTGCGTGTGTTGTGTGTTGTGTGTGTGTGTGTGTTTTGTGTACAAAAAAACACAGACTGATGATAGGTGATCACCGAATTTGATATAGTTATTTGTTTTCGTACTTAAAGTTACAGAATTTGACACAAGTTCATTTAGATAATGTAACCCCATTTTATTTTCAATCTTATATAAGGTCATTTCTATCCTACGCCCACGAGGAGCCCAAACAAAAAAGTGCCCGTGACAGTACGCTAATAACCCAATAACTTATCGAATGCCATAGCTGTTAAAAAGAAAGATAATGGAGAAACCAACACAAATCTTTTTTTATTATGATAGATATTTGATGTATGTCAGCAACTGAATCTACGGCATGTTTCTTAAAGATGTAGCATTGGTCGTCCGGCAATGAAAAGAACGAGAAGCATTACATAAAATAAAACAAAAAAAAAAAAAGAATTGGTAAATATTAAAAAGACTATTTTATTTAGTGCAAAATAAATTTGTACATGGTGTATATCACATGTAGTCATAGTGACTAGAATACTTATGTAGCTTTGCACGTAGTAGTTGTGAATAAATAATCATGTGTCAAATATTAAGGTAAGTACATTTTTTGGTAGATATATCAGCTAGTATATCTGCTAGCGATTAGGCCGGGTGGGCTGTTGATGGAAAGGTCAGCAGAGTTCAAACGTTTGACATGTAATGAACTAGAATCCCGATAAAAGAAATTCAATTATATTTAACCAAGTAAGATGTCAAACATGAAGAGAGAGAGAGAGGGTGAGAGAGAGGCAGACAAACAGACAGAGAGCCAGACAGAGAGACAGAGAGAGTAGCAGGCGCAGCACTCGACAGTTTGAAAGAAGCGACTGAACTGAGAAGACGTATTAAAAAACCGTATAACAAACCGTTAATATAATTAAGCGATGCGCTTAAAATCTAAGTATCTCTCTCTTTCCCAATCATCTTTCAGCTACAAGACGATCATCTTGTTGAATCGATCCATAATTCTTCTAAAAACGTGTTGTTCTTATTACTTGCATGATGATTAATGTAAGAAGGCTTTTGTTTCAGCAAAATATTGCAAAACACACGCACATGGCGACAACTGTACTCTGTAAGGCAAGATCGCCCAAATGAATGACGTACACTCGAAGCCCTGCAGCCATCAACCAAGGTATGAATTTAAATGATAAACTGATTACATAGGGTAATCTTGATGACGTCTTCCGTCTATGTAATATATGTAGTTAGTGAGAAAAACGTCGCAGCTCGGGAATCAATATGACCTTATACGTGATGAGTTACATACCAAGTCGAGGATAGGTCCTCAACAATCAGTCGTAAAGAGTCTGAGCCATTTGAACTAGGTGGCCTTTTTCGGTTGGGCTCAGGTATGGTCATATGCAGTTCTAGGACGTCCACTCTCCCATGCGCTACTTTCTCGAAGGGGCTAGTTTATTGCTTATCGCCTGAGACACCGCTATCGCGGAATGCCGACGGGGTAGCCGAGACATTTTTTACAGGCCAGTGTTCTCTTCCATTGTGGGCGCTGGCTTTTCACTCCCCGTCTGACGACCTTGTGTGACATTTTCCTGTGCTGGAAGAGAGGTAAATTCCAGTAGTTTAAAATATCACGGATGTAGTTGGCGAAAAGAACTTCGTATTTGAGATGATTTCTCTAGACGAGGCCATAACGCCCGCTTATAAATTATTGAATGCCACAGTCGTGAAAAATAATGATAATTAGCGCAGAAAGAAGAATATATTTTTATAATATAAATTTGGTGTCTGCATGTAACTGAAATCACGTCAAATTTCTCAAAGATTTTTGGAGTCATCGGGAAAACAAAGATTAAGAAATTGGTCATAAAAACAAAAACGAAGACTTGGTAATAGTTTAAGCGCTAATTTCATTTACCGGAAATCAATTCATGTACGGCGTCTATCCGATGCACTTGTAGCGAGAAATAAGAGTGAGGTAGTTGTTAAGAACGACCTTGCATGTAGTAGTTAAGACAGAACAGTTATATAGTTGTTGAGAAGAACCTCACATGTTATGGTTGAGAATGAGCAGCTACGTTGTTAATGATAAAAAATAGTAAAGTACCATCTTTTTATAAATAATTAATTCGGATAGTTAGTTGTAAAAAATAGCGGGCATGCCCGGTTGTGGTAGGTAGGTGCATCTGTTGCGATACCCGTTGCTTCAAACAAAACACAACGATAGAGACAACTCTGTTTCTGTATTCTTCACCACCAGCTGGTGTAAGTTGGGTATACACATATATATAATTAAATATTTCTTTGTTAGCAAAAGTGATTTGGCATCATTGTTCTTTCCCTTGTCTTACGAAGAAACCTCTTTCTTTACAACGACGGCGGTTGATTTTCGACTCTACTCAACGTAGGTTATTTTCACGAAAATAAGGCAGAGTGATTTACCTTGCAACCTAGAGGGAAACACGACAATACGTTCTGTAGCAGTCTGCTCCCGGAATCTAGGGAAGCCTTGTGATCCCCACGCCAGTTGTTTATGGCAGTTCGGCCGTGGTGGGAGTACCTCTCTTCGGGGCTGATCCACAACAAGTTTTTCTCTATATCCTTCCAATTCGATCTCTGCTACATCAGCGCCCCTTCTTCCTTCATTTAAAACCGCCGTTTTAATTTCTGACTTTGCACTCCGAGTGCTTTCTTCTGGCCTCGTGCACCTGACCATTTTAAAGGATACCGAGTTGTTTTTTTTACGACGTCATACTCTGAAATGAACTCGTTAACCTCACACACCTGGGCTCGTTCAAAGGTCACCGATTCATTCCCATTGTTTTATTTTAGCCAATTGACAATCTATCTAGTCTTTGGCTTTTCTTCATTATTGCGGGGTCATGCTCTTAGCCTCCACGTGACGTCTTATGCGTTATTACTAAACATGTCTGCATCATTATTTTACACATCTCCTATTGATAACAAAATATAAATATCAATGATTTGAGTGTGTGCTTTTGTGTCACTCCATTTTGCCAGGCTTATCTCTTAAACGAAATTAGGAACCCAAAATTAAAAAGTCTAATCAGATTTTTACACTAGCACAAAAACAACAAAAAACAAAACAACAAATAAACAAGTCATTTTACTGAATATATATATATACATATATATATACATATATATACATATATATATATATACATATACATACACATACATACATATATATACATATACATACATATATACATACATATATATATATACATATACATAGATATATACATATATATATGCATATATATACATATATATACATATATATACATATTAATACATATATACATATATATATACATATATATATACATATACATATATATACATATATATATATATATATATACATATATATACATATATATTTACATACATATATATATACATATATATATATATATATATATATATATATATATATATATATATATATGTGTGTGTATATAATGCTAATCAGCTTCTTACACGCCCTCTATATAAACTAAAAAATATCAAGAAAACAAAAGATAAACATTTTTTCTGAATCTCTCTCTCTCTCTCTCTCTCTCTCTCTCTATATATATATATATATATATATATATATATATATATATATATATTTCCAGACAACCAACGGATAAGAAGGAGATATACATTGGGATGACAAAGGGCATGTTTAAGCAAAGACTATATGCCCACAGGCATACCTTCAAATATAGAGATAGAGTAAATACAGCTTTAGGGGCCCGTGTATGGGAACTAAAGGATGAGGGAACACCTTTTACCATCAGTTGGAAATTAATAGAAAGACGAAAACCATATTCCCCAATATCAGGCCGCTGTGCACTTTGCGATGCTGAAAAATATAACATCTTGCGAACCATCAATGACCCTAACATTATATGCCTAAACAAAAAAGGGGAGATATATAAGGACTGTATCCACAGAAGAAAGGCACTTCTGATAAATTGGGCAGAACAAAATACATAAGTCATAACCGCAGAGTACCCAGAATACGGACTTTTAGGATTTCGGATTTCACAATGATGAATTCGCCTTCCGAATTTCGGATTGAACTGTATGGTATCCCGACTGTGGCCCTAAACTCTATTTCCATTATTGCATGTTTTAATTATGGATGGTTTTTATATTTATGTATATAACTGTTTTTAAATTTTTAATTTGTAAATTTTTTAAATTTTTTAAATTTTTAATTCTAATTTTTATTTTTTTAAATTTTTAATTCTAATTTAAAATTTCAAATGTGGAGTACCCCATATCCCCATTTTTCCTTCTCTTGCCTTTTATCTTTTATTTTTATTTTTACACAATTTTGTTATCATTTATTTTATCTAACAGTGTATTTATTTCATCTTTATTTATATTTATTTTTCTTCATTATTTTTCTTCATTTTTCTTTATATTTCTCTTTATTTTTCTTTATTTTTCTTTATTTTTCTTTATTTTTCTTTATTTTTCTTTATTATTTTTCTTTATTATTTTTCTTCATTTTTCATTTTTCATTTTTCATTTTTCTTTATTTTTCTTTATTTTTCTTTATTTTTCTTCATTATTATTCTTTTTCATCTTTCTTTATTCCCCCCCCTTTTATTATTAGTACCTTAATTTTTTTATGATTAGTACCATTACGACTTCATGAATTTATAAATGGTGTGACTACAATTTATTTAATTATAAGTTTTATTTTTAATGATTTATTATTTAATATTTAATATTTTTAGAAATAATTTATTACATTAGCATATTATTTCAATATAATCTTTAATTTTATAATTTTATAATTTATATATTTTTTAACTTAATATAATTTTATTTTTGTTTTTATTTTTATTTTTATTTTTAACGTTATCTCCATTTACTTTCGATAAGATATATAGCGTCTCTATTAGTTAAATTTAAATACTTTCCATAACGGCCACGTAATTCTACGCACGTGACAATTTAAACATGCCATCTGTCCAACTGTTAACGTTATTCCCATTTAATTTCTTGCTTTTTCGATGTACAGCGTTGCTGTTGTTTTGATCCATAACTGACTACGAATATTCCACGCACGTGACAATTTTAAATCTGAAAGTGTTCCATCTTTCCAACGGACAATATTTTGAAATTCCTGGCGGTTGTTCTCACTCATTAAGCTATACGACTCCGCTGATGAAGGTCCGATTTTCTCGGATCTGAAACCTTGGTCCGGATGTTGTTGTAACACTTTATTTAATATTAATAAATATCATGCTCTTATTAATTATTTAGTTAATTTTACTTTTGCATTAATAATTGAGCACTCTGCTGGGAAACTCTCCCAATTAAGAAATACGGTATATATATATATATATATATATATATATATATATATATATATATATATATATATATATATATATAATCTTAAGATATGTGTAAGCCTGTCCACGTATCACTTGCAATGGCTGATCTCTTAGCAAAATCAATGACATATTTGAAATCAGCAGGTGCCTTTAAATGTTTTAGTCTAGTCTTAAGTTATTAAATGTTTTTCTCCATTCTTATTTACTAGTGCACATCTTCCGCCTTAAATGAGAGAAAAAAAACATGCTTCACCAGTGTTCACACTGATATCCCTATAAAATCATAGAATTACGTCAGTAATTTAATTTTTCATATATGAATTATTATAAGTATTTCGTATGACCTAAAGAAAGAATAGCAACAACCGTTGATTTTTCATAGAATGGTTTATTTCCGAATTCATTTCAGGCGGCGGGGCTTGTCTGACTTACTATTTGCTTTCTCGCTTCCTCTCACCACTTGAAATGTTTCGTCCTGCATATTTTTTACTCGCTAATATTTGTGTGTGACAGGACGGATTTATATTTATGTATATGTAAATAAATACATTGGTATCTATTATAGAGTGGAGGATTTGATGCACAGGATCCGATAAGGTTTAAATTCGGATTAGCCGATTCCATTGTCCGCAACTATATCTTACAGGTTGAGGGCATTGTGTCTCCTCTCGAGATTTGGTTGTTTTGTTAGAATCTAAACAAAATCAAAATAATATATATAGATATAGAAAGAAAGAGAACACATAAAATAAAGCAAAGTAATAGAAAAAAAACAAAGAAAAAAACAGACAAAAAACAAATAGCGAACCAAAAAATATAACAAATACACTTATATGTGGGATTTACGGATTTCTGATTCTGCAGAAAAATGGTCAAAGACTCCCCCCCTTCCATCCTGGCAGTTCATATCCTAGTCTAAATTTCCTAAAATCTCAAAAACGATATTTGCTAAGTTTCCTTTTCTTAAGGCTAAATAAAAAATAAACAAAAAACAGTATTTGTGTAGTTATTTTGGAAAGTGCCGGTGCTAATGGATCCACCCCAATCTTTATGGATTCTTCAGCATTTGTTCAATAATTAATATATTTTATAAGGAACTAGCGGGACCCCAAGAAACTCAAACTGAAAAACCCAAGAAACACCTGCTCCATCCCTGGACTCTATATAAGTATTTTAATCGAAATGTTAACTGCATATACGTATTAATTATAGTGTACTTTAATTATTAATTTTATGAATAATACTGAACATTTAAACGTTCGTATTATTGAATAATTAAGAAAGAACATCACCACAATATCATAATTACGTAGATGCGAGAAGGGTTTTGTGTTCTTAAATTAGAGCAGGTTAAAAATAATAGGGTCTATACACAAACACTTGAAAGAAGGTACTATTTTATAGGATTAAATGCATTTGTAAATAAAGTCATTTTTAAGTATTATTTTATAGAATATCAGCGTTTATTCCAAATCGTTGTCTACCATTTTCCCGCATGGTGCAGTGGGGACGTTAGACTAAGTTGCTATGGCAACGGACCTGTTAGAACTACTAGTTTCGCACGGGGAGCTGCAAAAGTAAAGAAATGCTGATACCATGAATGTGTACTTTTCTCCACCATTGAAATGTTTTAGGATCATGTAATAATAAAGTATAAATCTCTGTCTCATTTGAGGGTTCTTGATAAGGTTCAGAAGTCTATCTGCAATTTGGTTGACCCGACCTTTTCTTTTTCTCTGCATGCTCTTTCTCATAGACGTGATGTTGCTAGTCTCAGTCTCTTCTATAAGTACTATTGTGGCATGTGCTCTTTACAATTGTCTGATTGATTTCCTACTTCTTTTGTTCCAGCTAGTTTGACTCGTTGGTCTAGTGGTCTTCATCAATACACTGTTCATATACCTCGTTATAATAATCTCCATATTAAAGTAGCTTTTTTCCAAAAACTGCAGGATTGTGGCACTCTCTTCCTGCTGACTGTTTTCCTCCTATCTATTATGAGTCTTTTCAATAGACATCTCCCGTATTTGTGTTAAACATCTTTCGTTCTGTTACGCTCCTTGCATCCAGTGGCTACGTGCCTTGTCTGGGTCGATTTCCATAAAGAAAATAGTTGGTTACTTGTAAATAAAAATTGTATATATTTTTGTACGGATTACTGTTGTAATTTATTTCAGTATAGTGCTACCGTATATCATTTAGTTTCACTATATAAAAAGTACAAACGCGACAGTAATTATACTAAAAACCGAATCACTCATGTATTACAAACGAAGGTAAAAATTAGTGCCAAAATAGTGAAAATAAACGAGACGAACAGCTGTTTCTGTCAACGAGATGATTACAGGCATCTGATGGGATCGAAAAACTCCACGTTATATATGGAACTCCTTTTTATACTAAGCAGTCACAACTTACCAAAGCCAAAAGCCGCTCAATGATACGGGTTAATGCGATTGTCAACTAAATGATGAAAACAACTCCACGGGAGGATTTAAAAAGATGGACGGAATTGACAAAATTTGAGTACTTAAGAAGACGTCTCGACAAGTATTTGTGGACATTGAACTTGAAAACGACCATGTTGTAGTCTGCAGGGAAACACAGATGAGAAGCCAGTAGAAGGAAACTCTGTTCATGGAATAAGAAGTCACGAAACCTATTGTGAATAATTCATTGTATAGGAATAGTTGAACAAAAGTTTTTATTTTACTCTAATTAGGTAAAATGTGGGTTCATACGATTCCCAACAGTATTAACACGCTGGAGTTGAACTCGGCATGCCGATTTCACAGTTGTGGTAAACTACCACCGAATTTTGCTTACAGACACGAAAGTTCCATTATAGTAAGTTTTTTTTTCAGCAAACGTTAAAATTCTATCCTTTTATGAGAAATGCTCCAATGATTGAAAACTTTGTTTCAGTTGATTTTTTTTGTTCTTCAATTAAGCCAACTCGTCTAATATCCTTTCCATAAATAAATTTAAAAAAACAGAACCAATAATGATAAGAGAAGAAATCCGATTAAAATCATCAAAGCGGCCATGAAGGAAAAGTAGTTTATATTCTGCGCACCAACCCCATCAAACGTGTTGATATGAGTCTGTCGTCTCTTCATCCACTTCCGGTTGTAACGCTTCAAGCAAAATAAACGCTGATAAAGCGAATATGGAAGAGCGCTTGGATGTACAAGTGTTCGTGGTTTATATTACAGTTCCCCACCGCGAAAGGTAAATGTTAGGACTTGTTCTCATATCCGTGAAGAGTGATGGGAATGACGTTGGAGTTTTTTCTCTCTCGTTTTTTTTTCCCCGGTAAATTCTTATTTTTATTTATCCTGTCTAGTGAGAACAGAATTCTTTAAGAAGACAATGGATAATAAATTGTAAAAAAGAAGAAGATGAGAAAAGTGAGGGGGAAAGAAGAAGAAAAAGACGAAGAAGAAGAAACAGCAAAGTAAGGGGGGAAGAAGGAGGTGAAGAGGAGAGGGAGAAATAGAAGAGGAATAAGAATAAGAAGAAAGGGAAATAATAATGATAATAATAATAATAGAATAAGAATGAGAAAAAGAAAAAGAAAAGAAGGCGGCAATAATAATAATAATAAGAAGAAGAAGAAGAAGAAGAAGAAGAAGAAGAAGAAAGAGGAGAAGAAGAAACGAGGAGGAGGAAAAAGAAGCAGTAAGAGAGCGAAAAATAGAAGAATCAGATGAAAGAAGTAAAAGAAGAAGAAGAAGAAACAGAAGACGAATAGAAAAAAGATAACCGTAGAAAGAAAAGGCAAAAAGTACAGAAAAGATGAACACTTTTAAAAGAAATAAAAGAAGGAAGGAAATCTGTAATGCAGTCTAGTGGCAATTAAATAAGGAAAATCAAACGAAGATAAAAGAGAAAGAAAAATAAGATAACATACAGCTGAAAAAAAAAGATAGAAAAAGAAAGGAAGAAGGAAAATATAGAATAAAAACAAGAAAAAAAGAACAAAAAGACAGACGAAAACACAAGTACAAATAAATAAATAAGTAAAATAAAGAAGAAAGGATATAAGCTAAACAGGTAGAAAGGAAGGAAGTTAGACGAAAATTTACGTCATGAGGATGGAAAGAAAAGGTAAAGAAGAAAAAGAACGAACAAACTTAAGTAATCCAAAAAAAAGACAATAAGTAAATAAGAAAAGTATACGAAATGTACACGTGGGAGAGAAGAAATGAAGAAACAAGGAAAGATGAAATATAGAAAAAAGAAGAAGAGTATAATAACAGGAAAAAACCTACAATTATTGGCGATGGGTGATTAATACGGAAAAGAAAGATAAGGATAGAGAGATAGGGGCGGATAGAGAGAGAGAGAGAGAGAGAGAGAGAGAGAGAGAGAGAGAGAGAGAAACAAATGAAAAAAAGGTACAAAAAGGTTAGATAGAAAGAAAGACAACGCAAACAAAAGAGAGGGATAAAGAAAGAGTGGGAATGAGTGAACGTACGAATGAAAGAAAACAATTGAAAGAATAAAGAAAATCTACAGAGATAGAGGGAGGAGCAATAGAGAGAGAGAGAGAGAGAGAGAGAGAGAGAGAGAGGGGGAGAGAGCAAAATAGAGAAGGAGAATACAAGTAAGAAATAGGGATAGAGAAAATCATCGAAATATATATATATATATATATATATATATATATATATATATATATAGAGAGAGAGAGATGTGTCTAAGAGAGAGAGAGAGAGGGAGAGAAAGAGAGAGAGAGAGAGAGAGAGGGAGAGAAAGAGAGAGAGAGAGAGAGAGAGAGAATGGAAACAGTGAGGGATGAGGTGTGTAAAAATAGGAACGAGAGAAACAAATTGAAAAAAATAAAGAAAACCTATGGATAGATAGATATATAGATAGACATACAAGAATTAAGATAGATAAATAGCTATAAAGATAGATAGACAGACAAGAATATATATAGATAGATAGCTATAGAGATAGATAGACAGACAAGAATACAGATAGATAGATAGATAAACAGACAAGAATACAGATAGCTAGATAGCTATACAGTTTTATAGATAGATAGATAGATAGATAGATAGATAGATAGATAGATAGATAGATAGATAGATAGATAGATGGATAGATAGTTGTAGATATTAGGAGTAAGATTGTGATCTAAGGATTGAATGATAGAGGAAACTGACACAATAAATATTAAGAGACAGTCGGAATATAGGTTTGCTTTGATGTTTAGCGCCAACTCTTCACATGTGGTTCGAGAAAGAAAAAAAATGGCCGACAAAAAAAAGACGATAATCGTATATCAACATGCGACTGGGCTGCCCTTATCCAAACAAAACAAGAACATCATCCTTTATATCGTAGAGTGCCCCCCCCCCCCCGGTTTCAAACCGCCGCTCTTCTACGGCTGTGACCTCAATCAAACAATAATAACATGGAAAACTAACAACAACAAAATGGTATAAGGTATGAACAACAACACCCCCGATGCTGTCACTGACACAAGAAACACAACCGTCTTATAGGATTAGGGTTAGGGTGTTGTACGTACATACTGACAGGAAGACTAAAAGTTAACCGTCCAGATATTCTGATAAAAATAGAAAAGATCGGCTTTTTTTATATAGCGTATTTGGTGCCATGTGGGACGCTGATAAATTCTTGAAAAAAAAAGAAGCAAAACTTGTATTCTTCGATCTGTTCGTTCAGCGATGAAAATGTGAATTCATATTAAACAGACGGACATAACCTTTTATTGAGATGCGTAGACGCATTTAAAAATACAATATTTTGTGGAAAGACGTGTCCACGAACGGTGACCGCCACAGTATACTGTTTTGACCAGATGTTATAAGTACATACGTATTTAATAAGAATGCGAAAAAAAAAAAGACAACCCCGGATCGGTAAAGGGAGAGATGAACAACAACAAAAAAAAACTTGGAGACAATATATGCGATATTTTTCTTTAAAAAAAAATTATCGCTTTATTTTCAGTAAATCTTTCACTTACTGTTCATAGAATCCGGAATGGTGAAAAAAATATTTCGGGAGAAAATACCAACCAACATTCCTGACATGGGCAAGAAATGAACACTTTAACAGGGAAACGAAATCTCTACTGACACCTGCACAGAACAATGCGATTAGGACTGACTACATTAAAGCTAAAATAGATAAAGCTCAGGAAAACAGTAAATGCAGATTGTGTGGACAAAGAGACGAAACAGTAAATAACATAAAAAGTGAATGCAGCAAACTAGCCCTAAAAGAATACAAGAACAGACACGATTGCGTGGGGAAAGCAGTACACTGGGAACTATGCAAACGACCACATTTCGAACACTCGAACAAATGGTACAAACATAACCAGAGATAGTACTGGAAAATGAAAATCACAAAATCCTCTGGGACATGGAGGTGCAAACAGATAAACTCATACAAGCAAGGAGACCGGATGTGATAATAGTCAACAAGAAAGAAAAAATCCTGCCAAATCGTAGACTTTACCGTTTCAGCAGACCACAGAGTGAAGATGAAAGAGGACGGAAAAACGAAGCAAATAAACGGAATTTGCTAGAAAACGGAAAGGGATATGAAGTATGAAGAAAGTCAATATAATACCGTTATCTTTAGGAGTACCAAGAACAGTTCCAAAAACCTGGACTGAAGACTGGGAGACATTCGAATCAAACAGATCACTGTAATGTAATGACTGTAATGATCAAAACAGCTGCCGGCTTTAAGGAAAATCATCGAATGCGGAAACCAATCCGCATAAGCTACACATGGTAACGAGTCACATGGATGTTACAATAGGAAGTAAACAAAACCACAGGAAGAACACCACCGCACGAATCAAGGAACAGAAACTGCAAGAAATATCATAAACTGCCCTCCCCTTGAAAGTGATGGCACCGGCCTCGGCTGACACCACACAAAATAGTGATGAAGGATCAAAGAGGATGGGAAGACCGAGAAGGGAGAGCACTAACTAAACCTCCACTGGAATGGTACAGTGAGTGGTGGGACCTTGGGGAGGCTTATTGCCATCCAACTCCCAGAGGAGACCAATGGTCGTTACCAGCGAGCAATCAATGGTAGGCGGCTGTTGCGATACCGCAAGGTCATTTGTGGTGGCGAAGTATCTTCATGTCATGATATCCTGACAAACTCCTGTAAAGAGAGACCGAAGATACTCGATGATGGTGTCTAGTAGGCATTTCAAACTCTCTCCCTATTTACATATGTCTCAGGTTGTTATATATGAACTGAACACAAAAACATACTAATAAACTTGTTTGTTAATAATAAAATAAAACCTTTAGACAATAAAAGTTTTACGTTATTTACAATCGATGTCCTCAGGTATTCTATCTTTTGTGGTGAGGCATGTGTAAGACGCATTTCCATTTAAACATTTTAGCAGCAGCAAAATTATTATTATTACTAATTGTATAATTTTGATCCACTATGACACACTCGGCATCCCAAGGGTTCTTCGTGCAGTATATTGTAGCATAAGTGGAATCATAAGTGGTTATTGATTTTTCTATTAGCAGTAGTAGTATTAACATTTTTATTATAAAAAAATATTAGGTCGTTATGTTATATAAATAATCTACGGAATGCATTTTTCTTTCTGTATTAAATTAAACTTGGGTTATATAGGATTTTCTATCACGGTGGTGTTTTGTTAGCATTGACTTAAAAGTAATGTAGCAATTTTTAAATGCTGGTGTGTGTACTAATAAGTTTAGAATGAGAACATTTCCACATAAGTTTAAAATTAAGTAACAGAAAAGAAAATTCTATTAAAAGTTAAGAGTAGAACGAGAGCGACGTGTACAGATAGTTGCATCATGGAGCGGAAGTCCGCAGCGACACGTAATGTGGAAGGGAGAAGTCTTTCTCTTTGGAATATGAGCTGATTGTGTTCGGTCGCAGTTCTGGAAGCTTCGAAATTATGTGTAACCCTGCAACGCCGTGGGATAATATAACGTTAAGTGACATGAGCCATTGAGCGACAAGGTTGTTGGAGATTTTTAAAATCTTTTATGTTATGCATTATTGCAGGTTCCAGGCGAAAGAGGAAGCCGGAAACATTGGCTGCTACATCACCACTGCGACTACAGTAAGACGACCAGCTAATTCTGTTGACAAATTGAACTGCAGACACACAGTGGCGATCGAAGAAAACCTCATAGTATATTAAAGTAATAAGGGTAGAAAAATAGATATTTCTACAGAATTCGAACGATACCAAACCGACTCTTACCGAAGATTTCCGGAACCAGCCTGAAACAAACGAATCGGTTTAAGAATCGGGAGCCGCAAAATAAATCTGTGGCAGACGACAATTAAAGACAACGTCAAACTTAAAATAGAAATGTACAGTAGACGATTGTTTGTTTAACCTTAACTCTCACTCTAACCCTTACCCTAACACTAACCCTGACCCTAACCCTAAAATAACAATAACTTATGTACTAATTAGCTGTTTACCGATGACCGAGACTCTTTCAAAAACATAAAATCTAAAAAGTGTTTTTAAATGATTAAAAAATTACTCGGGGGGAAAAAAGGATGGAAAAGTTGTTTCATTTTTAACCTTCGTCACAAATAAACCCTTCCCCATGAAGAAAAATACATTGAGGTAAATGTTTTTTTTAATGATTAAAAAAAAATTCCCTAGGGAAAGTTGTTTAATTCACTACTAATGAACTGTTTTACGACGGCTCGGTTTAACTCGTTTTTTTTCGGCTGTTTAAGTAAATCTCATCCGGTAAGATTCGGGTTAGTTTGGTTCGTATTATGTAGAAACACCGAAAAATGATAAAATTATAATCTATATTCGTTAATTAATCGTGGAATTTCCATATGAAAATCTGGCACGATTTTCGCCTCAACCAAACATTACGAAGAAGCACTTAATGACCAAGATAAACACGTTTCTTCTTCGGAACCACTTTCAACGCAAAAAACCTATTTTTTTCTCTCTCAGAGCATCTGATTAAAATATCATCTAATGTCCGCATGATCAAAGGTTATAGTTTAGATAAGTTGCTGTTCTGTAAGTAAACGAAGTATATGTGTGTAAATAAGTAACTACAGGTACTTGAGCAGGAGTTTTTATCTATCTATCTATCTATCTATCTATCTATCTATCTATCTATCTATCTATCTATCTATCTATCTACCACCCATATATCTATCTATCTATCTATCTATCTATCTATCTATCTATCTATCTACCCACCCATCAATCTATCTATCTATCTATCTATCTATCTATCTATCTATCTATCTATCTATCTATCTACCACCCATATATCTATCTATCTATCTATCTATCTATCTATCTATCTATCTATCTATCTATCTATCTATCTATCTATCTATCTATCTATCTATCTATCTACCCACCCATCTATCTATCTATCTATCTATCTATCTATCTATCTATCTATCTATCTATCTATCTATCTAAAGTTAGGTATGTGTATCTTTATCTCTCACTATATAAAGTTATATATATATATATATATATATATATATATATATATATATATATATATATAAATATATATTACATCATTAATACCTTAAAATTAATATTTCAAGCTTATTATTCTCATCAATGCAGGAAAGTAACCATTTCAGACTTTCGGGAAGCGCGGAACCGGTTCACAAAGTCAGCCTAGAATCTGCAATCAGTCGCCATATCTAATCGGCCACCGGAAACTGTCACGTAATTAAGGGAAATTAAGCTCTATATTTACCTAGAACCGGACACAGATAGAAGACTAGTCGATAGTGTTCGACGAACGAATTCGGAACATAGCATTAAAGCTTTTTGACAGTCTATTTTTAACATTCCTAGAGTGTTCAACTTTAATTTCTTAAAGGGGCTTATTATAATATCTATAAATAAATATTAAATCATTAATACTTACGGACGCTAGCGTTTCAAGATTATTGCTCTCATCACTATATATATATATATATATATATATATATATATATATATATATATATATATATATATATATATATATATATATATTATAGATAAAATAGTTATCCACGGACACGAAACTCCTACATTCTCAGGAAGTAGTAAGTACCGGTAGCTGCAGTACATCAATTTATTGCAAATAATAACAACAAAAGTAATATTATAAATTTATAAGTGATAAATCATCACGCAATTCTAAACAGGTCTCGTAAATATTAGCATGTTCCATCTGCGACGATGTACTAATGTACACTGATCGGGTGGTCATTCCAGCGACATACCACAAACGTATTCTACGAGAGTTACGTCTACTGGACGAACATGGATTGAGCTATCAAGAATACTGTTAAACTATGTAAAGTGTGTGCATTAGCAGCAAAAAAAAGCTTCCTATAAAATTCCAACCCTGACCGTGATCAAGAATCCATATTGACTTTGAACGGGTCTTATCATCTGGTTGTAGTGGATAGCTTCACCAAATGACTAGAGATACTTAAGTGTAAAACAACAATGACAGAAACAACAATTGGGTTTCTGCATGAATTGTTCTAACGTTTCAGAATGGTAGATTGTGTAGTATCAGATAACGTTATTGAATTCATTTTCAGTGAATTCAAAATGTTTTGTCAGTCGTTTCTAATCACGCCGTATCACGCAAGAAGCAACGGTCAAGCTGAGCGATTTATCGATGCTTTAAAAAGAGCGTTAACAAATCGAGAGGTACTCCCACTAAGAAAGTCATACAGTATTTTCTATGCGTGTACAGAATTTCCCTTAATGATAATGTTCTGTCTTCTGTCACCAGCGGAAGCTATGTTCGCAATAAAGGCCAAGACGATGTTTGACAGACTGTTACTGACGCATAAGAAACCGGAACGAAAATAAATGTCAGAGAAAGAACGTTTTCAAAACGAAGAAAATGTTATTTTCCGAGTGTTTAAATATAACAAGTCATTTTGGGAAATCGTGATTGTGGATGAAAGAATTGAGAATATGCTCAATATGATGAAAAGGCCAAACTTTATCCACATGAGATATTCCGATCCTGTAGAATGAAGAATCATGGACGTTGTGTTTGACACGTTTGGGTTTCCAGTCTCACAAGTAATTTCTCAAAGGCGAACGTCTAAAAGAAAAAGAAAAAATATCGACTTCATGGAAGTCAATCCCAAGAGAAAAAGATATTGACTACTTACGGAGCAAATGTTTAAAATGGGAGTGTTATGGTGTAAGTTGGTCTACCTATTTTAGGAATAAATGGACTTTCATAGACATAATAAATATAGTTACGACTAAACGTCGTGGCAGCAATTGGTAGCAGTTATGGTCTTAGAATCAGACGCGTATTCTCTGTAAGATACTTTTGTGAATACACTTTTGTTAATTATACCACTGTGTTTGTCTTGATTATTACCGGCCTGCACGGCCACAACACATAGCAACATTGGATTCATTATGACATATCAACCTTTTTATTTAATACTGAAACAATACCTATTGCTAATAATTCATAGTACACGATTAAATGAACAAACGTTGCTATTATATCCGTAACTAAGAGATTTGTTGGTTTATTATTAGTGTGGGAATACTATTACACGATTGAATTTCAACTTGGCATCGAATGCCATTACAACAGAAGAATTAGCAAAGGTTTCTCTCTTTTTTGTTTCAATTTTCTTATCTTTTTGTTTTTCATTGGGATGAGGCGTCCTACCGGATGCCAGATATTCACCTACTATTTCAGAGACTCCATCCGAGAGATCTTTTAAGAATTCTAACCGTCCCTTTAAGCATAATTGGTTGTATCTGTCTTGCGCTTGGTGCACCGGATATATTCGCCGGGTAGTTTCTGTTTTTTTACTATAATTTAAATGTTTTGTGTTTTGAGGGGTGGCGGTGCGTTTCTACAAAAGATCGAAGCTCGGTTATGCGTAAGATGTGTCAATTCAATCTGCGCGTTTAGTGATGAAAATACTGTTTCAAACTTGAGCGTAACGGAATAAACCGAAGCGTGAACAATCCGAACGACTAAAAAAAAAATGCATCTCATAAAATGACGATGGTTGCATCTAAAAATACTCATGGAGAAACGAAAAACGAAAAACGAAAAACGAAAACAGCAATTAATTTTTCTCATTTCTAAGTCGCCGATCACCATGAAAGATGGTTACCTCCCCTTTTTCGCTAAAAAAAGCTTATATTCGCCGTCGGCCTTGGGTTGTATTTTGGTTTATCATGCGGCTGGCATCGTTCCGCTTTTCCGCGTTCTGATTCTTCTTCTGTCAGTTATTTAAAAAAAAAACTTTCTGCGCAGCTGTCTTTTATTTTATTATTCTGATATATTCTTTGCATATTTCAGAGGATGTACGGAAGAATGAACAACGTAGTAGCGTATCTATATTTAACCGTAGATATAAGACGTAGATATACCAATGTGATTTAGACAGCCCGCTGAAAATACATGGAAAATGTGCTCAGTCATGGCCTTCGTAAAGAAAAGGCCTTTCCATTGAATTTCGTTTTTCTTCTGACGTCACAGTGGTTGGTACTAGCCGTCGCCTAACGAGACTTCGGAATACCTGAAATTAGCTGCTATTTTCAGAAGATTAATAGTAGTTCTCTAATGTTTTTTTTCATGTTGACTCGTAATTATGGTCACAGTATTTTTTTTTATATAGAAATCGCTTCAGACAAGGCATGAAGCCACTTGATGTAAGGAGCTAACAAGAACAAATATGATTATCGTAAAGACAGGAGATGCCTATTGGCCTTAGTCTTTAAAATACCAAGGTTACAAGTAGGAGGAAAACAGTCAGCAGGAAGAGAGTTCCACAAGCCTGCGGTTCTTGGAAGAAGCTACTGGAATAGGATACAATGAGGTATCAAAACAGCGAATTGATGGAGACCATTAGACCAACTAGTCAAACGAGCTGGAACAAAAAAAGAAGCGGGGAATAGATCACATAATTCTGAAGAACACATGCCATCATAATATTTATAGAAAAGACTGAGACTAGCAACATCACGTCTGTGAGAGAGAGGGTGCAGAGAAGAAAAGGGTGTGGCCAATCAAATTACAGCCACGTTTCTGTACCTTATCAAGAACCCTCAAATGGGACAGATATTCACCAGCCCAAATATGACAACAGTAGAAAGAATGCTTGTCTAGAGCATTTTAAGTTCTCTGTTAAATATTTTTGTGGTAAGAAAAATGATAATATTAATAAGAAAAAAATTAAGCGGTAAAAGAAAATGTCAAACATTCAACTAAATTATTCAACAGATTTTTTTTGGATAAGTTTGATTAAAAAATATTTTTTGAATAAGTTTGATTTAAAATATATTTTTGAATAAATTTGATTAAAAAAATATTTTTTTGAATAAGTTTGATTTAAAAAATATTTTTGAATAAATTTGATTAAAAAATATTTTTTGCACTGTCTATATTAAAATTATTTGCTTACATTTGATTTGTGCTGTTTTTTTAATTTTTCGTCTGTTTTCATTTTAAAGTAACTTAGTTATCTTTTTTTTTCATTATAAACTAACTTATTCATCATGTGTTTGCATTATAAACGGTTATATTGAAAATGTTAGCTCTCCAAATAGCTTCCATATTTTATCGACTAGTTTTGTCTGATTTGCCAAGCGGTGACGAGGCAAAATTATCCACCGTTTTAATTTGTTGTTTTTTGTGCATTTCTTTTGTTTCTGCTTTAATTTTTATTTAGTAAATATTACTTAATAAATAATAAAATCAAACTCCATTAAAAATATTGGCACTCGGACTTAAGATTATTGGAACAGTTATGGGGGTATATTGTTTGTAAGAAACAATAAAATCTAATAATGTTTATTAAAAATGAAATTGAAATATATTTCAAATTGAAAATTATAATAATGACGTATCCAATATAGAATATTACCGAATAAATTGTCTTCAAAATACAATATAATCCGCAAAAAAAAAAAAAAAAGTTAATATTTGCAAAATAACAAAAAGAAATCACACAGCAAATAAATACAGTGTATTACTTTACCCTGTCGCCGTATTGTAAATCAGGAAAAAACTAGTCGATAAAATTTGGCAGCCATTATGGGAGCTAATCGCTTCAATATAAACTTTTAAACTAACTTATCGTTTGTTTTCATTTTATTGTAATTATTCATCATTTGTTTTCATTTGTGAATTATTTATTGTTTGTTTTGAATTTGTTTATTTAATTATTGTTTCATAATGACAGTATTTGATTGTATTCTGCTTAAAAAGTTAAAAACACATAATAGCCAACAATATTGTCTATACAAGAAATAGGTTTATATTGTAAGTTAAAAATTATAATATTCATTGCTTAGCTTTGCATGTTTTTATTTTAATAACTTCTTTGAATATTTTTTTTCAGATTTTTCACAGTCAAAATAAATGAATTTTACTCTTTAAAAGTCATGCAAAAACGTCATGTTTATTTACTTTACGCCGCAACAAAACCTAACTTAACTATCCATTTTGAATTAATTCTTGTTTTTTTTGTATTAATATTGTTTAAGTATAAATTGGATCGTGTTTCTTTCTTTTCTTCTTTAAAACTATTTTTTAAGTTTTCTCTACTTTTTGAAAACTATCATTCATTATCGACAGCCTGACTTTGCGGCATGTATCGCCCGCACCAAAGCGATCGAACAGACCTTCTTAACGAAGATGGTGGTTAAGGTTAACGTTAGGGTTAGGGTTATTGCGTTGGTCGCCATGTTATAATTTACTTATTTTCTTTCGCGCTTGACAACTATAAAGAAGGTAATACGTTTGAAAAAAGAACAAGTTAACAATGATTTCCAAGTTAATGAATGATCCTTAGGAGGGTGCCGTATTTTTGGCAGGAGAATAAAATTACAATAGCAGGAACAAGTTAACAATAATTTTCTAGGTCCATGAGTAATCTTAGGGTCTTTAGTCTGCTCGCTCTGATGACTTGCTGAAAAAAGATGGACGCATGCGCCTCAACGCATTCGGCACTTCCGGTCTTCATTGAAAGTGGTTCTTACTAACCACTATCAATGCTGTCACCAAAAAAGCTCGACTCAGTAAACTGAATTGTTTTAAAAGGTTCACGGCTAATTATTTAACTTACAAAAAACACCAAATATTTATCAGTCGTATTTTCTTTTATTGGTTAACTTTAAAAAAAAAATTAAATACACTTTGATTAAGATCAACGGATGAAAATATTGCGGCTATTTTTACGCAAACGTGCATCCATATATTTCAGTACATTCAACGTTATTGTATAAAATGATTTAATAATTTGGTACGCTGGCATCTACTATTATAAGTTTAAATTTTATTACAGCTTTTTAGGGAGGGGATACATACGGTCATGGTTTCATTAGTGTTAAATAAATAATTATGAAATTAAAGTTTTAAAACTGTATTCGTTTCAACATCAATGGCCAAGTGTGTTACATTCTGTATTTCAAGAGGTTATTATTTTTGTTCTGTTCGGCAATTGTTTTCTGAAGCACAAGCTGTCATTTCTCTGTGTTTTAACGTCTTCAAAACAGTAATATAGTTCAACTGTCTTCATAACAGCAATAAAGTTCCACTGTCTTCAAAACAGTAATATAGTTCAACTGTCTTCATAACAGCAAAATAGTTCAATCGTCTTCATAACAGCAATATAGTTCAATCGTCTTCATAACAGCAATATAGTTCAACTGTCTTCAAAACAGTAATATAATTCAACTGTCTTCATAACAGCAAAATAGTTCAATCGTCTTCATAACAGAAATATAATTGAATCGTCTTCATAACAGCAATATATATCAATCGTCTTCATAACAGCAATATAGTTCAGTCGTTTTCATAACAGCAATATAGTTCAATCGTCTTCATAACAGAAATATAATTTAATCGTCTTCATAACAGCAATATAGTTCAATCGTCTTCATAACAGCAATATAGTTCAACTGTCTTCAAAACAGTAATATAGTTCAACTGTCTTCATAACAGCAAAATAGTTCAATCGTCTTCATAACAGAAATATAATTGAATCATCTTCATAACAGCAATATATATCAATCGTCTTCATAACAGCAATATAGTTCAGTCGTTTTAATAACAGCAAAATAGTTCAATCGTCTTCATAACAGAAATATAATTTAATCGTCTTCATAACAGCAATATAGTTCAATCGTTTTCATAACAGCAATATAGTTCAGTCGTTTTCATAACAGCAAAATAGTTCAATCGTCTTCATAACAGCAATATACTTCAATTGTCTTCATAACAGCAATATACTTCAATTGTCTTCATAACAGCAATATAGTTCAGTCGTTTTCATAACAGCAAAATAGTTCAATCGTCTTCATAACAGCAATATAGTTCAATCGTCTTCATAACAGCAATATACTTCAATTGTCTTCATAACAGCAATATAGTTCAATCGTCTTCATAACAGCAATATAGTTCAATCGTCGTCATAACAGCAATATAGTTCAATCGTCTTCATAACAGCAATATAGTTCAATCGTCTTCATAACAGCAATATAGTTCACTCGTCTTCATAACAGTAATATAGTTCAATCGTCTTCATAACAGAAATATAGTTCAATCGTCTTCATAACAGCAATATAGTTCAATCGTCTTCATAACAGCAAAATAGTTCAATCGTCTTCATAACAGAAATATAATTGAATCGTCTTCATAACAGCAATATATATCAATCGTCTTCATAACAGCAATATAGTTCAGTCGTTTTCATAACAGCAAATAGTTCAATCGTCTTCATAACAGAAATATAATTTAATCGTCTTCATAACAGCAATATAGTTCAATCGTCTTCATAACATCAATATAGTTCAATCGTCTTCATAACAGCAATATACTTCAATTGTCTTCATAACAGCAATATACTTCAATTGTCTTCATAACAGCAATATAGTTCACTCGTTTACATAACAGCAAAATAGTTCAATCGTCTTCATAACAGCAATATAGGTCAATCGTCTTCATAACAGCAATATACTTCAATTGTCTTCATAACAGCAATATAGTTCAATCGTCTTCATAACAGCAATATAGTTCAATCGTCGTCATAACAGCAATATAGTTCAATCGTCTTCATATCAGCAATATAGTTCAATCGTCTTCATAACAGCAATATAGTTGAATCGTCTTCATAACAGCAAAATAGTTCAATCGTCTTCATAACAGCAATATAATTCAATCGTCTTCATAACAGCAATATAGTTCAATCGTCTTCATAACAGCAATATAGTTCAATCGTCTTCATAACAGCAATATAGTTCAATCGTCTTCATAACAGCAATATAGTTCAATCGTCTTCATAACAGCAATATAGTTCAATCGTCTTCATAACAGCAATATAGTTCAATCGTCTTCATAACAGCAATATAGTTCAATCGTCTTCATAACAGCAATATAGTTCAATCGTCTTCATAACAGCAATATAGTTCAATCGTCTTCATAACAGCAATATAATTCAATCGTCTTCATAACAGCAATATAATTCAATCGTCTTCATAACAGCAATATAGTTCAATCGTCTTCATAACAGCAATATAGTTCAATCGTCTTCATAACAGCAATATAGTTCAATCGTCTTCATAACAGCAATATAGTTCAATCGTTTTCATAACAGCAATATAGTTCAATCGTCTTCATAACAGCAATATAATTCAATCGTCTTCATAACAGCAATATAGTTGAATCGTCTTCATAACAGCAATATAGTTCAATCGTCTTCATAACAGCAATATAGTTCAATCGTCTTCATAACAGCAATATAGTTCAATCGTCTTCATAACAGCAATATAGTTCAATCGTCTTCATAACAGCAATATAATTCAATCGTCTTCATAACAGCAATATAATTCAATCGTCTTCATAACAGCAATATAGTTCAATCGTCTTCATAACAGCAATATAGTTCAATCGTCTTCATAACAGCAATATACTTCAATCGTCTTCATTACAGCAATATAGTTCAGTCGTCTTCATAACAGCAATATAATTCAATCGTCTTCATAACAGCAATATAATTCAATCGTCTTCATAACAGCAATATAGTTCAATCGTCTTCATAACAGCAATATCGTTCAATCGTCTTCATAACAGCAATATAGTTCAATCGTCTTCATAACAGCAATATAGTTCAATCGTCTTCATAACAGCAATATAATTCAATCGTCTTCATAACAGCAATATAGTTCAATCGTCTTCATAACAGCAATATAATTCAATCGTCTTCATAACAGCAATATAGTTCAATCGTCTTCATAACAGCAATATAGTTCAATCGTCTTCATAACAGCAATATAGTTCAATCGTCTTCATAACAGCAATATAGTTCAATCGTCTTCATAACAGCAATATAGTTCAATCGTCTTCATAACAGCAATATAGTTCAATCGTCTTCATAACAGCAATATAGTTCAATCGTCTTCCTAACAGCAATATAATTCAATCGTCTTCATAACAGCAATATAGTTCAATCGTCTTCATAACAGCAATATAGTTCAATCGTCTTCATAACAGCAATATACTTCAATCGTCTTCATTACAGCAATATAGTTCAATCGTCTTCATAACAGCAATATAGTTCAATCGTCTTCATTACAGCAATATAATTCAATCGTCTTCATAACAGCAATATAGTTCAATCGTCTTCATAACAGCAATATAGTTCAATCGTCTTCATAACAGCAATATAGTTCAATCGTCTTCATAACAGCAATATAGTTCAATTGTCTTCATAACAGCAATATAGTTCAATCGTCTTCATAACAGCAATATAGTTCAATCGTCTTCATAACAGCAATATAGTTCAATCGTCTTCATAACAGCAATATAATTCAATCGTCTTCATAACAGCAATATAGTTCAATCGTCTTCATAACAGCAATATAGTTCAATCGTCTTCATAACAGCAATATAGTTCAATCGTCTTCATTACAGCAATATAGTTCAATCGTCTTCATAACAGCAATATAGTTCAATCGTCTTCATAACAGCAATATAATTCAATCGTCTTCATAACAGCAATATAGTTCAATCGTCTTCATAACAGCAATATAGTTCAATCGTCTTCATAACAGCAATATAGTTCAATCGTCTTCATAACAGCAATATAGTTCAATCGTCTTCATAACAGCAATATAATTCAATCGTCTTCATAACAGCAATATAGTTCAATCGTCTTCATAACAGCAATATAGTTCAATCGTCTTCATAACAGCAATATAGTTCAATCGTCTTCATAACAGCAATATAGTTCAATCGTCTTCATAACAGCAATATAGTTCAATCGTCTTCATAACAGCAATATAATTCAATCGTCTTCATAACAGCAATATAGTTCGATCGTCTTCATAACAGCAATATAATTCAATCGTCTTCATAACAGCAATATAGTTCAATCGTCTTCATTACAGCAATATAGTTCAATCGTCTTCATAACAGCAATATAATTCAATCGTCTTCATAACAGCAATATAGTTCAATCGTCTTCATAACAGCAATATAGTTCAATCGTCTTCATAACAGCAATATAGTTCAATCGTCTTCATAACAGCAATATAGTTCAATCGTCTTCATAACAGCAATATAGTTCAATCGTCTTCATAACAGCAATATAGTTCAATCGTCTTCATAACAGCAATATAATTTAATCGTCTTCATAACAGCAATATAGTTCAATCGTCTTCATAACAGCAATATAGTTCAATCGTCGTCATAACAGCAATATAGTTCAATCGTCTTCATAACAGCAATATAGTTCAATCGTCTTCATAACAGCAATATAGTTCAATCGTCTTCATAACAGCAATATAATTTAATCGTCTTCATAACAGCAATATAGTTCAATCGTCTTCATAACAGCAATATAGTTCAATCGTCTTCATAACAGCAATATAATTCAATCGTCTTCATAACAGCAATATAGTTCGATCGTCTTCATAACAGCAATATAATTCAATCGTCTTCATAACAGCAATATAGTTCAATCGTCTTCATTACAGCAATATAGTTCAATCGTCTTCATAACAGCAATATAATTCAATCGTCTTCATAACAGCAAGATAGTTCAATCGTCTTCATAACAGCAATATAGTTCAATCGTCTTCATAACAGCAATATAGTTCAACTGTCTTCATAACAGCAATATAGTTCAATCGTCTTCATAACAGCAATATAGTTCAATCGTCTTCATAACAGCAATATAGTTCAATCGTCTTCATAACAGCAATATAATTCAATCGTCTTCATAACAGCAATATAGTTCAATCGTCTTCATAACAGCAATATAGTTCAATCGTCTTCATAACAGCAATATAGTTCAATCGTCTTCATAACAGCAATATAATTTAATCGTCTTCATAACAGCAATATAGTTCAATCGTCTTCATAACAGCAATATAGTTCAATCGTCTTCATAACAGCAATATAATTCAATCGTCTTCATAACAGCAATATAGTTCGATCGTCTTCATAACAGCAATATAATTCAATCGTCTTCATAACAGCAATATAGTTCAATCGTCTTCATTACAGCAATATAGTTCAATCGTCTTCATAACAGCAATATAATTCAATCGTCTTCATAACAGCAATATAGTTCAATCGTCTTCATAACAGCAATATAGTTCAATCGTCTTCATAACAGCAATATAGTTCAACTGTCTTCATAACAGCAATATAGTTCAATCGTCTTCATAACAGCAATATAGTTCAATCGTCTTCATAACAGCAATATAGTTCAATCGTCTTCATAACAGCAATATAATTTAATCGTCTTCATAACAGCAATATAGTTCAATCGTCTTCATAACAGCAATATAGTTCAATCGTCGTCATAACAGCAATATAGTTCAATCGTCGTCATAACAGCAATATAGTTCAATCGTCGTCATAACAGCAATATAGTTGCCGCCAGAAAAAAACAATATGAAAAGTAAATTTGGATATATTTGGATTATTCAGACTTCTGTTCTCATCTTGGATGTTATTCTCGCAAAGTTTCAGCCAATGTAACCTCTGACGTTTTTCGAGTTCATCTTATCGAAATCGGACACTTTTATGTCGACTCGAGAATTTGTACGGTATTTAGAACTGAATCTTTTACTTAGTCACCGGGCGTAGCTTGCTCTCGTTCCGTCAGCAATGATCGAGTAGAAGTCTTAAGTCATTCGTAATTGTATTCTTCGCATCGCACAGACAATGCTACGAATACAATTGCTAAATTAATGTCTAATGACTGTGGATATAATTCAATGCAAATCTGAAAATTTTGGATGTTAAAATAGGAAGCTGGCGCCAATACTATGCCCCACTCAAAGCTCTTTCAAATACTCCCAAAAAACTGAAATTAAGGGAATATTTATTAATTGATGTATAATATATATTGTTAAAATTTAACGAAAATTGGAGTTATATTAATTTTCACGAAGGGCTTCAACGCTGTCTTTACCCCCTTTACGTAAAACTAAACTTAACTAAATATACCACACATTACTCACACTTACGGCTAGCAGCTGTGTATCAAAATTCATAATGATCGGTTAATTAGTTTAAGAGTGAATCCTGTACATAAAAATATATAAACGTATAAATATACCAACTTTTCTAAAAATATAGATGTCTGTGTTTGGACGTTCGGGTGAGGGGGTATCATCATCATCATCATCATCATCATCATCATTAGCAATAACAATTGTAGCTTATGTATTATATGTATGCTTTTTATTAGATGCGTCTAAATATATACATGAGAAGCTATGTCATGCTTAAGTTTGAAATAGCATGCTCGATGTTATGTCACATTAAGTTTGAAATAGTATTTTCGGTGCTCTGTCACACTTAAATTTAAAATAACGGATTGAATGGACGTATCTTGATTTCGTTGGACCTAAGCGTCCATGTAAATGGCTCTGTTTGTCAGTCGTTGTGTCACGTTTTATTTTGAAGCAAAATTTTCTTTCTTTGTGTGAAGCTAAAGTTTGAAATAGCATTTTTAGGTGCGTCTACCCATAAGCTCAACGCGCCGATCGATCGACCAACATGTCACGCTTACGTTTAAAGAATATCCCTTCCCGTTTTTGTCCGTCTGTTTAGTTAAACGCATGTAACATTCTTTTTAATGGCATCATACCATCGCTTTTTGAGGGTATACTCCAATCGTACTTTAAGAGCATGATACCATCGCTTTTTGAAGACACATACTATCAATTTTTGAGGGTATCATACCATCAGTTTGATAGCATCATGTCATCGTCTTAGAGAGCATCATACAGTTGCATGGTTAGGACATCATGCATCGCTTATTTAGAGCATATTATTGCCATTTGAGGGAACCATACCATCGTTTTTTTAGGGCATCATACAATTGCTTTTTAGGGGCATCATACCATCGCTTTTTGAGAGTATAATGCTATCGTTTTTTAGGGCATTATACCATCATTTTTTGAGAGCATCACACAGTTACTTTTTGAGGGTATTATACCATCGCTTTTTGAAGGCACATACCATCAGTTTGGGAGGGTATTATACCATTGTTGTTTGATAGCATCATACCATCCTCATTTGAAAGCATCATACCATCGCATAGTAAGGACATCATGCATTGCTTGTTGAGGACCGCCATCTGAGAGCCTAGTACCATCGCTTTTTATGGTATCATATCATCGTGTTTAGGGCATCAGATAATCGCATGATCAAGGCATCATACGCTCGCTTTCTTAGGGTATCCTGATGCTTTTTCATGTCATCAAAATCATTACGTGAAGGCATCTAACCATCGTTTTTTACTGATAATATATCATCGTTTTTAAGAGCCTCATACTATCGCTGTTGATGACATCATAGCATCGCTTTGTGATGGCTTAATACCAGCGCTTATCAATTTAGTTTATTTCGAATCATGAACGATATTTTTAACTACTACGTATTAGTTTAGAATGATATTTTCGTCTTTCTTTCCTTCCCAGAAGAGTTCCATATCCATTTGTTTTGTTAATGCTTCATCTCTTTGGATCTTCGAGCGCCTCTGGCAAATACTTGGCACTCGTCCAGTGAACACAAGACCACTTTCGTATCTACACACACACACACACACATACACACACGCACACACACACACACATACACACAGACACAGACACAGACACAGACACAGACACAGACACAGACACAAAGACACACACACACAAAGACACACACACACACACACACAGACACAGACACACACACAAAGACACACACACACACATATATATATATTAAACACACACGCATATATATATATATATATATATCTACATATATATATATATATATATACATATATACATATGTATATACATATATATACACATATATATACATATATATACATGTGTATATACATATATACATATATATACATATATATACATATATATATTATACATATATATATATTACACACACACACATATATATATATATATATATATATATTAAACACACACACACACACATATATATATATTAAACACACACACATATGTATTAAAATATATATGTATATATATATATATATATATATATTAAACACACACATATATATATATATATATATATATATATATATATATATATATACGTATATATATATCTATTAAACATATATATATATAAAAGGAGATTGTAGTTTGCTTGAAGCATTGCTGGTAAATGTAAGTGTAAATTAGTCGTCCAAGGCTATAGCAATGCGATGTGGTTGCCGTGAGATGGAAAAGTGAAAAGAAATAAACGCAGGGAGAGAGTGAAACTCAAAACGATTTATTAATAATTTCACGAAAACTGATTAAATACCAAATAGTATTTTTTTTTGGTAAGTAACAGATCGGCAAAGGGTAATCTTAAATTTTCGAAAGAACAACTTTCATTATCAGAAGACAACAATAGAAGACCGAGAGGGTCGGAAAAACGTGAAAAAACCGGTGTCAGATCATCGTGATACAGGGGAAAAACAATTGTCAGTAGGAACGCAGAAAACGTCAAAATTCCATTAAGCAATCATATAACTAAGGTTAAAACATTATAAACATTAGTTTAGTAATATACCAATTTTTTAAATTTTAAATTTTATTATGTTTCATTTTACATGACTCATTCATCTTTATTTATTTATTTATTTTTCTTCAAATCTAAATTTAAAATTTACTGTCAAAGGGAGATAACTTATTCTAAATAATATATTCAGACTTTAGAAATGAGATTGGAAACTTGAGAAGGAATTTGAGTTGTGAAGTGGATAAAAGCCAAGGATGGGACCTTTTTTTTTTTTTTTTTTTATTAGCAGGGGAAGGGGGGGAATAAGAAGAGAGAGGATTATAAAAAAAAAAAAAGAAAAAAAAAAAAAAAGAAAAAAGTAAGTAAGTTGTGGGTGGGAGTGTGAGGAGGTGGGAGTGTGAGGATGTAAGAATCAGAGGATTAAGGGAGATGACAACTCGAATCTGTTATTCAAGGCAGGGCGAAATTTAGAGATTAGGATAGCTTTCGAAATTCGAAGCTGGCCTATATTGCGGACAGAGTTGAGGATGCGGACACTAATGGAGCGATGTGTGTTGCCACATGAAATTAAGTGTTTATGGAAGGAGGAAATGTGGGTGTTTAGATGCTCTTTAATACGTTGGTGTAGAGGCCTAACGGTACTACCGATGTAGAACTTTTGGCACTTAGAGCATTGCAGGTTGTATACTGTATATGTGCGGAAGCAGAGGCCAGAGTTGGGGATGGGGCAACTAGCTAGAGAGCAGGGGTCTGGGGTGTAGTGGTTTTTTTTTGATAAATGTTGTCGGAGAGAGGTGCCTGTGTGAGAAAGTTGTATGTTAAGGTTCTCACTACGTATGGCATTGCGGATAGCAGAAGTGATACGGTCGCTAAAGAAGGGGAGTTTAAGGAAGCAAGTGTTGGTGAGAGTGTGGTGTCTACGTCTTCTGGTGTTGTTAAGGCTAGATATGGTAGTTAGCGGGAAGCCGTTGGTCAATAGAGTTTGGTGGAAGGCTTCGGTGTGTGTTGTTTTATCGGAAGAAGAAGAGCATTTGTCTTGCATGCGGGTGATTTCGGTTTGTGCGTAACTAATTTTGGATTTGAGGGGTAGTGCAGATTTGTAGTGGATAAAGAGATTCCTGCAGGCGGGTTTTCTATAGAAAGTGGTGTGGAGAGATCCGTCGTCATTAATGCTGAGTTTGAAGTCTAGAAGTGAGAGAGAGCCTGAGGTGTTAGGATGTTCGATGGTGAATTTAATGTGGGGGTCGGAATTATTAAATGTATTAAAGATAGAGATAGCTTCCTCTCGGGATGAAGTGAGGATCAAAATGTCGTCGACGTATCTCGAGAAGAAAATATGGGAATGGCAGGTGCTAAGTGCTTGCTGCTCCAGTCTGTTCATGTAAGAAATGGCGAGGAGGCCGGAGAGACTGGAACCCATGGGTAGGCCAGAGACTTGTTTGTATGTGTCTTGTTGGTACTTAAAGTAGGTGTTATCTACAATGATACGTAGGAGCTGATGAATGTCTGTAGGGGTAAGCCCAAAACAGTCAAGATTGTTAGAGGAGATGTGGTCAGTTATGAGGTCAATGGCGGGGTGTGCGGGAATGGAAGTATAAAGGGAGACTACGTCAAGGCTGAAGATGTAGTTGTTGACGCGGAGCTGTTGGGGTTGGAGCAAGTTGAGTCTATCTATTACCTGGTCAGAGCTGCTGACGTGTGCCGGGAAGGTGGGGAGTAGCGGTTTAAGTAAGTGGCATCCTCAACTCTGTCCGCAATATAGGCCAGCTTCGAATTTCGGAAGCTATCCTAATCTCTAAATTTCGCCCTGCCTTGAATAACAGATTCGAGTTGTCATCTCCCTTCATCCTCTGATTCTTACATCCTCACACTCCCACCTCCTCACACTCCCACCCACAACTTACTTACTTTTTCTTTTTTTTTTTTTTTTTTTTTTTTTATAATCCTCTCTCTTCTTATTCCCCCCCTTCCCCTGCTAATAAAAAAAAAAAAAAAAGGTCCCATCCTTGGCTTTTATCCACTTCACAACTCAAATTCCTTCTCAAGTTTCCAATCTCATTTCTAAAGTCTGAATATATTATTTAGAATAAGTTATCTCCCTTTGACAGTAAATTTTAAATTTAGATTTGAAGAAAAATAAATAAATAAATAAATAAAGATGGATGAGTCATGTAAAATGAAACATAATAAAATTTAAAATTTAAAAAATTGGTATATTACTAAACTAATGTTTATAATGTTTTAACCTTAGTTATATGATTGCTTAATGGAATTTTGACGTTTTCTGCGTTCCTACTGACAATTGTTTTTCCCCTGTATCACGATGATCTGACACCGGTTTTTTCACGTTTTTCCGACCCTCTCGGTCTTCTATTGTTGTCTTCTGATAATGAAAGTTGTTCTTTCGAAAATTTAAGATTACCCTTTGCCGATCTGTTACTTACCAAAAAAAAATACTATTTGGTATTTAATCAGTTTTCGTGAAATTATTAATAAATCGTTTTGAGTTTCACTCTCTCCCTGCGTTTATTTCTTTTCACTTTTCCATCTCACGGCAACCACATCGCATTGCTATAGCCTTGGACGACTAATTTACACTTATATATATATATATTAAATATATATATATATATATATTAAACATATATATATATTAAACATATATATATATATATATATTAAACATAAATAATATAATTAAATAAATATATATATATATATATATATATACAGTTTTTATTTTTCGCCCTTTTCCTTCTCATTATTATTAAACTGCGTATATTTTTTATGTTTTGTTAAAGTTGTATTTTGACACGTAATCAACAGAAACGGTAGATACGAATACAGACACAAACAAAGTCAGACTTGAAAAAAGAGTTTCGAAATTTCGGTGCGGAGAGGGATATGGAAAGCATAATTGCTACCAACGCAGACTGTGTAATCGGTAAGCCGAGTACAAGGACAATCAGATTTGTAACTTTCGCTTCATCACTGATGCATTTTAACTATGAATAATTAAAAAAATAGAATTGTTAGAAATGTTTGTTGCAAATAAATCATTTATTATAGTCGTCCATAATTACTTTTTTTTCATTTGATTATCGAATTATTTACAATGAGTTTTTTTTTTTACCGTTGGGTAACCATTTTTTAAGACGAAGAATAACTTGAGAGCAATTGCTGAATCCTTAGAAAATAACTTTCAGTCTGTAGTTGAACGGGGCCATAAATGGAGGGTTGCATCTAATAAATGGAGGGTTGCATCTAATAAATGGAGGGTTGCATCTAATAAATGGAGGGTTGCATCTAATACTACCAAGAAAAAAAAACCCTTTCCTTTAACAGTTATAACAAAACCTACCAACAACCGATTGCCGTGGCTGATAGCATTCTTCCCGAGAGTCCAACAGTCAAACTCCTCAGCCTAACATTCACAGATTATATGCATTAGAATAAATACGAAGAAGATACTGCCAAGTCTGCTGCAAAGAAGGTAGGCTCCCTCTACCGGGCTAGAAAACTTCTCACACATGCCAGTATCCTATTTCTCTATGAAACCGCCATTCGCTCATGCATGGAATATTGTTGCCACATATGGACTAGTGCACTAACCACTAGTCTCTCTCTCTCTTTTGGACAGGGTTAAAAAATAGTCTCTAACCAAATAGGTCACATATTGTCTATCAAGCTCCAGCCCCTGTCCCATCACCGCAATGTTGCATCCGTGTGCTTGTTTTATAACTAATTCCACGGAATGTGCTCCGACGAACTTGCTGCACTTGTGCCTCCTCAACGTAAATACCGCTGACTAATCCGACAAGCAGCAAGCTAACACCTTTTCCCTATAGAGGCCCCCAGATGCCGAAAAGCCTTCTTTCTAGTCTAATAGCTTTTTTCCTAGAACCGGTTGCCTTTGGAATTCCCTCCCTGCTTCCTGTTTTTTTTCCGACTGTACCAAAATGTAGAAATCTAAATTTAAATGTGAACAAACACCTCGCTGCACAACTCCCCATTCAGGGTGCCCATATAAATCCCGCCCTTAATTCACAGTAGCCTTTTTCATCTCAGTGGCAGTGTTCTTTGTTTGAGGAGAATAGAAGTAAATAAAAACACCGTGCTGCGCCACGTGCTGTCATAGTTCATGAGTATTGATTTACTCCTCTCCAGGAGTTAGGCACAAGGCCAGTTTTTATCTTACTCCCACAAGTAAGATGTGACCCAAGGTCGGGTCGGGAAAGTGGGGTTTAAAAATTGCCTGGGGAGTCCCGTCGGCATTCCCCGGTAGGGGCGCCTCAGGCAATAAGCAATAAACTTACTCCTCCCCAAAGAGGGGAGGCAAAGCCTGGGAGGGTGGACCTCCTGGAACTGCACAGGACAGACCCATAGACCGGCGTAAATCAAGCCCCGAAGGTCAAGACAATATCGATCTATGGGGTGCAGTATCCATCGGAACAGATACTACACTTTGATCTTAGCCAAAAGGCCAAGAATCATGTAGCTAAGGGTTTACGTGTCAGTCCTTCGATCTTTTTATTGAAACGTCTGAGATATATTGTTATTGAATGCTGACTTTCGCCTGTGTGAGGGAATCAATCAAATTGGAGAGTAGAATGTTTACCCAAGGTTTACTTTCAGCAGCTTAATAACTTTCGCTTTCCCTATGGTTCCCCTGGTGTTGTAATACATTGTAGTGAAATACGTTCATATATTGCCAATGACATGGTATAACAATAACAAATGAAAACTGGCTTGTCAGAAGCTAAGTTTGATATGCCAGTTATAAATATCCGATGCGATAAAGTTTTATATATATATATATATATATACATATATATATATACATATATATATATATGCATGTGTATTAGTTTCTGTAAATGTAAATCAAGTGTTTATAAAAAGTGCTCAATAACAAGTAGAGCTGTTTATAAGTATAAATTTTTATTTATACAAACATTATTGGTTACATATGTGCATACATCTTTCGGTTGCACTTTTCCCGGAAAGTCAACCTCATCAGACTAAGACTAAACCCCAAAAAGATTTATTTAGGAGAGAAAATTCTTCAAATCCATCCAGTTCTCTGAAATTCTTGGTCTGATGAGGTTGACTTTCTGGGAAAAGTGCAACCGAAACATGTATGCACATATGTAACCAATAATGTTTGTATAAATAAAAATTTATACTTATATATATATATATATATATATATATATATATATATATATATATATATATATATATATATATATATAGTAAGCTATGAAAATATATTCATGGCAATTAAGCTACACAGAGGTTCCCGCGTTTCATCCCCGGTGGGGAATCTTCAGGCTAAAATGTATCGAGCACTGTTGAAGTAAATACTGAAAATTGATAGATAAAAAATTATATCTCCTTATAAAATTTTATGTGGATACATGAAATACTAAAATTATATATATATATATATATATATATATATATATATAACATTGAATAAAAATTTAAAGATAAATAATGTATCTTTAAATAATAATCTATCGTGATAATAGAAGGCTCAATATAATTGATAGAGCAATAAATTCAGAAAATGAATGATGAAAATAAAAGTTGTACAATTACAATATTTATTAAATCATCAGAAGTTCAGAAACGAGCAAATATCTCATTATCCTTAATCTATGGATTTTCAAAGAAAATTCTTTTCATCAGAGGATAAAAATAGGTAATGTAAGTATTACTGGTAACATTAAACTTTGAAAATTAATACATATATATATATATATATATATATATATATATATATATATATATATATATATATATATATTATTAAAAATAACTGACAATTTTTGTCTGGTTATTTTAGTATTGATCCCTTCAATTTTCCGGATAAAAATCTTAATCTCGGAAGAAAATTGGCTGATGAAACTGCCGTAATGTACATGTTGGTCCAGAGTACTTTCTGACCTGTCTGGGTCTATCGTCAGTGGAATAATCACAAACAGGTAAAGACCTGGAGTGAGATTTATAATTAATTATGGCGGGAAAATTTATATATGAAACTATATTTATTAGGTATTTTCTTCCGAGATTAAGATTTTAATCCGGAAAATTGAAGGGATCAATACTAAAATTACCAGACAAAAATTGTCAGTTATTTTTAATAATACGTGTCTTAAGGAAAAAATGCTGCCTCGATATATACACACACACACACACACACACACATATATATATATATATATATATATATATATATATATATATATATATATATATATATATATATATATATAAATAGATATATATAAATTATTGGTAAAAGGATCCTTAATTATGGCAATCAACCCCTATGAACCCCAATAAAAATGTTATTGAAGCAAAAGATTAGAAAAAAGGAGTACTCAGCGTACTCAAAAGTTCAGATATTGTCCATTAAAGGCTGAGTATTCTATCGTAATCAGAGAAGTTCATGTAGTTCGTATGCGTAAAGATCCGTAGAAAATGTGAAGAGGGGAAACAGGGAATATCCAGTCCGGAAGTCCCGAATGAAAGTTAGAGGTCGAAAACAAATTTATAATACAATAGTCATTGCCGATTTCAGCTTTCAGGCAGAGTAGAAAAGTACAACGGGGTAAAAACTAAAGAGTTCAAAAATAAAGATTTCAAAGATTAGTGTCAACAGTGAAACAGCTAGAACAAAAACTCATATATATATATATATATATATATATATATATATATATATATATATATATATATATATATATATATATATATATATATATATATATAAATGTTTATATATATATATATATAATAAATATTTGTTTTATTTATTATCTATCTACGTATACGTTTCGTCCTTTTTAATCGGGACTCGTAAGCATAGAGATATAACTATTCAGTACTGGTCACCCGACACACACACACACACACACACATATATATATATATATATATATATATATATATATATATATATATATATATATATATATATATATATATATATATATATGTGTGTGTTTATATATATATATATATATATACACATACATATATATATATGTTTATATATATATACATACATATATATATATGTTTATATATGTATATAAACACACACATATATATATATATATATATATATATATATATGTTTAAATATATACATATATATATATATGTTTATATATATATACATATATATATGTTTATACATATATACATATATATATATATGTTTATATATATATATATATATACGCACATACATACATAAATATATATATATAAACTGTGTTTCTCGCTTTATTGCAGATCATAATATTGTTAATACCTTCAATAATATAAATCGCACAAGTTTGAAATTTTGCACACTGAAAGAGTGCACCTAAGTAGGTAAGATACCAAAATATTTTGCAAATCTATACTATATTTCTAAAGTTATAGACATTTATGCATTTGTTAGCCATTTTTACTGTTTCTCGCTTTATTGCAGGTTTGTTAAAATACAGTTTATATGTGATAAAAACAAATTTTACTTAGCAGGGTTAATTATTTTAATCATTTAAATCATATGTAACAATATGAATGAAATGTAAGGAAGAAATCACCAGATATGCACCACAAAATTGAATCATTTATCAACAAATGTCCCATTTCTTGAAATTACCCTCTGCAGTCTCCCATCAACAGATGAAGTCAATCTGTTGATTTGGGAAGGTGTTATGCTACTAGCAACATCAATAATTTTATTCCAGAGGGCATCTTTTGATGTAAATTGTTGTCCTCCTTCATAAACCTTCCTCTTTAAAATTGACCAGAGCTGCTTAATCGGGTTTAAGTCAGGAGAACAAGGCGGCCAAGTCATGAGACTCTCTCCCTTGATGCCCAGAGATGCTGCATGAGATGGAGCATTGTCGTGCATAAAAATCAGTTGACGTAGACGAAGTGAAAGCATGTCATCCAGCCAAGGTGACAAATGCTCATCTAAGAACGATATGTATGCTTGGCTTGTGAGTTTCACACCCTCTGGCACTCGGAAAGGTCCAATTAATTTATCACCTATGATACCCGCCAAAAACATAACTCCCCCGCCACCTTGTTGGCGACGAACGCGATGTGAGATAGCAGCTCCGGTAGAACTCCAAACTTTAGCCCATCCATCCGGACCATCAAGTGTGGCTCTAGATTCATCTGTGAATAGAACCTGTTGGAAGTCCGTTTTCATGTATTTTTCTGCCCACGCGATGCGTTTTCCCTTATGGGTTTTGTTTATGGGAGGCCTGGAAATGGGCTTCACGTTCCTGGCCATCTCATTAAAGACACTGCATCTGGTTTCCTGGACATCGGAACAACGCCAGCTTTGCCAAAAATGGAGGCGCTAGTGCCATTTGGTTCCCTAATGATCTGTCTGCGTATTTTTCGCATATCGCGAAGGGAAATGGTCCTTCTTGTACCCTTATCTTTCCTTAGTGCAGTGTTTGGCTTCTCCACAAAAGAAACCAAAGTTCTCTTATCCCTTTCCAGTTCCTTGGCTAAATCCAGAAGTGTCAGTCCTTCTGCAAGACCAGCTACAACCCTTTGCCTTTCAGTAGCAGTCAAACGTCGATTTTGGGGCATTTTTACAAACCTGCAATAAAGCGAGAAACAGTGGAAGTGGCTAACAAATGCATAAATGTCTATAACTTTAGAAATATAGTATAGATTTGCAAAATATTTTGGTATCTTACCTACTTAGGAGCACTCTTTCAGTGTGCAAAATTTCAACCTTGTGCGATTTATATTATTGAAGTTATTAACAATATTATGATCTGCAATAAAGCGAGAAACACAGTTTATATACATATATATATATATATATATATATATATATATATACATATTTATACTATTTATGAATACGTGGTACATTTTGTCAAAAAGACGTACGTGAGAGCAAACCCATATTGCATAATTGCATCACGAGTTTTGTTTTCTTGAGAGAACAATGTGCGCGCGTAAAGTTTGAACGACATTCAAGAAATTTGATGCGATTTCCGCCTTCGCCGGTCACAATGCTTGCAAGTTGATATACCAAATGTTTGTATGCCACATTAGGGAAAAGGAATTTGTTAGTCTAGAAAAACATACTATGCAATATTTTATTTGCATAAGACAAGAATAATTAAAAGCATAAAAGTATTCAATCAAACGCTAGATTTACTTAGATATTCGTACAGTGGACATATTTATTTGGTTGGATTGACTCAAGCGTATTGGAGTTGTTAAAAACAGAATGCCGCTATTTTCTTTGGTTCCTATTTACGAGCCACAATGAAAAACTTTGATACAATATCGTTATTGTATGTGTGGGATACGCAGCTTTCATGAAAGGGGGGGGGGGCTCTGCATATAAAAAAAAGATTTTTAAAATCCCACTCTAGAAGGAATTCTCTTCCTCTAACTGATACTCCATTTTGATTCCAGTGTCTGTATATCTTAACTGACTCGTCTATATAATAAGAGTGAATGTAGGTACGTACGGCTCGCTTCAATAATCAGGTATGCAAATTTATTTTTATGAGCAAAGAAGAGAGGCTTGATCTTAATCTTAATCTTAATTTTAATAACTTAATAATAACTTAATAATAATATACACTTTATGATAACATTAATCTTAATAATAACTTAATAGTAACTTAATCTTAATAATAACTGATGGTGATGATAATAAAAAAAGCAAAGAATAATCACGTATGCAAATTCAATTTTTATGAGTAAAGAAGGGTAAGCTACATCTTTATAACTGCTAAGAAAGAATAAATAGAATTTCTTTCACTTTTAATAGACACACAAATATTTCTTCGTTCTTAATATTTTTGTGATTAAAATAGAAATAAATTTACGGGCACACATATGCGTTATTTGCAGATTACATTAAGAGAGAGAGAGAGAGGGGGAGGGAGAAGGGAGGAGAGGAGGGAGAGGGGGAGAGAGACAGAGACAGAGGGAGAGGCAGAGAGAGAGAGACAGACAGACAGAGAAAGATAGACAGATACTGAAACAGGGAGAGGGACAGAGAGAGAGAGAGAGAGAGAGACACACACACACAGATAGAGACAGAGACAAAGACAGAGACAGAGACAGAGACAGATAGAGATAGAGAGAGAGAGAGACAGAGACACGCAGAAAGAGAGAAACAGAGAGAGAAAAAGAAAGAGAGAGAGAGAGAAAGAAAGAGAGAGAGAGACACACACACACACAGATAGAGACAGAGACAAAGACAGAGACAGAGACAGAGAGAGAGAGAGAGAGAGAGAAAGAGACACGCAGAAAGAGAGAAACAGAGAGAGAAAAAGAAAGAGAGAGAGAGAGAGAAAGAAAGAGAGAGAGAGAGACACACACACACACACAGATAGAGACAGAGACAAAGACAGAGACAGAGACAGAGAGAGAGAGAGAGAGAGAAAGAGACACGCAGAAAGAGAGAAATAGAGAGAGAAAGAGAAAGAGAGAGAGAAAAGGAGACAATAAGAGAAATTAGTTTACGTTTTGAAGTAAAGTTTATCACGCATATTTTTTTTTAATTAAAACTTTACTAAATAAATATTGAACTCGCGTATTTAACGTTTACCTCGATTAGTTATTACGTTTTTTTATAGTAAAATTTACTTCGCGTGTGACAACAGTAGAAAATAAATTGTTATTCTTCTTTTTTCTTCTTAAACGTTAATCCAGAACAACGGCGGAGTCCGCAATGATGGACTTTTGTCTCCACTTGATACGATCACAGGCTTGATCCGGGTGAAGGCCGGTTTTCACAGAGATCTTTGTGCAGAGTGTCTGCCCATCTCATTACTGCACGATACTTCGATCGTTTTCCGGTGACTTCCAGTGCAAAGGCGAATTTCGCGACGGCGTCGTTGTTGGCTCTCAGCACATGTTCAAACCATCTGAGCCGCCATTTCCTCATCTTGCCCCCAATCGGTGCGATTCCGTAGTGCTTTCGGATATCCTTGTTGTAGACGTGGTCGAGTATTGTAATTCCGGACATCCAGCGGATAATTGTTATTGATGAAAACAAATTACTTACTACTCCCTTGGGCAACGCCGGGTAAACCTGTTAGCTATCAATAATTTAAAGTGTCAATTCTTTTCAATTTGAAGTTGATATTTTTAGATACGTCCACGCATCTCTAACAGCGGCTCAGTCCGTCGGACGGTCGGTCGCTTGGTAAATCGTATCTTCCACATTTACGTTTTAAATATCATTTTCATCGCCTAACGTGCAGATTTAGTGGATGCTACTTTAGAAAACCCATTCTTTTAATTTGAAGTTCAATTCATTTAATTCGTGTGTTAAAATATGTAAAGACGCGAATTGTATTCCGAATCCGTTAAAATATTTTATTTAAGCAAGTTTACTGGCATGTTTTAGGTTTTAAAAGGCTGTAATAATGCAGAGGTATGAGCACCATGTAAAGTGAAAGAATGGTTGATAAGAAAACAATATGTAATAATTTTCTTTTTTATTTCTTGCTGTTTCATCTTCGATCAATAATGTGTTACACGTTGTCAAATGTTTATTGATATTTCGAGAATATAACCTCCTTTTCAAAATTTCTCAATTCCAATTTCAGCTTAATTTTTGTATGTCGACCAGAAGTAGGTTTGTATAGCAATTAATGTAGTTTCACATAAGTTACCGGAAGTGAGCTTATAGATGTAGGTTATGAGTTCTAATATTTATTTTGTTTTATTTATTTATTTTGTGTAAATAGTATGTATATTTATTAGCTTTTCTTTAAACATATTTATTACAAAATTTGGATATACAGCATTTTAACATCAAATTATCAAATCTCATCATCAAAGGAAAGTTTTTTCGCCCTGTAATAGTAAAACGAGTTCTTGCTATGAATGTTTTGACAGAACCAGAGATTGGAGCTCAGTCGAGTATCTGCCATGGAAACCTGATTCCCGACTCTGTTTAAAAAAAAAAGCGGACCCCTGTAGCATAGTGTGGAGGATTTCTTTGATCCCCACAGATTGGCCATTGTTTTCGGATTTATTAGCGCCGACTCCTAACCTCCGCGTAAAACTGTTGTCTGCACCATCAGTAGAACCGGTAGCACCATTAGAAAAATCTACCGGTGACGCATTGCGCAGAAGTTTTAAGTAGAGATGAGGAGTCAAAAAAAGTTTTAAAAATCCAACTTCTGACTCCTGACTTCGTCTGTGGGGAGTCGGAGTCGGATTCATTAGAGCCGACTCCTCACCTCCGCGTAAAATTGTTGTCTGTAAATTCTGGCGTGTTGCACCTCAGAAGAAGCGACAGCCGAAAGCAATGAAGCATCATTAGAGAAATCTGCCCTCATCTCAGCGCACAGAAGAAGAGGTGATTCTTTTCATGCCAACTGTCACATGCCTTGTTCATTTAAAACTTGATACGAGACTAATGGATATTAAATAGTAACGCAAATCATCAGTAGATCCTTGTTACATCAGTGTTATGTCATTATTATTATTATTATTATTATTATTATTATTATTATTATTATTATTATTATTATTATTTACTCACTAGGAGTTATCACACTGGTCATCGTCAGTGGTCACCCACTGCCGACAACCTGTGGTATTCCCTGGAGTCCGAGTGACAACAAGTCTCCTCAGGCCTCCAGTATGCTCCACCTCTTTTCGTTCATCACCGCTGATGACCTTGCGGTAATCGCAACAGCCACCTACCAACGATTTCCCGCTGATAAGGGCCATCGGTCCCCTCTGGGGCCCGAGTGGCAACAAGCCTTCCCGAGGTCCCAGAGCTGTCCGCGCTCTTCCAGTGGAGGTCTGGTTTGCGCTTTCCCTCCTCGACCCTCTGTCCATAATTTTTGTGGCGTCAGCCTATGCTTGCGCCTCTCTCGTGCGGTTGTATTTTCCCCGGTTCTGTTGTATTGTGCTTCCATGTGTTTGTTCTCCATTCGTTGCTTATGTGGGTTGGTTTCCGCATTCGAGGACATTTCTCAGGATTGTAGCTGTTTTGATCATTACTGTCCTTTGTATGGTCTCAGTTATCCCTTTGATTCCTATTTCTCCTAGTCTTTTCTCCATGTTTTTGGGGACTGTTCCTAGTGCTCCTATGATTATTGGTGTTATACTGACTTTCTTCATGTTCCATATTCCTTTCAGTTCTCTGGCAAGTTCAGTATATTTGCTTCTTTTTTCCGTCTCTTTGATCTTCACTCTGTGGTCTGCTGGAACGGCAAAGTCCACGATTTTGCAGGATTTTTCTTTCTTGTTGATTATTATCATATCCGGTCTCCTTGCTGTTATGGGTTTGTCTGTTTGTACATTCATATCCCATATGATTTTGTGTTTTTCGTTTTCTAGTACAGTTTCTGGTTTGTGTTTGTACCGTTTTCTTGCATATTCGAAATTCAGTTGTTTGCACATTTCCCGGTGTACTTCTTTCCCCATGCTGTCATGTCTGTTCTTGTATTCCCTTTGTGCTAGCTTGCTGCATTCACTTATTATATGATTTATCGTTTCATCTCTTTGTCCACACACTCGGCATTTGCTGTTTTCCTGGGTTTTATCTATCTTTGCTTTAATAAAGTTTGTCCTAATCGCATTGTTCTGTGCGGCCGTCAGCAGAGATTCCGTTTCTCTGTTCAGGTGTCCTTTTCTTAGCCATGCCCAGCTGTTTTCATTGGCTTCATCGCTTGTGAGTCTTATAAAGCGTCCATGTAGTTGTTTTTCTTCCCACTTTTCCTTTCTTGTCTTTTTGTTTCTGGGTTCAGTACTTCCGGGGTTGTTTGTTGGGCTGGTGTCTCTTGCTGTGGTGATCAGTCTTTCCGTGTTCTGGGTTACATATTTCTCCAGCTCTTTTTTTGGTGTCTTCCACACAGTCTTCTATACTTACCAGTCCTCTACCTCCTTCATTTCTTTTCACGTAGAGTCTGTCCGTGTCGTCTTTTGGGTGCAATGCATTGTGCATAGTCATTAGTCTTCTAGTTCTTTGGTCAAGGTGCCTGAGTTCTTCTTTGGTCCAGCCTATGAATGGTCCAGAGTATCTTATTAGTGATACAGCCCATGTGTTTATCCCTTTTACTAGGTTTCTGCTATATAGTTTAGTTTCTAAGAGTTTCCTTTTTCTTCGTAGATATTCTTTTCCAATCTTCTCTTTCATTTCTGTATATTTGATTGGGTCTGCTTCCAGAACTCCCAGGTATTTGTAACTATCTTGTTCTCCTAGCGCCCTCATCTCCTCTTGGTTGGGGAGGTCTATACCTTCTATCGTCTCCAGTTTTCCTCTTTTGATCTCTAGCAGTGCACATTTTTCTATTCCAAACTCCATTTGGATATCCTGGCTGAATATCCTGGTTGTGCTTATCAGCTTTTCCAGTTCTTTTTTGTTTTTTTGCAAACAGTTTAAGGTCATCCATGTACATCAGGTGGTTTATTCTTTGTTCTGTATCCGTAAACCTGTATCCGGCATCACACTTTCTGAGTATGTAGTTGAGTGGCATCATGGCTATTATAAACAGTAGTGGTGATAGAGAGTCTCCTTGAAAAATGCCTCTCTGTATTTTTATCTCAGACAGGTATTGTCCTCCGGCTGTCAGTTTTAGTCTCCACGTTTCCATTGCTTTCTGGATGAGATTAATAATCCTGTCTGGTATCTTGTATATTTTTAAGCATTCAATTATCCATGTTTGGGGGATTCTGTCGTAGGTTTTCTTGTAGTCAATCTATGCCATGGTTATGTTCTTTTGTCTGCTCTTCACCTCCTTCAGGGTCTTTTGATCAATGTATAGTAGATCCTGTGCCCCTCTTTGTCCTTTCCGGCATCCTTTTTGTTCCTCGGGGAGCAGTCCACGATTGTCCAGGGATTGGTAGATTTGTTCTCTCAGTTGTGCTGTGAGAATTTTCCACATTATTGGTAGACATGTTATCGGTCTGTAGTTGCTGGGGGTCGTTCCCTTTTTGGGGTCTTTTTGTATTAGTGTTGTTCTTCCTTCCGTCATCCATTCTGGTACGTCTGTTTTGCGGATACATCCGCTCAGTTTCTGCGCCATTCTTTCATGCAGGGTCGTGAATTTTTTAAACCAGTATGCATGTATTCCATCGTGGCCTAGTGCTCTCCAGTTTGGCATTTTTCTTAGGGTTTTCTTGATCGTTTCTTTGTTGATTTCTGTTTCTGTTCCTTCTTCGATTTCCTGCAGTTGATCTTTCATGTTTTTCAACCATTGGACATTCTTGTTGTGCTTTTTTTGTTCTTCCCATATCTTGCTCCAGAATTGTTTTGTTTCTGTTGGGTTCGGTTGCTCTGTTGTTGTTTTTTCTCCATTTACGTTTTTGTAAAACTGGCTTTCATTGTTTTCAAAGGTCCTGTTCTGTTTTCTCTGTTCTGATTTGTACCTGTATCGTCTCAGTCTTACCAACATCATTATTATTATCTTTATTCTTTCTTTGGAGCTACGTTGAGCATCTTCAATGGAAATAAATATTAATAGAGTCTGGACACGTCTGTGAAGAAAAGCGTCGTAGAGAAAAGAAGAGTTAATCACCGTGTAGATTTCGAAGTTGATTTTGTACTCTGACAAGCCAAATGAAGTTACTGTGCAGACAGCGTATGGTTGAATTCGCTAACGGGGTCAGACTATTGCTCCACCGGAAAGCCACGTGGAGAGAGTCGATTTCAGAAAGATTAGAAGAAACCTGCCGTCGAAGAACAAGTAAATATATCTCCTACCATAACCTATAAAAAAATTAAAAGGCAATGGTATAACGTTAAGAAATGTACGCCACTATGTTAAGCATCACACATAAGCGACTGGCTCACGTTCAACGTGAAACGCAACACACTGGGGCTGCTTCCCAGCTGACTACAACATGGTCGTTTTCAAGTTCTGCTCAGTTTCAACTATCGTTACCAATAACCACGGTGTCGTCTCACCGTCCAACTGAAAAACTCGTTAACCTTTATTTTCGAGTGGCTTTTTGGCGTTGATAAGCGATGACGTGTTAGTACATAAATTATTTTTGTTTTAATTGTTGTACCAAATTTTTATTTCTTATGACGGCAGAAATCAAAACAAGGTATCAAATCATACGTGAAAGTAACTTTATTCTGAGGAACCAATAGGAACAAAGATCTCAACGGGACTGGTCTACTGGGAATAATAAAGATGTTCCTTAACGACCGGCAGATGCGGACAATTGTTAATTGTTCCCAGTAAAAGCAAATGCTGCATCAAGCTAGCTTCATCTGTGACTTAGTTATTTTATACTGAACTAGTACATACCACCTGCCAAAAAAAATTATGCTTCGTCAGTGTTCACACATATACTCACTCATATAAAATCATAGAATTACGTCAGTAATTTAATTTGTTCGTTGCTTCTGTATTACAAGGCCGAAAAAAATATCTTTAATTTTGAAGAGTCAAATGACAGGGGGAGATAATTCAAAGTGTCCCCCAAGGATTTATCTTCAATGGGATTTTACTGTTATGCATTTTAATTAACTTAAAGTAAAGTAAAAAAAATATATATACGTAAAAGGATTATTTAAGAATCAAACAATCACAACGCTTTATGCTATTCGGTACCAATAAAAATTTAAAAGATCTATTCAAATAAATTCCGCACCTGAAATTAATCTGTGCGTTTTTAATAAGTCTATCATTTTGGCATTATCTCTGGTTAAATATAAGATATCTTGTAAGTTCAGAGCGTTAAAATCCATTTTTAGATACATCCTGGGAGAACACTTTGAATTATCTCCCCTTGTCATTCGACTCTTCAAAATTAAAGATAGAAAAACACCTTTTTAGCCCCTGTAATACAGAAGCACCGATGTTTCATGTATAAATTATTATTATCATTTCTGATGACCTAAAAAAACACACCTACCATTGACATTTTATTTAGAGTTAAGGATTTTTTTTCCGAATTCATTACAAACAACTGGGATTGTCTTACTTGTTATTTACATGTAAGTCTTTCTAATACTTTATTTTTATTTCAATGGGATAATCAGAGACTTAATTATCGTTAGTTGAAAAAAAAACGAAAGTCATTTCTGATGACCTGAAGAAAAACTAACACCAACCGATTACTTTGATTTTGTTTTTCTTCCTTTACTTTTCTTCCTTTGATTTTTGGAGGATATGTGGGTGGGGGGCTAGACATTAAACATGATGCCGGAAGTTTTAACATCAAAGCCACTCAATGTACTTTTAATATTGTTCTATCAATTGGTGCTTTGTTACATTAAGACCCGAACTAACTTTGACCCCGTCGTTATGGTTAGGGTTAGGGTTAGGGTCAAAGTGGGAGTTACAGTTAGAGTTAAGTCTAGTGTTAAGGTTTAGGGTTAGGGTTAGGGTTATTGTCGAAGTTAGCGTGGGTCCGGATGTAAGAAAGTACCTATTAATTTATATTATAATAATCTAATGTATTATAATTATAAACTTGGCGATATAGCATTGCACAATAGTATATCTAATTACATCAAACCAGTTGATACAAATAAACACAAGCGAATTATTATTTATTATAAATGTCACAAAACATTTATCATTGTATGTGAAAATAATAACTTCACTCCTAAGATTAATGTTGTTTATGAGTTGGAATTGTATTTCTCTGAATAACAATGAACTTAAAATCAGTTTATAATGGCTGCTAGACGTACCGTGCCCCGTTGAGTCACAACCACGATAACTATTCGTTCCACTTTGACTTTATTCAAAAATTCACAAACTGCGATATATGTTATGAAGTTCTTCTTGCATAACGAACAGTAATAAGACTTTTGACTTCTCTATTATCCTTATGGATCAAAATACAAGTAAATCGATCTATTGTTTTTCTATCTAATTTACATACGTGTATACGGTGTGTACGGACACCCTATCTAAATTGGCTGGTATGAGAGAGTTACTTTTTCTTTGAGTGTAAACAGAGACATTATGAGAGAGGGAGAGAAATGTATAGATAGCTATGAGAGAGAGAGAGAGAGAGAGAGAGAGAGAGAGAGAGAGAGAGAGAGAGAGAGAGAAAGGGTGAGGGAAGAAAAAAAGAGAAAACTAAAAAAAATAATGAATGGATACATAGATGAACGGATAAAGGAATTCCTAAATAATAGAATATATGAATCGATTTATTAATATATAAAAATTAGACAGGTAATTAAAAAATATTTATAATATTGTTTATATATATATATATATATATATATATATATATATATATATATATATATATATATAAATTAGGATTACTATTTGTTAATTTTTATCCACATACACATGTGTTTCATCTTTTTCCAGGAATCATCAGTGTGGAGGATGACTGTTCTGCCGGTCGCGCGATTCGAACCCCAGACTCGTCACCTTTTAACTCTCAAGTCATAATCACTATCAATGCAGCCAACCCAACAGTGAGGATAATGAAAATCTATTTATATCAATACAAGCGGACATATTTTTAGTAGGCTGTCATAACAGTGTTCCACAAACGAGTCGAACGGAACTTCGCATTACGCATTAATTGGCAGCCTATTTTGAAACTTCTTAAAGGACCCATCATGTGTAAAAGGGTGTATAAACAATGCTATCATAAATATTTTTAAAATTCTTATCCGCATGCATATGTGTTTCATCCTGTTCCGGGGAGTATCTTTAGCAGCATTTTTTTTGTTTAAGTATATCTGGTTAAATGATACGAACAAATTATGCCTGCATATCTTCCGACTGATCCTCTCAAAGTGTCTTAATTTCGGGCTTGAACTGGCTGATGAATTTACCAAAATTGTATTTTGTTGACTTTGTTCGAGTGAACCGAAAGAACTATTCTTTCGGTTCACTCGAGAACCATCATTGAGAGTTGGGTATCGCGTAAAGACAGTGGCGTCCTTAAACATTTTAATAGAAATTTTCGCGATAATTATATTTTATTTTTTATAATTATTTAAAAATTTATTTCTACTTAGTGTAATTGTAAAACTGCTAATTATATTAATGTCTTTTTTTTCTCAACTTTTTATTAAGATATGTTTTAAGATAATATTTTTTTAAATAGTTCTAGTAAAAGAATATATTTTTAATGTAATTAATAGCGAATTTATCTATTAATACATTTTTTTTACTATAGATTCTTATATTTTTGTATTTTTTCTCTTGAAAAAAATATGCAATTGTAAAAAAAATCCTTTTTCTATTGTATGCTTTTTCTGTACCTGTACTGTAGACAGTCTTCATTTACCCTCTTGTGTCCATTTCGATTCAATTGCGAAGTGGATTGTAATTATCATATCCTAACCCTCTTTCAACCTCTCGAATTGCTGTATAACTGAGAATATTCTGCACCCTAGTCTTGATGCTATGTTTTTTATTTCGAACTGTGCTGATGAAGACTTGATACCAATACAAAATCTATATCGTCTCAGAAACAATTGTACACGAAACTGTTGTTTATGTTGAATTCTTGGAACGTTTGTAAATGAATATGTCATAACTGCATTTACCTCGTATCTATAATACATATATGCATATATATATATATATATATATATATATATATATATATATATATATATATATATATATATATATATATATATATATATATATCGCCCGTTAATTTGGCGTTTATAGAGTTTCATTTCTGCTAATTGGTGGCGGCCGAGGGGAAAGACACCGGACTACGGCCAGTGGCGACTTGAAAACCGGGTTCGCGCCCTTCGACTGACATGAATAAACATCCCTTCACTGAAGATTGCGTAAGCATGAAACATCGATGTCTGTAAGTAATAATAATTAATATATACTTTTTACATAAGAGCGTTCTACTTAATGAAAGGAACGATGCATTTATAGCTAGCGACGTCATGCTGTGTTAATACTACACTTACAGTGCTCTTCTAGACGGGTGTTTTCTAGGAGCTACAAATAATAAATATTTGTTATTGTTTATTATCTATGTACGTATACGTTTCGTCTTTTATAATCGGGACTCATCAGCATAGAGATATGACTATTCACTACCGGTCATGCGATTCGAAACCCCGGATTACGAGTATTTTGCAACTCAAATCCCGACGCCTGGACCACTCGGCCAATCCTGTAGAAAAGGTGTTGGCCTAGAAGAGGTCAGGCTATCTATGGCTCTGACTGAAAGTTTTTTTTATCGTCTGACGGCTCATCAGTGTGCCTAGATATAGCTAACATATCACTCCGGAGATTCGATATCCGGACGCCACGTCATTTCGGGTAGATGCTGCTAGTACATAGTGAGCGGCACTTTCAGTCTATCTATGTTAACATAAGTTGTAGACAACTTGACATCTTAATCTTTTGTTGTCAAGATAAGCGGTAGAATTTGTACCTGAATGGAATTTTGTAAAACAAACAGACAGCCAAGATTAGTGATTCATTAACTCGGATATACACCTCGACCTTTTACCCCCCCCCTCATTTCTATCACAGACATCCGCTTACAAATACTTACAGAGGGAGAAGATATAGTGATAGAGAGATGGCGTGGGAGAAGGCAATGCAAGCATATACATGGGGAGAGCAGTCAAGATAAATGATTGGTGTAGCAGAAGGGGGGGGGGGCAAATAGAAAAGTTTTTTTGTGAGTGAGGACAGAAGAAGTTGGAGACATGTCTGTGAGTCATGGCTGTTGAAATACTCGTGACAGGTAGAATGTAAATTCGCGGTTTTTGCTTTTGTCTCTTTTTAATTTGATTTATCTTTCTAAATATGGCTACACTTTTTTTTCACACAGTCTGCATTTCTTTTTGCTCCCCCCCCCCCCCCCCCCGCTGCAGCAGTATGTGCTTCACGGCCGGAAGGTGGGGAAGCCAGCTGCCTCGAAAAGGACAGTCTGGCCGATACAAAAATAGTCGTGAACAGATCCGTCGGCATTCCCCGTTAAGCGTGCCTCAATAATCTTTTCATTATTTTTAGCATTCACCCTAAACAAAGCAGATTGCCACTGAGACGTAAAGGGGTTACTGTGAATTAGGGGTCAGATTTATAAGGGCATCTGAAGTGGGGAGTTATGCTACGAGATGTTTGTTCAAATTACATTAATTTTTTTGCATGTTGGTACAGTCAGGGAAACAGGGAGCAGAAAGTGGGTTCCAAAAACAAGCGGTTCGAGGACAGAAGCAGTTCAATATAGGAAGCTATTAGGCAATACTCCTCTAAAAAGAGGAGGTAATGCCTGGGCAAGTGCACCTCATATGT